>CM074508.1:10595762-10841045 GCA_037389245.1 Oryzias sinensis | reverse complement strand
ACTTCCGTTTCATGCATACTCCTCTCTCACACACACATATAAACTCTTCCTCACACGTACATATATACTTGTCTTTCACATACATACATTCTTTTTTAAGAGTGACAATGAGAGTGAGAATGTATGTATGTGTAAAGTAATATATATGCATGCGAGAGAGAGAATATATGGATGTGCAAGTGAGAATATATGTATGCGAAAGAGAGTATATATGACTGTAAGAGCAAGAATGTATGAATGTGAGAGAGAGAATATATGGATGCGTAAGAGAATATATGTATGCGAAAGAGAGTATATATGACTGTGAGAGCAAGAATGTATGAATGTGAGAGAGAGAATATATGGATGCGTAAGAGAATATATGTATGCAAAAGAGAGTATATATGACTGTGAGAGCAAGAATGTATGAATGTGAATGGTTCAGAATAAATAATGTCTTATACGGCCCCTCATATGCAGCAGCTGCTGTCACCACTGCCCCCGCCTGTACATGTTTAGGCCCCAGCATGCTAAACTACAACATGAGGAAAAGAAAAGTCTCCAAAAACAAAGGATCAAGTGTATCTGCCGTATAGTGAGTGGCATGAAAAGAAATCTGTCACACACTGCACAATGCCATGTGCAGACTGTTCCCATGGTAATCTGCATAAAGCCATACACCCTGCCTTTTTTTAAATACAGGAGGTGTAACAAACTCAGCCTAAAGGAAATGAGGGTTAAAGCAGCAGCAAACTTTTGTACTTTTAAATGTGTTAAACACAACAGTAATAAAAAAGAGGAAAGATTATTGGAAATTTAAGGTCAAAGCACACAGGAAAAGTAAATAAAAAATAAGAATTATTAGATGAAAAATACCTTCTTCCACATCAGAAAAATAGTCATCTGTGATCATTTCAGGAAAATTGGCTTTAAAGACTGATTAAGGAGAAAAAGAAAACAAAAATTAATCATAAAAATTCAGTCTAGATGCAGCACAACTGGATCTAGACTTTAGAGTAAGAACTTCCAGATATGAGCTCTCACTAATCAGAATGATCCTGGGCACAGACCTCCATACAGTAGGTTTGGAGCACTTACTTCAGGCAAAAACCAAAATGCCATCATACCTTTATGGCTTTTCTCAATTCAATTCTGAAAAACTCCAGTTAGCTTTGGAAATAAAGCAATTTAAAAAGGAAAAATGCACATTTATTCTGGTAAAAATCTTACCATCTTCATCTGACATGTCCAGCACTTCATTCATGGTCTCTGGGATATTCATTCTGTGCTTCGCTACGACTGTCTGCTCAACAAAAACAAGGTTGGGGTAATGTGTTATATAAAACATTCCTTTAATTGACTTGTTGACTTATTTTTATTTTTATCAAACAAACAAATAATATCTTTGAATCTCACAACTAAAAAGCACAAAAAAGAAACAGTTCATCACTGCTTTACCAAAAGACAACTCCTCTGTTTAGAAAAACCATCCCATGAGAAAAACAGTGCTAACAGTTTAAGTAAACCCATTATGCAGTTCTTAAGCTGCCTATGATTAGTCTGGGTATTTCAAAACATCAAAATCCCTTCATCCCACGCATTCATTCAATCATACTTCTCAAATTAAAAAATAAATATAAAATAATAAATTAAAAAGACAAATCTTTCCCAGTTGATTTACTTTGAAGAAATAATATTTTTATCGGAAAACATTTTTATAACCTCCTGTTACATTTTGTTTTTGTTTTTAATGACTAAGCCTCACCTGAGAAGTCAGAGTTTCCTCTGTGACCACCTTAAGTGTATCAACCACAGAGATGTAGCCAAGCCTCCTTGCGATGGACAGAGCGCTGTTACCATTCTATATAAAACAAATCATGAAAAAACAATTTAATTTAAAGACTTTTATTTAAAGCTGTAAGGCAGTTTCTCGTGGGTGTACTTACAGTGGTGAGCTCATTTGGTGACGCCCTGTGATGCAGAAGTAAGTTGATGATGTGTGTATGTCCTTGCTGTGCAGCCTGATGAAGAGGTGTGTAACCATTCTGCAAAGAAAGAGGAAGACGGAAAACCACAGACATGAAACAAAAATCAACTGTCACTTGAAATAAAACAGATTACAGCAAAAAAAGCACAGTTTTTCATAAACATAGCTGATCCTACTTTGGTTTTAGCGTTGACATTCGCCTGATGTTTCAGAAGGAAGCTGACCATCTTTATGTTGCCATAGTGACAGGCCACATGGAGAGGAGTGTATCCCAGCTAATGACACAAAGAGATATTAAGAGCAAAAAAAAAATACATTATTTTTTGCACCTCCACCTGTTAATGTAAATTGTAAATATGAAAGTAAGAAATAATAAAAACCTTTATAGATTTTTCAATGACAAAAATAAATTAGCTAAATTTTTAATCATTTTAATTTTATTTACTAGATATTACTATAAAAACAACTTAAAAGCAGCAAATCCTTTAATTTTGATTAATTACCTTGGTTTCAGGGTCTATATTAGCTCTGTGGTTCACTAAAACTTCAGCAACATTGACTTTATCCTCCTGGGCAGCCAGGTGGAGTGGGGTCAGACCCGACTGGATTCAGTTAGACAAAAAGATCAAAAACAGGCAACATCAAGAGGGAAATATGCATGGTAAAAAGCAAATTCTACACAATAAAGTCATAAACTTACACATGCATTGTTCTGAAGGAATTTATCTTTTAATCGTTATCTTTAGGAGGTTTGTTTAGTAACATTTAATATATCCTGTAATGGTTAGTGACTTGCAAATTATACAGTGTCATTTGTATTGAGTATTTAGAAAAACCTTTGCATAATAATTTGGAAAGTGTTGTAGAAACAAAATGCCAGAGGACAAACAAAATAATGTGCTATTTCTTCATGGATTTGGCAGTTTATAATTCACAAAAAGTCACTGCAAATAATAATTATCTTCCACAGGTAACTGCATAGTGAATCTATATTGAGTTTTTGCACCTGCCCATTCTACCTTATTGCCTGCGTTAATAGGAGAGCCTCGAGCTAGGAGCAGTGTCACAATGTCAACGCTGCCTTCTTGAGCCGCAAGATGCAGGGGAGTGATTCCCTGTCGGGTCACAGTGTTTGTTAGGGCACCATACTCCAGTAAAGTTGTGCTTATTTCCATCTGATTCTTCTTAGCTGCAATATGGAGAGGAGTGTAGCCATTCTAGAGACACAAAAGAAGATATTTTAGTAAGTTTCTCACCATTATCATCTTTACCTCAAAGAAAATTTGTTTTTACGAGTTTGTTTCTCAGTATTCTCATTCTATTTTAAAGTACATTAAATACCGTAATTTCCGTATTAAAAGCCGCTACTTTTGTCACACACTTTCAACCCTGCAGCTTATTCAATGATGCGGCTAATGTATGCATTTTTTTCTTTTCTATTTTTTTTAATGCATTTCTTTTACCAACCGCTAGGGGCGCTCCAGCAGAAAGGGGAAGAGTGAGACAGGGGGAATACGGTATATGTGTCGAGGAATACCCAAGTGCAAAATTCCTGCTTTATGAATGAAAAGCACGAGCATTTTCCATCATGGAAAATGCAAGAAGAAATGCATATAATGCAGCTTTCAAGTTAAAAGGAATCGTTAAAAGCAGTGTGAAAAAATAAACCATCACCAATGGGTTTGGAAAAGCCGGTCTGCTGCGTGACGGAGAGGACAGCGCAAGCTCAGGAGTGAATTTGCCTCAGGGGGAGAGTGACAAACTGACACCGACAACGAAGGAGAGACAGAGAGTGTGTGGCAAAGACAATCTGACACTATTCCAATCCGACACCGAGGAGGAAGACTTCCATGGACAGGAGGAAGATGAAGAAAGCTCTCAGTGACTTTTACGTTTATGTTTTTTAAAACAGCCCTGTTAGTGCTGTGTTACGGTGTGTCATTGTTGTGGAAGAAAACTTCCGGCGCATAAGGCACATGCCTATTTTTCTCTCTATTGTCTCTGTCAGTGACTTTTACCAGTATGTTTTTTCAACCAGCCCTGTTAGTTGTTAGCAATACTACCATATTGCTGCCGTGCTTCTGCCGCGTCACAGCAGGCACTGTTTGGAAAGAAAAGCTCAGGTATTGTCATGGGGCCTCCGGCAGTCTCTCCTCCCCTCTCTGCTCTGCTTCCTGACTCGAACTAGCTGTGACCACTCATCTAATCAACCACCAGCCCTTCATAAGAAGATCCAGTTCCAGCTTTCATCGCCAGTCCTTTGCCCCTGATGACGCTTAGTCTGGTCACTAAGTTTATCTTAGCCCATGGATCTATGCTCTTGCTTAATCTCGTCTTGTGCCTCGTCTCCCGGACATTCTAACCACGAGTGGTCACTTGAGTCTCCAGCCTTCCTGAACAGAAGCTCCTCACGGAATCCCTGGGATCCTTCTCTTTTTGTTCCGGATTTTTTGTTCCGGGAAGCAAACTCTGGCTCACTTTAAGTGTGAGTGTCAGCCAAATGTGTCCAGTCTGAATACACTCAGAAGTTTCATACTATTGCACCAGTTTTCAGGGTAAATGTGTTTTTCTTCAACTTAATTTCCCTGTTGTTTTTAATAAAACATGTATTGGGTTAAAACTCCTGTTCAAAAGTATTAGTTCAGCTAAGCATCATTTGCCTATGAAAATGTGATACCTCTATTGGAAGATTTTGAATGTCAAACCTGCCCTACAAAAGACACAGACAGATAGCTTTCAAAATAGAGGAAACCTTAAATAAAAACATTTAACCCTTGTGCTATCCTAGGCACTTAACCATTGGGAGTTGGGTCATCTTAGACCCACTAGACAGTGCGCTGAACCTTTTTTCTTCAATTATTTGTGAACCTCACCGGTGTCATTTCAGGAATTACATGAAATCTTTCCACCTTTATCCAGCTTTGTCATGTAAGGGAGAACATGTCAATGCAAGGGTGGGGTCATCTAAGATAGCACAAGGGTTAAAATAGTTATGTGGACACAGGGAGAGCTGTTTTTCATCTTATATTTGACCTGTAGATACAGAAAAAAATTGTCAATGGACTTTAATGACCAAGTGTCATTTGTACAATTAACCAGGCCCTCCAAATGTTTTCCCAGTTGTGGTCGGAGGTTGCTGCCCAGATCTACTACTTGTCTAGTAATTGTATCATTTGACAGACATTTTTTTTTTGCTCTGGACAAACAATTTCAGCTACTTTCAGCATATGTTTTACAGACAATTACAGCATTTGATGTACCTTGTGTAAAATGAGAGAAATGCTGCATTCATGTGGTGTTTGAATGATTGGAAAATCGAAAAATTACAAATCTTCCAACACTAAATGGATGCACAAGAACCTTCTACACCTAAAGGTCAATTTATTTGTAGTTTACCATCTATGGGGAGACTTTAAAATTACAGGAAAAATAAAACAATTAATAAGGATTAATAATTTTGTATTAATGCTTAATAATTATGCCCTGCTCACTCAGCCCAGAGGCTCTCTCATATTTTCCTTTTTCATGGAGGTAATTGTGGTGATCGGGCTTTCACAACTCATGTGATATTTACATCTGAAGTTAGAAGTGTGAGCTTTCACCTCACCAAATCTGCCCATCTGCAAACGTTTTGGACACCCCTAGTATCCTATTAGCTAGCTACACATGAACATTCTTGAAACCTAGCTAAAGCACAGTTCTTTACCTTCTACACTGTTGCAGCGAAACACAATAAGTCACATATTGTTTGAACAATAAAAGAACAAAAACCAACAAAATAAATATAGCATTTTGTGATTATTAGAAGTGTTAATGCTAAAAAAGAGCTCCTTAAAAATGCACAGGTGAAATCCATGTTGTTAATAACAAATACACAGATGGGCCAAAACAGAATTATATAAAGTACGACGTGCAGATTGAGACAAGCATTTACCAATAAATGTATTTCCAGACTATAATAACATTATAAAAACACTATAAAATACCCTCCAAATGTACTTTTCTTGAATCAAATTTCATTAAATGTTTTTTTTTTGTTTCGATTATTTAAAACCTACTCTTTCTCATGAATGTCTCTTTGGGGTAATACAGAAAAATCCTCCATTTAAAACAAATGAGACAAATGTTTGAACAACTCTGTGTACTGCACGTTTGAAAAACTGCAGCATGGGAAACAGCAAAAGCAGTCATGAGAGGGAAAATCATTTCTTATTCAACGCATAAAAAACGCAAAGAGGAAGCAGATTTATTAGAACTAGAAAATAAAATCAAAACCCTGGAGACTGCTTCTGCTGCTTCTGCACAGGAACACATTCTGGGAGATCTGAAAAATTTAAAGCTGCAGTTAAATGACATCATCAATAAACAAACACAATTAAAAAAAAAGGCTACGACTTGAAAGATTTGAAAACTCTAATAAATCTGGCAAATTTCTGGCTAATCAGCTTAAAATTAATAAAGAAAAATCAACAATCACTTTTATTACGGACCAAACAGGAAATGTCACTCACGACCTGGTCAAATTAATAACACATTTGAAAACTTTTATAAAAACTTGTACACATCACAGATCAATCCGTCAGAGCGAAATATTGACTCATTTCTTAATAATGTAAACCTACCCAGGTTAAATGAGGATCAAATCAAAAACTTAGACTCTCTGCTCTCGCTGTCTGAACTTCATGAAGCTCTGTTACTTATGCCTAATGGTTAAGCACCAGGGCCTGACGGCTTTCCTGCTGAGTTTTATAAAGAATTCTGGGAACAGCTGGCCCCAACGTTTTATAAAACGGTCACATTTATCAATGAAAGCCAATCACTACCACCTAACATGAACTCAGCCAACATAATCCTTCTTCTAAAACCAGACAAAGATCCCACAAGTCCTTCAAGCTATCACCCCATTTCTTTAATCAATGCAGAAGAAAGAATTATCTGCAAAGCACTAGCACAGAGAATATAAAAAATAATAATTCACTTCGACCAAACTGGATTCACTCGGATGACATTGTCGGCAGACTTGACTTGATAATAGACTTTGCCACCATTAAAAACCAGGAAATGACCATACTATCGCTGGATGCTGAAAAGCTTTTGACAGAGTAAATAGGAAGTTCCCGATTGCTGCCCTCCATAATTTTGGTTTTGGAGAATCATTCATTAATTGGATCAAAATATTATATCACAACCCCAATGCATCAGTTAGAACTAATAAACAGACTTCCAACAGGTTTTTTCTCGGAAGAGGAACCAGACAGGGTTGCCCACTTTCTCCTTCTCTTTTTGCTATATTTATTGAGTCTCTAGCTGCACCAATAAGACAGAATGAGAGCATTAAAGGAATTAAAACCAAACACAGCCATCATAAAATTAGTCTCTATGCGGATGACATATTACTGTTTTTAAGTAATTTACATTCTGTAAATGACACAGCAACAATCGTTAACTACTCCATTAATTGGAATAAGTCTGTTTTATTACTACTGAACAGTAATGCGGAGCAAAGACTCACAATACCAGTTAAAACAGGAAATATCAAATATCTAGGTATCTATTTCCCCCCCCAAACTATCAGAACTGGTGCAGCTAAACCACACCCCATTACTAAAAAGCATACAGGACGATCTAACACGCTGGACCAACCTGCCTCTGTCCTTTATGGGCAAGGTAGCCACGGTTAAAATGAAAATCTTACTCAAAGTTAATTATCTATTCTCAATGATTCCCACACAACCGCCATTAAAATGGTTCAAAACATTAGACTCATCCATATCAAGCTTTTTATGGAACAATAAACCTGCAAGAATTAGTCTAAAAATTTTAAAATCTGCAAAAAGCTGTGGAGGCTTAGAATTACCTAACTTCCACAAATACTTTCTTTCAAATAGATTACAATACATCTTAAAATGGTAAAAAAATAATCCAGAAACCAACTCATGGTTAGACTTGGAACAGGCGTTATGTGAAAAGATCAACCTGTCAGATCTACCGTTTATTAGCCGGTTAAAAAACAGGATAGTTTTCAAAGTATTAATATAAACAACACTTTAACAGCCTGCTGGGAATTTCTCAAAATATCAAAATCATCAATTCAACCGTGCAAAATGACACCCATCTGGAACAACCCGGACATCCTTATATATAAAAAAATGAAACACTTCCCAGCTTGGCAAGCAGGGGGCATAAAACAACTAGAGCACCTAATTATTGATAGAAGATTCATAACTCCCCGGGAACTAAAAGACAAACATGGAATAAATAACTTCTTGGAATATCAGCAAATTAAAACGATTATTACTAAATAGTTTAAATACAAAGACATTGATTTAAAGCTACCAGAAGCAGTTACCTCTCTGATTAATTTTTCAATGAATAAAACTCTCTCCAAAATATACAAACTTTTATGTAATTTAGATAATAATATTTCACTTCCGACAACAAAATGGGATGCAGATTTTAGCATCAGCACAGATGAAAGCTTCTGGTCAGAACTTTGTCTAAACACCTTTAAACTGACAAAAAGTCCAAATCTGCAGCTAATCCATTTCAAAACTCTTCACAGAATTTACTAAACTGGACAGAGGATGTTCAAGATGGGTCCCAGTAACTCAGGCATTTGTGAGCACTGTGAAAGTAATCTACCTGACAGTTACATGCATCCCTGTCCAGGCTCTCTGGCAGCAGGTATGTGCCGATCTATAAGTCTGGCTTGTGTGCTTTGTGACATGAGTGCCATTGATAAAGAAGAATGAGTATCTATTATTTTCATAACTCTTTGTATTGCTAAAAAAACTATTTTAATAAATTGGAAAAACAAGAAAGAAAATATATAAGTCAACACAGAAATCTGCTGCTTGATCATATCAGCTTGGAAAAAATGTCAGCCCAAAGTTCAAGTAACTTTGAAAGAATCTCTGGTCTCTATAGCTAACTCCGTGACTTAGGGGGTGGGGGGGCCTGGTAGTCGCTGCTCCTTGCCCTTCTGCCGTGGTTCGAGGTGGGGGTCAGGGCCTCCGGTACTGCCAGCGAGAAGCGATGGGGGCACCGTTAGTCGAGGTCGAGATCCGGTGCCTGGATGGGAGGCCGGAGCTGGGAGGCGCTACGTGGTCCTCCTGGAGGCAGGTGTGGGGGTGGCGTGGTGGGGGAGGGTGGTCTGGCGGGTAGGTGCCACCCATCTACACCTGGGGCCTGGGATCAGCCCTTCCTGGCTCTCTGGAGCAGGGCCGGGACAACCCTCTTGGGACCCCAGTCGCTTTTAGGAGTCATCGCCCGGCTGTGGGGTCTGCTGGGGTGGGGTGAGATTTGGGGTGGGGGAGCTTGTCAGCCTTTGTCCTGTGGGGGCGTTCTGGGGGAGGGGAGCCCACTGTTCTGCAGGACCTTGGGGGGTTGGCCCGGTTGCTTCGGTCCCGTCGAGACCTGACCAGAGCTCTTCTAGGGCCGGCGCTTAGGGGGTGGGGATCTGGCTTTCTGGTGGCTCCTCTCTCCCTGTGGGGGGGGCCTGAGCCTGTGGTGATGGCGCCTCGGTGATGGGGCCCCTTGGGCTGGGGGGCTGGCCCCTATGCTGGGGAGCTGGGGGGAACTGTTTGATCACGAGGACAGTCTACCAGCTGTTCCCATATTGCCCCTTCCTCATATAACCTCTATAAGGGTGAGGGGTGGGGTTTAGCCTGCAATGCGCCTTGGGAGTAGGGGGCTGCCAGCAGTGGTCCCCCTCCATGGTTTCGTGTGGGTGGGACCCCCTTTTTTAGGTTTTATTTGCACCTTAGACATGTGGGGCCCTTGTTGGGGTGCTTGGACATCACTGCCAGCAAGCAGCAGATGTCTTCCCTGGCACCCCTACCGCCAATTTTGTAGCACCCGCACCTTAGAGCGGTTGGGGCCCTTAATTAGAGGTGAGGGGACATCACTGTGAGTAATCAGGAGATGTCTCCTCAGTGCCCTTACCGACAATTTGCTTCACCCCTTAGTACACACACCCCTCCCCCCCTCAAAATATACATTCCAACATAAACACACACACATGAACACACACACCCTCTGAGCTTTGTGCACACATTTTGCAAGGAAGGTGGTGCCTAGGACAAGCTGTCTACCCCTTCCTGGTGGGGGGTACAGGCCCTTAACAGCAGCTGGCCGTGTCCCCTGGGTGCAGTTTCCTGGGCCAGCGGTGCCTCAGGGAGGTTCACATTACACCTATGTAGCAGGGGGTGTCTGTGTCCTGGGGGTGGGTTCTGGTCATACCCCGGCGCTGAGCCCTTGAATTCCAACTGTGGCCGAGCCTGGTGCAGACCATGTTCTGCCCTTGTGGTGCCCTCCCCGGTGCTCCTCCTGGGCGGGGCGCCTGGCCCCTGCCTTACTCCTCCCTGGACCAACCGTGGGCCGGGTGGGTGGCTGCCTGGAGTGCGGAGCTGGTCTCCCTTGAAGTCCCTGGTTACGTACCTGAGATTTAGAGGCAGAGAGAGTGCCGGAACTCCTGGGTGGTGATGGGGTGCTGGGCTCTGCCCAGAGCTGTGAGGCGCCCTTCTCGGGTGGGGCCCTGCGTTGGGCTCTCACGGCGCGGCGGGGGGGCTGCTCTCCTGGTTGGGCTGGGGCGGCACCCTCTTTCCACCGTGCCTCCCTGCTCTCTGGCTCTGGGGGCCTCGCGGCGGAATCCTCACCTTCGCCTGGGTGTGGTGGTTGCCTGCCCGGCTTTGGGAGTTCGGCTGCCGCTGCTGCTGCAGCAGCCGGGGATCTGGTGTGGGGATGGCTGCTCTCCTCCGCCTTTTCACATTCCACCATCCATTTTAGGAGGTTGTAAACACTCACCTGAGCACAGGTGTTAGCTCACCTTGCACCTAATAGTTTGCATGATTGAATAAATGAACTTCTTCACACTAGTTGGTTTAAAAGTATGCGTGGGTGATATGGTACTATCTGTTTTGTGTACATGTTGAAATGTGGACATTTTTGCAGCTAGCAGGTGTGTTTATAACATTTGAGTGTGTGTGTGGACAGGCCACGCCCTTTTTTTTCTACTACATTTGAACCTTGCAGAAAGCTAAACAACCAGTAAACTTGCTGCTCTATGCTGCTTCATGGTCTTACCCCCCCTCCTACCCCCCGTCTCTCTAACATTCCCCTCTCTTCTTCCCTTCTTTCCTTTTCTGTCCGGTCTAACACCAAAGATTTTCAAACATCATTAAAATTAATAAAGTTTGGCCTCAATTACAAAAGGGGTTTATTCAGACATACCTTTGGTTTGTCTGAAGATTAATAACCCCTGTTGTTAAAGTAGAATATGTCCAACACAAGAGGCCCTCAGTTCTCATCTGCCCAGCTGTTGGACAGGACAAGTTTAAAAACATAAAATAAAAATAAAAACTGCAGCATCACCTATACTATAATGACAAAATAGGAGATTTTTTCCCTTTTGTTCCACATATAGCCTATAAGCTCAGACGCCTAGTGCAGGGTTCTGCCAGATTCAACACTAAAAGAGCCATTCAGGCTTGTTTCTCATTGACCAGAACTTGGTAGGAGCCACTAAATGTCGTTTCACCTCTAGAAAAAAAAAAACTCCTTACAACTTTGAAACATGTTGAATTTCTTTGTAACACTTCTTATCAACTGAACTTTTGCTAATTTTGACATAATTAAAATATGAAAAACTAAACTGTATTATACCTTTGAATGTGGTTTTTAGTCTTGAAAAGGGAAACTAAGCCCTAAAAATGTGCTTAAAACCACTTTCACTGTGCAAGTTTTTAAAGTGCTTCCATGATTTCTGATAGCCGTTAATTTTATTTGTATTTATTTATCTTGTAAGAAACAATGGTTTACGATTTCAGGGGTAACAATTTGAGAGCTAATTTTGAGAGGGAGAAAGGATACCTTCTTGTTTTAAATCACATTATTAAGTTGCTGCATGTGAGTGAATGAAAAAAACACTCTGTTCTTCATCAAAGCCATAGGTTTAAGCAGCAGGAGACAGTGCTGTAAACAGCTCAGGCAGTGATTCTGACTCACATCTATGAGCCCTCAAGTCTTGAGAGCCATGCCTTGAGCAGCTCACCAGCTTCCAAATAATTGCTATTCCAAATTTGAGCATCAGAACGCCTTTTGACATGTTGGATTCATTTTTCCCCATAATATATCTGCTCATTTTATCGGCAAAACTCACACTACTGAGCGGTACAGGGATATTATGGGACAAAACGAATCCTGTGTCAAAGCAATCAACTACTAATTGTAAGCATAGCTCACGGCTGTAATTCGGCTTAAGTGGCGTGAGTAAGTTACTCTTGGTTTTTGGTCAAGAATAATAATTTAATTTAATTTGAACTATTTCAAACTCTTACCTTTGCTGAAGAATGTGGTGAAGCTCCATGATTGAGTAAAAGCAGCGCCACCTTCTGGTTATCATAATGTGCTGCTACATGTAGTGGAGTTAGTCCACTCTGAACATACACACAAACAAACAAAGGCAGAGGTGCCAGAGGTGACAAAATAGTTAGTGCAGCTGTGCAGACATGGTTAACACTTAGAAACTAAGTTAAGCACTAAAGATGACCTTTGTCCTTTTAAACTACATATATTCCTTTTCTTAGGAGTAGCAAGCAGCCTTCACCTTTCCAGCTTGGCGTCAGATTGGAGCTTTCTTCTGGAGCAGCAAGTTCGCCATCTCAATCTTCCCATATTTTGCTGCAATGTGTAAGGGAGTAAAACCCTTCTAGAGAGAAAAAAATCACAAAACACACACAGATTTTTTAGGAAGTGCACTATGATTGGCTGTTCTTCACAGGTTCATTTCTCCGTGATTAAAGCATGTGTGCAAAGAGTCATTTGCTGGGTTGCTACAATCATGTGACAACATGGGAAGCTATTACATAGAACTAGAAACATAAAACACGAATGTTAAAGAGTTGGGAAAGTGGATGTGTGGAAAGCCAGATTCTTTGGTAATGACCAACAACAACAGGTTTCACGTCTAATGAGAGATTTTTAAAAACTCAGAGTATTAGGCTGCTTTAAAGAATTCAAAGACCCACTTTATGTCAAATGTTGTGTCTGAGAACATCAGCAAGCCCAAGATTACTTTTCACTCTTTTAAGTCTCTTAAGTCCTTGTGACTTCTCGTGCCTGACTCCTTCTGTTTTACTCTGTAAAAGTTTACAAAATAAAAACAAAAGAAATAGGTGAATGTCATGACTACGAGGTTTCAGTGGTTTTAAATCCTGTCTGGCACTTCAGACCAGCTCTTTTTAGGGTGGCACGTAGTCTGCTGGCTTTGATTCTGGGGCCTCCACTGCTTATTTTATTCTTATAGATCTCCTGCTGCTTTTGACACAGTGGTTCACAGTGTTTTTATCTCCAGGCCTTTCCTTCTCCAGTGGGATCTCCGTCTTTGTTTCTGAAAATTTCGGCGTAGAGCAGACTAGTTAGCATCTTGATCATCATGGTGCCACTGGCGATCCTCCCCCCCCCTCCCTCTCCTGCCTGCCCTTGTCACTTTGCCCTTAGGTCTCACTAATGCCCGGCAGTTTTCACTTATCCTTGACGTTTTACAATTTCCTCAATTGCTTCATTTTTGTCTACCTGGGCCAGCATAGTGATTTATTCAACGACGCCTTAACGAACATCACGATAAAAATACCGACTCCTAGAAAATCAGTTGTTCGTGAAACCCAAAAAATGTGAGTTCCACGCTTCCTCAATCTCTTTCTTAGGATGTATCATTGAGGCAGGCAGCATCATACTAGTCAGCTAAGATTGAAGCTGTCTCTAACTGGGAAATACCGAATCTTCCAAGAAGCTTCAACAGTTCCTGGGTTTTGCAAATTTTTACCAGTGATTTATTTGTAACTATAGTGCCATTGCTGCTCCTCTCACCCAAAACAAGAACACAGGCCGCTAATGCAGTCTTCAAAACTTAACTGTTTGTGTCGGACCCCATACTTATCCAACCAGATATTAAGAGACAGTTATAGTAGAAGTCGATGCTTCCGACTCAGGTGTTGGTTGTTCTCTCCCAAAGAGAGGAATTATCCGGAAAGCTTAAACCCTGTGCATATTTCTCTCACAAACTCTCATCCGCTGAAAGGAATTATGATGAACTTTAGCGATAACCTGGTAGGCCCTTTGGTCGTGAAAATACAGTACATTAAAGACCTTTTGTTGGACTTCCGGTATGTGCAGAGCCATGAACGGCCATGTCTAAGCTGAGCTCCGACGGCACCCTCCTATTTTGCATGAAAGCAAACATTTACTAAGCACTTTTATCTGAAGTATAAAAACTGGCCAAAGCTTTCACAACAGTAAATCTGAGGACAGCTAAATTCGGTAAGGAAAATGCCTAAAAATCATTCCCAGGAAGCTAATGCTAGCAACCAGCGGGGAGTGCTGGACGCCATTAGCGCCTTGAGAGAAGAACTAATGACCACAATGGCGAACACAGCAAAGACACACTCGGACCAGCTTGTGGAGCTTCAGGGCTCATTGGAGAAAATTGAATGCAAAATTCAAGACACGACTGGTGGGTTACAGACTACCTGGAAACTCGCGGCTGCCCTCGACTCCATCCGCAGCGATGCAGGCTGACATGGGGAGCCAATGAAGAAAGAGCTGGCATTCCTGAGAGACGCTGCGAGGACGCAGAACCAGATCGCGCGTGCAATCTGTGCATCAGGAGTGAAAGAGGGGCGGGGAAGATGGCAATCCGCAGCGCCCAGTTTGTGGCGGAGCTTTGGCGAGTCGCAAACTGGCACCAGTCCGGCTCCTGGATGCGCCCGCCGCGGCAACCGCCCAGCAAGCGGTAATGGCGGGGAGCACCACGTAGCGCCTTTGTGATTAAATGCCATTACTTCAAAAAGGAAACATTCTAAAAAGCGGCGGAGCTGAAAACCATCACCACGAAAAGCGGCGACAGAATCACGATTCTTCCGGATTATACCCAAACTGTGAGCAAGCAACGAGCAGCTTTTGGGGAGGTGAGATCACTCTTGCGGGGGCTCCACCGGGTCCGCTACAGACTTCTTTTCCCAGCCACACTCCAGGATCTACCGAAGGAGAGTAATTCTGCTTCAAATGCCCTTTAGAGGCTAAAAAATTTGTAACCACCAAGTTAAGCAGCAGAAATGACAACTGTCCCATTCAAGATGCTGGTAACACTTTTATACTCTACTTCCTACTGTCACATCATGCACAGGCATTGGGTAAACTTTGAAGGAGGGTCCAGTCGGGACAGGTGTTGATGGTAACCTTTGTTCTTGGGTTATAAGGGGTTAATCACCGGATTGTTGGAACATTTGTATTCTACTTTTTTTTTGCAAGTTTAAACACAAATATGTCAGCCTTTGTTCACTATGTAGTGGGGTTCTGTTATTTAACTGTTCTTTGGGCCAATTTCACACGGCTAATGCTTGTGTTTTGTATTCGGGGTCTTATTTTCTCTTTGTTTGTGTTCAAGAACACTATCACTGATGTTTATTGGGTTCACGATGAAGGTGTGCTATAAGAAGACAGTCTGTTTAACATGTGTTTATGAGTGCTGATCTAAAATGGGTTAGCTGGAATGTGAAAGGAGATTCTCAACGTCAATAAAATACAACAAGGTTTTTCACATCCCAGCAAACTAAAAGGTCAAATAGTATGCCCGCAAAACACACACCTGTAAATAAGGATCACAATAGACTAAGAAGATCAGGATATACACAGGTTCTATTTAACCTTAATATTACTAGAGCTAGAATTACATATATTGCTACACAGAGATGTACATTTTGAAGAGGTCTCTACAACCAGAGACAAAAACGGACGCTATATTATCGTTCAGGGAAACCTGTTTAACCTCCCTTTCACAATACTTAAATATCTCCTTCAAAACTGGGGCCGATGAGCAGTTCTTTATGAATTTTTCACACTCATACCTAATCCTGGAGACACACACACAATGTAATATTGGGGGGAGACTTTAATTGTGTTCTCCACCCAGTGCTTGACCGTGCTTCTCCTCGTCAGTATACTAACACAAATGCAAACAAATCATCTCAGTATATCAATACATTTATGCAAAACTATGGCATGGTTGACCCTTGGAGAACTAAAAACTAGCGGCTAATCACTTCATTCTTCTCCACTTCCCCACAAATCCTATTCAAAAGTTGTTTTTTCCTGGTTATTGATGGAGCTTCTGTCACTGGTGAGAGCATAGACTATGAAAGTGATAGTTATATCTGATCACAGTCCTGTAATAGTAAAATTAATGTTTCTGGTTATTCTCACCACAGAGGTGGAGGTTCAATGCAAGGCTATTGGCCAGACCAAAAATTTATGGAATTTATTAATAAACACATTGATATGTTTTTTGAAATAAATAGTACCCCTGACATCAATCATGGCACGCTTTGGGAAACATTCAAGGCATATATTGGGGACAAATTATTTCTTATAGTGCGCATGATAAGAAACAAAAGCTTAAACGTGCTTCTGAAATCAGCGATCGCCTTAAAATTATCGATCAAGGTCAAACAACCTCACCATCCCAGGAACTTTGGAAAGACAGAACCCACTGCTTCCGACAGAATAAATCTGATCATGAATGACAAAGCCATAGAAATGCACTTTTGATCACAGCTACAGCATTATGAACATGGCGAAAAAGCGAGTAAAATGCTTAGTCATCAGCTGAAACAAAAGGCAGCTGCCAACCATATTACATCGCTTAAGAATGATAAAGGAGATATAATCACTGATCAGAAAAACATCAATAAGCAGTTTTTGAACTTCTATAAAAAACTATATTCCTCCGACCAATGCGACACTGTAACGATAGAAAACTACCTTGAAAAAATAAAATTGCCAGTTTTGACAGAAGCCGACAAGACCTGTTTAGAAAAGGACATACAAATAATAGAGGTTGAAAACGCAATGCGAAAAATGAAATCGGGAAAATCACCAGGCCCGGATGGCTTCCCAGTCGAATTTTACAGAGCTTTCTCCCCTAAACTCCTCCCCTACCTATGCAGTCTCTATAAAGACGCTCTAGGTGCGGAAGCACTACCACCCACAATGAGGCAGGCAACCATCTCTGTATTCCTGAAAAAAGATAAAGACCCGCTACTCTGTGAATCCTATCGACCAGTGAGCTTATTATGCTGTGACTATAAAATTCTTACCAGAATACTCGCAGACAGGTTAGAAGGGGTCCTAGACAAAATCATCCACCCAGACCAAACCGGTTTTATGAAAGGAAGGCAACTGTACAGCAATCTCGGCCGGGTTTTTGATATAATCTATCAGTCTAATGTTAATGTTGACCCAGAGGTAATTATAACATTAGATGCACAGAAAGCATTCGATAGAGTAGAGCATAAATTCCTGCTCAAGACTCTCCGAAGTTTTGGATTTGGACATGTTTTCTGCTCATGGGTTGATACCCTTTATAAACAACCTGAGGCAGCCATCTGGACAAATAAGATATTATCAGAGTACTTCGTCCTCTCCAGAGGAACGAGACAGGGGTGCCCTCTGTCCCCTTTACTCTTTAATATTGCAATAGAACCCTTGGCAAGAGCCCTCAGGAGTGCGCCAGATGTGTTGGGCATTAAGAGAGCGGGCCAAACCCACACCCTATCACTATATGCCGATGACCTTCTCCTGTTCCTTTCGGACCCTCACAAGTCCATCCCCAAAGCACTGAATTATATCAGAGAATTTGGAAAGGTATCGGGGTATCTGATAAATATGTCAAAGAGCCTGATCTTTCCCATTAATGAAAAAGCGGCGCTTATGCCACACAACTCTTTTCCACTCAAAGTTGCCTCAGAGAAGATCATATATCTGGGTGTGACAGTGACCAGAGAATATAAAGACCTTTTCAAACACAATCTGAAAGCTACTCTTAATCAGGGTAAACGAGATATGGAGAGATGGTCATCCCTCCCGCTATCTCTACCAGGAAGAATAAATTCAGTGAAAATGATTATATTGCCAACATTTTTGTTCCTTTTCCAAACCATACCAATATTTATCCCTAAATCCTTCTTTAAAGAATTAGATAGATTAACATAAATATTCATCTGGAATAAAAAACTACCACGTATCAGAAAGGAGTTTTTGGAGAGACGGAAGGAGGAGGGCGGTCTAGCTATGCCTAACTACATGTATTTTTATTGGGCAGCTAATCTTTACAAACTTATCTTCTGGGGTATGTCAAAGAAGAATGAGAACATCCCACTCTGGGCAGTTATGGAACAGGACTCATACACATCAGGCTCTCTGGCCTCTGTTGTTTCCTCACCACTACCCTTTGACAAAAAACTAATCCCCAATAATCCAGTTATTTTAGGATCACTTAAGATATGGCAACAATTCAGAATTCACTTTAAACACAAACAAGGTTTACTTTCAGCCCCGATAGTCACAAATGTACTTTTCCCTCCCTCCTTCATTGATTCCACATTTCAGGTCTGGGCAAATAAAGGGATTGACACTCTGAAAAAACTTTTTAAAGAGGGACATTTTTTGTCCTTTGAACAACTACAGGAAAAATTTAAGTTGCCCTCGTCTGACTTCTTTAGATACCTACAAGTGCGTAGTTTTGTTAAAAAACACTTTTCTTCATCTCTTCAGACTCCTCCAGGTAGCTGGATAGATGAATGTCTTACTCTAGATCCCTCAAAAAAAGGGGTAATTTCTTACTTATATCACATGTTTAACACGGCTGCAGCGCCATCTTTAGAGATTACGAAAAAACAACGGCAAAACGAATTGGGATTGGAAATAACTGGAACACAGTGGCAGCAGATAACCGAGTTTATCCACAAATCTTCAATCTGTATAAGACATGGTTTGATACAATTTAAAGTTGTACATAGGCTTCACATATCGAACAGTAAACTGGCACGGATCTTCCCAGGGACAGACGACACGTGTCCAAGATGCAGGTGTGAAACGGGAACCCTCACACACATGTTCTGGGGGTGCAAGAGCCTCCAGGCCTTCTGTGGGGTGATTTTTGACTCCCTAGCAAAAGCATGGAATATAAAGATCCTCCCGAACCCACTTACAGCATTATTTGGAGTCACTCCTCAAAACTGCAAGGTCACTGGAATACAAGCTTCAGCTCTGGCATTCTCTACGCTTTTGGCTCGACGTCGCACCTTATATCCTGGAAAAACTCAAGACCCCCTTCACATAAGCAATGGGTGGAGGACATAAACTCCTGTCTTAAATTGGAACACCTTCGATATGCTATAAAGGGTTCAACACAGAACTTTTTCAAATCCTGGAAACCTTTCTTGGACCATGTAAACAAGTCTGAATAAGGACAGCAATTTTATAGCTATGACGAGCACTCCCCTTTTTCTTTTTTTTTCTGGACAATCGTATATTTTTGCAGAAAACTCAGTGATATTTTATTTTTTCCCTTGTTTTGTTAGTTTTTTTTTGGGAGGGTTTTTTTTTTGGGTGGGAATTGTGATTGTTGTACTTTGATATGTGAAAATCTAAAAAATAAAAGAGTCTGAAGACCTTCTTGTTTTTGGTGTTTTAACAAGTTCTTGAGGCATCTTTATCATGAACATACGTAAAGAAAATTAAGCTCAAAATTGCATTTCTGAGTATTTCTTTTTTCAAATTGCTGTAATCAGGACCAGATTAAAAAATGCTGAAAATGTTAGAAAAATGTTAGAAAAAGACCTTATTTGTGACAGAAAGTATGTGGGTGTCACAAAGTCCCTTCTCTGCTCCATTATGATGCGTCCACTTGCAGACAAATAGGTCCGTATACGTCTTTGTTTTCCTCGACTGAGCTTGAATCTGCCTGAAAACCTTAAGGCAATATTGCAGCCTTAAGGTTTTCAGGCAGATTTATTTTTGTTGCATCAGTAATGTTAGGTTAGGGGTCCCGCCCACAACTCCGATGCAAATTTCTAATGGACTGCTGTTGCTCTGCAGAAACTATGTCCAAGAAAACTATACAGGTTTTTAGATTTAGGCTAAAAACGGCAAAATGATCATTACAATACCAAAAAGACCATTGGGAACGCTTTTAAAATATATCAAATGATGAGCCCCCCCGGCTCTGGAACTCTCTACCTCCGGACCTCAGAAACATCGGGTCTCTCTCACAAGTGCCAAAAAACTGAAAACTCATCTTTTCCAACTCGCCTATTCCCTCTGATAACTTCCTATTTCTGGCCTATTTATATGTATATTTTATTGTGCATTTGATTGCTTTTATTTTATTTTTATTTTCACTTTTATGTACGGCAACCTTGGGTTCCTTGAAAGGCGCCTAACAAATAAAATTTAGTATTATTATTATTATCAGAGTGAGACTTTTACAATTTTTAAACAGTTTCAAATGAAAGCATTGAAGCATTGAAAGAGAAAGAAAACTCCACTACTGAATTCTGAGAAATACAGAATTTACAAGCCAAACTATGGGTCATCCCAAACCTTATGTCTGTTATTTGGGTGTCTTTGTGGATCAAGAACTGTGTTGTTACCTTTGTTGTAACGCTCAAGTTAGCTCCTTGATCCAGCAGAGTTGCAGCTATGTCTTTGTGTCCCTCTCTGGCAGCCAAGTGTAAAGGTGTGTATCCAGAGTTGGTTGTGGCATCTGGGTCTGCTCCGTTAGTGAGCAGCAGCTGAACAATGTCCTGCTTTCCAAGGCGACTGGAGATATGAAGTGGAGTTTGGTCGTCCTGCCCGGGAACCCAAAAGGGAATCTTTCAGCAGATGTTAAGTTTTTTCAGGCAGGTATGATAAACGCATTTTCACATCCTCGAGCTCTCAGTTTTAACTAAAAATAAATAAAGCAAATAAAATTGACACAAACAAATCTAAAGACTTTGTCAGAGCTGTAGGAAGTGTCTTTTTGTGCATCAGGGAGTTGATTAAAAAATGTGGGGGCGTCCCGATCCGAATAACGTGATCAGAATTCAATGGATCACAACATTTTATTGCCGTAAATTTCAGCAGTTTGAGCAGTATGCACAAATACAGTTCAGTAAAATTAGCAAGATATTCACAGACTAAAATGATCAATAGTTCTAAAGATATTAAAGTTATAGTCTTCAAACTTTCTCATATGACTAATAAGCTTAAAAATTTTAAGTGTGTTACAAAACTATCAGATCGGGACTCGGTATCTGCAGATACTCAAATCAAATTACTCAAAACAGGGCCAAAAAAACTGATCATCAATAAAAAAGTTCAATAAATAAAGTCTAAATTAATTCTGGATATAAATATTTTTGAATAAATTGACTATTTTATTAAGTTATTTGCAAATAGTTTTCTAAGAATGAAATGTAAAAATTATTGGGACCAGAATGTTCCCTCGTTATCGCAGTTCACCTTTTGCAGTCTCGCTGTTTCACAGATTTTGTTAGTGTAATTTTGCATGCTTTTTTTCCGTTTAACAACGCATTGTGTTCTGCATCCTGACTGGATGTAGACCTTGACTGTAGACCTTCTCAATCAGTCTCTTCCGTACCGTGACTCCTGTACAAAATATGTTCAGCTTGCCAAATTTAATAACATCTTCAGTTACAAGCACACCTTTGTTTTCATTCTTTAATACTGGACTTATTTTTCTATGAAGGTTTGAACTTTGAGAGTTAAAACAATAGAGAAAAGTTTGATGATGTTCTTGTCTGTTTGAAAAAAGAGAATAAACTGTGTAGTGAGGGGTTTTACAGCTTAAAACATCTATAATTATCCTAAAAAATAAAGACGACTTTCTGGATTTCATCTATTGCAGGTTATTTTTGGAATGTAAACGATAAATGAGGTACCACTGTATAATGAACTCATAACTATTTTTATTGTCTTGTTCCCCTGTTTTTGTAGTCATAAAACGACAAACCCAAAGTATTATAATATCTTGTAATTGCTGATGAAACACCAGAACAGACTGTACTGTATTTTAAAGGTAAGTACCAGAAAAAGACCATTGCTTCTGATAAATACGTATGCTGCAATTTCTTCATTGGATCACAAGTAAAATAAGTTTACTCCCAAAATAAAAAAATATATAACTTTGGCTCTTTAACAAAAAAACAACAAAAAAGGAGGTTTTGCACTATTTTATGACAAGAAACAGGCCCCACCAACACAGACACAGATGCTTCCATTTATGTGCAGTACACACCGCATGCAGCACCACACTTTGAGAAATCTCTACCTTAGCCTTTGCGTCGACACATGCTCCATTCTGTACCAGGTACTGGACCACGTTTGACTGTCCAGCCCGCGCCGCCATGTGGAGTGCTGTCTCCCCTCTCTGAAATGCATGAGAAACTTGATGCTTAATTCAAAATCCTGTGTCCCACTTTTTTATAAAACAAACCCAGCTTTAAATCTGGTTTGAATTATTTCTCTGTGGAACCGTAGAGGGAGGAAAAAGAACTGGGGAAACAAAGGCTCCCCAGTTTTGCTGTCTAACTAACGCATCATAAAGATGTCCCACAAGTTTGCGTTTCTACGGTAACCTCGCGAGAAACAGAGCGTGGGTGGCTTAATCGTTAGGGCTGAGCAGTTGTGCAATAGACTTTTTGTCCTTCTTCCTTCTCTCTGGATTCCTGACTTTTGGTCTGGTTTACTCACTGGGGTGTAATGCTTCTTTTTTTTATATATTTTATTTTCATTTTTAAGTGAAACATATGTTTACATGAAAAACACAACGACAAACAAAGACAAGGGGGGAAAGAACAACAAGACAACCCCCACAAAACACAACACTTGTTAAAGGTAAGAGGTAAAAATAAAAAACAAAAAGAAAAAAAGAAAAAGAAAAGAGCTTGCCAGATTACCATACTGATTTAAATAAATACATAAATACATGTTGCAGTCAGATATAACTTGTATAAGGGAGATAGATGCAAAGTTACATTTGTGAGTGACACAGATCCAGCACCTCTCCAATTGTGTGAATGGTGGTGGCCTGTTGTTCAGGGTTGTAGTTCAACTTACAGTGTAGTGATGCAGAAAGGGTTCCCAAGCAGTGTTGAATCTATACAGCCAATGTTCAAAGGAGGCAGGAGTTTAGAAGAATAAGGTTTTTGGCCACCACCATTCCCAACTGTAGCACTGTCTGTATATGTTGTGGCAATTGGGTCATTTGTGAAGAACATCCAAAGATGGCCAGGTGGCTATTGGGCTGAATATCTTTATCAAACGAGTCAGAAATGCATGTAAAGATCTTGCTCAAGAAACTGTATAACAATGGGCAGAACCAGAATAAATGACCCAGCTCTGATGTTTTGCACCTGTCACAAATAGCCAAGACAGCTGGAAAGATTTTGTTCAGCTTTGTTTTGGAATAGTGCAGTCTATGCAGAACCTTAAACTGAATCAACCTTAGTCGCGAACTGATGTAGCAGCGGTGAATTTTGGACAGTGCCTCATTCTAGAGGCCTACAGGCACCTCACAGTCCAAATCTATAGCCCAAGCATCTCTAATTGAGTCAGAGGGAACCACGGTAGAGAAATAAGAATTTTTTTTAGATATGATCCAATTGGAGTCAGAGGGTAGCGAGATATGCTCAAAGAGTGGGGGTGTAGCAGGGAGATCAAGACTTGGATACCATTCCCTAACACAGTGTCTAACCTGAATGTAACGAAAGAAATGGTAGTTAGGAATACTGTACCTGGAATTAAGCAGTGTAAATGAAGCAAAATGGCAATCAATAAACAGATTTGAAAAAGATATAATACCCTTCTCTTTCCAGACAGTGAATGCTCCATCTTGTTTGCCGGGGGTAAATACATGATCTTGGCAAATGAGAGCCTCATTTGCCAAAATCATTAGGAGCCTGGCATGCTGCTTTTATCTGGTGTAGGATGCAAAGGGAATTTTTAGAATAAAGTTGTGTTGGTGTATTTTGGACATTGGGGCAGAGCTTGAAAGCAAAAGGGCAGAGAGTGACAACTTTCCTACAGTGTTAGCGACAGTTAATTTTGGACGTTAGCCCTTGCTGACCTACAGTTACCTACAGTTAGCAAGGGCGACAGTGGCTCAGGTGGGTGAGCGGGTCGTCCAATGATCGAAGGGTTGGCGGTTCGATTTCCCACTCCCACCAGCCAAATGTCGTTGTGTCTTTGGGCAAGACACTTCACCCTCCTTGCCTCCAGTGTGGCTCCACTGGTGTGTGAATGTGCACGTATGATCCCGGTGATGGTCAGAGGCGGGAAATGGCAGCCACGCCTCTGTCAGTCTGCCCCAGGGCAGCTGTGGCTACAACCGTAGCTTACCATCACCAAGTATGAATGAGGAGTGAATGAATAATGGCCACAATGTAAGCGCTTTGAGCGTCTGGAAAAGCGCAGATAAATCTAATCCATTATTATTAGCTTCCAGCTGCTCCCATGAGGGATTCCTATCCACATCAGAATACTCACACTTCCAGTAGGTGAGAGCTCCGGCGTTAGCTCCCCAGTAGTGGTGTCTGAAGTATGGCAGACTCAGGCCACCATCTCTATAAGGTTTCTGCAAGTGAGCTTTAGATATTCTGTGGGTTTTTTAGCCCCAAATAAAAACCAGTATTATTGAGTCCACTTTTTTTAAGAAAGACAAATTTTACATTTTAAATTTTAAAATAGATGCAGAAACTTAGGTAAGCTGACCATTTTAATAGCAAACACCCTGCTGATCATAGACAAGGGTAGTAATTTCCAGGTCTCAATATCAACCTTAATTTTTTCTAGGGCCTCTGTAAAATTTGAATTTGAAGAGTTCTGGATTTCTGGTCAGCTTTAATCCCAGGTAAGTTAAGCAGTTATTTGTATCCTAAAGGGTAGGTTTTCAGTAAATAACTTGTAAAATGGCCAACTAATGGTATAAACTCACTCTTTTCCCAATTTATATTATACCCGGAGATCTTCTCAAAAGAGCAAATATATTGAAAAAGAATGGAGATGGATGTTGCTGGATCTGACAGACAGACCAGGAGGGCATCTGCATAGAGAGCAATCCTGGTCTCAGTTCCATTCAGCCTTGTTCCTATGATAAGTTGATGTTCCCTAATTCCTAAAGCGAGGGGCTTCAGGGCAATGTTAAACAGTAAAGGTGACAAAGGGTCCCCTGTCAGACACCACGTTGAAGAGTGAATGGGGTAGATCTATCCCCATTGATGAGGATGTAGGATCTTGGGGCAGAGAACAATATTTGTGAAAACCTCACTAAAACCGAATTTTTTGAGTAATCTTATGAGATATGGTCATTCTATCATATCGAAAGGTTTTTGAGCACCAGAGCTAGTACAGCTGCCTTGTCTTCCTTTCCATATTTAGCATAAATTATGTTTAGGAATTTACAGACTCAAAGGACAATCTTTATGGAACAGAACCAGTTTGGTCTGGGTGTACGATACTTCCTACATTTTTTGCAAGTCTATTTGATGAAACATTTGTTATGATTTTCAAGTCGCAGTACAAAAGCGCAATGGGTCTGTAGCTGCCTGGATCAGTCTCATCTTTGTCTCTTTATAATAGAACACAAAGGTTAGCATCATTAAGAAAAGGTGGAAGCTTTCTGTTCTTAAAACTATCTTGACCATTTTGAGCAAAGGGGAAAACATATGCCAAAACATACTGAAAAGCCCTAAAGACCAAACCCGTCTGGACCTGGCGCCTTGCAAGTGTGGAAGGATTTAACGGCTTCTTTCAGCTCAGAGAGTGTAAAGTCAGCGTCCAAATTTTCTGTTATGGTTGCATCTAGTTTTGGGAAGTTGAGTTTATCAATAAAAGATCTCTTTTGTTGCAGTTTACTTGGAGGTGTAGATATCTGTGTTCATTAATCTCTTTTAAATTTGTAAGTTATTGGCCAGATTTAGATTTTATTTTATTTTTGCTTTATTTTACTTTGCTTGTTCTCCCTTCAGTTGTCTTGCCAGCAGTTTTTGTTGCATGTACCCTAATTCAAAATGTTTCCCTTTAATTTTCAAAACTGTTTTACTAATTTGATTGCCCAGTATAGCATTATATTAATATTTTACCTTTATATTTTGGAACGCTTCATTTTAACAATGAAAGGAATCTCAATACTGTTTTCAGACATTACTGAACAATGTGAATGAGTTTCATTTACATTTAACATGAAATTGATTTATGACCAAAACAAAAAAACTTTTATTATTTTTCATATCTAAATTTAGTGAAAATTTACTAAAATCTCTCTAACTTACCACATTGCTTGTGTTTGGTGAAGCCCCATAGTTGATCAGTTGATGAACAATGTTTTCGTGTCCCATAAATGCTGCAACGTGGATTGGTGTCAATCCGGACTAGAGAGACGACAAAAAAACATCATAATATAAATTACCCTTTTTTATCGCCATTTTCCTCTGACAAAAAAATCTACATACATTTGTTACTATTGTGTCTTCTTTTTTTTGTTTTATAATTGAATGTAGCTTTAGGAGTAACCAGTTTTTTAAAAAATGGTTGCAAATTTGATGTCTGGTGGGAAACATCCAAAAAAAAAAAAGAGTTTTGTCAAGGGGTACTTAAATAAAGTGAATTAGCACCAACTTTCCAAAACTAAATCTTAAATCATAACTAAAAAAGAAAATGCAACGACATCACCCAAAAATGTTTTTTTGTTTCTGATACAGATTCCCACATTTGCATACCATAAATTTATCCTCAGGTGTTCCTTAGGGATCTGTGTGAGATCGCTATTTAAAATTTAAAATGTAAATATAATTTTCCAGCAGATGGGCAAAAGTCTTTTTTGTTGTTTTTTTGTGGTGTTTGAACACACTATCAAGCCTTCTGTATCAAGCTTTATGTCGTTTAGTGTTACACATACAACAGAAAATACTGCTGCAAAATCCTAATGAAACAAAACCTATAATAGCTTTGAATGTAACAAACACTATTATCACTGCAACACTTCAGAATTCTGATTCACAGCACTTTTGTTTAGGATTTTCACTTTAAAAATGTAGAAAAAATAAAAAAGACATATTTTTTAAGAAAAGTGTACCTTTTTTAGGCCAAGATAAATCCCATAACCATTTGAAATAAGATGACACCATTCACTCGCTTTTTCACAAGGCCTTTAAACTGAATACTGTATATAATGTAATTGTGTAGAATGAAATGTCAAAGTACTTTTTTCATTCCTTTTGGGAAATTAAGAAATTGAAAAAAATTGCGTGAATTAAGTGCAAGCATGATAAATTAATTGCATATTTGTGTTGATGACACAAAATCATCTAGTGCTCCAACTCTTTGGCTACGTTCACACTGCAGGCTGAAACGACCCATTTCCGATTTTTTTGCCCCTATGCGACCTGTATCTGATCTTTTGACAGTCTGAACGACACAGATCCGATCTTTTCAAATTTGACCCAGGCCACTTGGGTATGTGGTCCTGAATCCGATACATATCCGATCTTTTGAATTGCGACCTCTGTATGAATGGCCAGGCCACATGTATCCAACCGGTATGCCATTGATATGCTACCAACGTCATTATTCTGCGTTGAAGTAGGTGGGAACGAGAACATAAACATCAACCATGGCGGACAATGCTGCTGAGACCAGTCAGTGGAAGGGAAGCGAGGTCACCGATTTAATTAGTATTTGGGGCAACAGTTCTATTCAAGCCAAACTCGAGGGCTCTTATTTTGAAAAAATTTCCAGCGAAATGGCCCAGCGTGGTGTTGGACCTTTCCCGCGATGACTGTGGTCAGAAGCGGGGGGGAGACATTCTCCACTGCTGAAGACAAATCCTCCTTCGGGGTTCACTTCCCTGTTCAGACCCTCAGATTCTCCAGAGTAGGTTAATAAAGAGTCAATAGCATTTATTCTGGGGAAACCTTCTCTTATTATCGTTCTCCTTCCTCCGTAACATACAACATGAATGCGCGCACCCAACACACTTCCGCTGCCCCCTCTCACCCCCTCCTGCGCTGCATGCACTCTCTCCTCTCTCTTACACATACGCGCGCAGCCCCAGCACATACACATCCCCATTCCAAAACAGTGGGTATAGATGATCCTGGCTCCAATGCCTTCTTAAAATGAGAAGATTGTAAATGCGCTGGCTCCTTTGTGAAAATTAATTTAATAATGCAAAAAGAGCTCCGCTGTTGGCAACACTGTTGTTGGCATCCATTGTTAACATTAGCAACTTCCCCAAACAACAAGTGACATTGTTCCCCGTTGAGTACTCTTCTGCGCATGCGGGTCACTTCTGGGTAATTTCACGTTCACACAGGAGATAACAAAAGATTGCATTTATTTGGAAATGTAAACGGGCTTGTAAAAAATTGGATTTGAGCATTAAGCCCTGCAGTGTGAACATAGCCTTTGAGTGCAACTAGTGCCATACCTCTGTGACTGCCTGAATAGACGCCCCGTGCTTCAGAAGGAGCTCCATCACTTTGACTCTGTTTTTCTTGCAGGCGATATGCAAAGGAGTGAAACCATTCTGGAACAAAAATAAGTAGATCAATGTATGCAACACAAACAAACCAAGAAGTCTTTTTTTGTGTGAAACTTCCTATGTCTTGCAGAGCTGGTGGAGGAATTTGGAGTAATGCATAGAAAACAAAGATGTTCTAGAGCCTTCCTCACCCTTTTTTTGCACCCAGAAAAGGCCAGCTTGTGCGGAAAAAAGTCAAGTCCGTGACAAAGCTTGAGCTTTAAAAAATAAAAGCTACCTTATAATAAAATAGATTCTTTCGACTGCAACTCTGTCTTTTTTGGCCAACTTCTATGCACCCCCTCCTCCCCTCGTCATTCCCTCTTAGTCTTTGAGGTTTCTGACTGAGCCCTATGACATCATTTTTTTTTTCACTCGTAAAGTCCCAGGACTCAGACCACACCCTTTCATTTCAGAGCTTTTTAGGAAAGTAATGGAAAAACCCTCATTGTTGTAGCTTGATCTTTTACAATTGTTTTGGTTGTTTCATAAAATATACTTTACTGACTGAAGTTAAAAAAAAGTTTTCTGCATGATCCTCACCAGAGCCTTAGCATTGGGATTGGCCTTCTTGTCTACAATGACTTTCGCCACTTTGTAATGTCCGCAGTGGGCGGCCACGTGCAACGCTGTCAGGTAGTCATTGGTCACATCATCAACAGGCACATCGTGATGCAGAAGCAGCTGGACACAGTTAAGGTGGTCACCCTGTGTCGCCATGTGAAGAGGAGACAGACCGTTCTGGAAACAGACAAAAACGAAACAAAAAGTCACCAGTTAATATGTCTTTACAATTGTCTTTCTGGGAGAGTAAGAAGGTGAAAAGTGGAAACTGCACCTTGGTTTTTGACAGGATGGGTGCCCCTCTATTCAAAAGCATTTCCACCACCTGCTCATGGCCGCTCCTGGCTGCACAGTGGAGTGGCGTCAGGCCGTCCTGTGCAACAAGGGGCAATCACTTATAGCGTCTGATTGTTTGACAAGCACTAAGTAAGGAGGATTTGAATAAAAAGTATGAGCATGTTGTTGAAATCCCAGACAAATCTTGAAGAATGAATCTTTAGATACTATCACAGCACAAACAGGAATTATAAACAAAGGGAAACACGCTAAAGGGTCCTCTGATGCTTCTTTAACAACTGGCTTGGAAACACGTATTTAAGTGACTACTTCCAACGAAAGGTTGGTAAATACATGTCTTGGGCTTCTGTGCTCAAAACTCACATGTTTACGGGTTGCAACACAAGTTTCTGCAAAAGCTTCCAGGTTCTACATACAAAGCGTGTGGATTCTGAATGCATGTTTAAGGTTAAACCAAGTCAAACTTTGACCAATCAGGGACTCGGATTTGGTAGTGGCTTTAGGATGGCTTCCTTAATTAACAGAAGTGCCAACCTTTTGAAAATTGATCATGGAGGAAAAAATAACAATTGTGGTTTGTTACTGACTGTAATTATATGAGTTTTTCATATATCTAAATCTAAATCTAGATGGTGGACATGTAAGGGTTAATTCCACACAAAGTATGCATTATCAGAAATTAACGCACGGCATGGAAGCCTGAACCGTCCGACGCGAAGCATCTGATAATGTACACATTGAAGGCCATTAACCTCCTTATACCATGGTCACTTACAAAATACATAAATATTCATTTAGTTTTCAGTACTTTATTCTTGTTATTTCGACTGCAGCAGCAAAATAATATATGTGATGATCGTCACGATGTAACCCAAAGCATTAGTTCAGAGAGAAAGTTGTTGCTTGTTTTTGTCCAGCTAAAGCTAAAGCTTGTTTTAAAGAAGCCAGCGAAGTGATATAAAACATTTAAGCCATGTGGCCGGAACTTTTTTTTTTAAGTGTGCATTTTCACTGTGGATTATCACTTTTTAATCCACACCCAGCAGCCAATCAGAGTCAAGAATTCACCTGGACCATGATACAAGCGCTAGTATCGGGTAGCGACAGTCCAGTGTGAACATCATGCACTAAATGCTTATTTAAGAATGCACGTTTGGCATGTCCTTGAACATTTACGGCACAGGAGTCTTGGAAGGTTCATATCTGCTTAAACATCTGCATGTGTGAGGAGGCTTGGATCTTTTGTGCATTTCAAATTCTAGATTTAAATGTAAATTCAAGATTTATTTGAGAAAGCTCTATAACAACATCTACTTGCAGAACACAGGAAGATTCATACTATTATCGAGTGTTATTATGATACATACAAATACTGATGCAAACCTTTGTCCGTGCATCAATCTTGGAGCCTCTCTCCAGCAGCAGCCGTACCATGTTGCTGTTCCCACGTTTTGATGCTACATGCAGTGGTGTTATGTCATTCTGCAAAAAATGAGAAGCAGAACTGTTGCACAATCGTAAGAATCAGAACTCCAGTAAGTAAAACAAAAGAAAAACAACAGAAAGACACAAGGAGATGTCATGTGTCTTTCACAGCAATGATTAATGATTTATGTAGAGGGAAAATTGATAAATGTCCCCCTCTAGAGGAACACCAACATCCATCTGCAGCCTTTAACAGCTGTTTTAACAGACAGTAAACTGTTGTGTAATTTTGCATAATTAGAAATACATGTTTTCTAACTTAATTTAGATAAAATCAAGACAGGTATAACACACTAGTTCTTGTGGCATTTTTCTGATGATGGAGGACATATTAAAATAATTAAGCTCAAAATTGCATTTTGAGTATTTCTTTCTTCAAATTGTTCTGAATCAGGAGCAGATGAACAATTGGTGATGTAAAAAACAACCTGAGCAGCCCACAAGCTCCCTACTCAGAGCTTTTAGCAACGGGGAAGGGAAGGAGGGCTGGGTTGCTCTGTGCTGACGAACGCGCCCACAACTCAGAGGTGACTTTCTAACTAACTACTGCTGGTCTGCAGAAACTATGTCAATGAAAACGACACATTTTTTTTAAATATTCGCTAAAATCAACATAAACATAATTTAAAGACCACTGGAAACACTTCAAAAGATGATTGGATTGCGACATAAAGATGTGGTGCTACTGTCTACAAGCCCGAACAACCCAAAAATCTGCAGCACTCGTTTTAGTTTATGTGACTAAAGTTTAAGTCACTAGGGCCTGGTATTTCAAAATTTTGGATCAGGATTAAAGTGATCCGGATTTACAAATCCTCTGATCTGACTCCACAGATCACAGCTTGTATTTCAAAAATTTTGCTGGATCAAAGCAAGTTTGCTCAGATCTGTTCAGATAGGGATTTCCAGATCCGTCTCACCCACAGAATCAGTGAAGAGAACATGGAAAAAGGCGGAGCCTTCTGCTACAACAAGGAAAAGTCAGCAGGATTTTTGCAACTAAATGTGAGTAATATTTATTATTATTCTATTATTATTATCATGAGAATGTCGCTTCTGTTAGACCAAGACAAACACAAACTTTGCAGAGCTTCTGCTAAATTGGGTTGGCTTCATTTAGCAGGAAGCTAGCTCTCTTTACTTTTTTTAAACATATTAACTGAACATCCCTTTAATTTAATTTTTGTTTCTTTGTAAACACATTTTTTTAATTGAAATAGACTTCTCTTTTAAAAAGATAACAACCGGTATCGAACAAGAAGTAAACAATTGTTTCTAAGTCAGCTATTGAATGATGAATGTTCTTCATCCTTTTATTTCTTTTTTTAAATTTAAGTTTTATTGAGAAATTTTACAACTATTCAACAAATGGAGTGTAGAGTTACCCAGTGTTGGGTTTAACGGATTACAGAGTAACAAATAACTGTAATTTTATTACTTTGGTCAGTAATGGAGGAACGTAACAAATTACTTTTGACTTTCGCTAACTATTTACAATTACTGGACATTAGAAAAAGAGATGCTGCAAGGAGTCCTCGCATCCCAGAGGAGCAGCAGGTGAGCAGAAGAGCAGAGACCCGCTCTGAGTACTGATGTGTCATTTGCGAATGAAACAACTTTTCAATATTAATTTACCCTTTTTTACTTTGTGTTTTTCTCTAAGCTGCATGTGACTGTGTCTCTGGTCAATATGAGTTGCGCTCTGCAGAGGGGGGTGGGGGGCAGTTCGGTAGACTTGCAGCAGTGCAGAACTGTGCACAAACGACAGACGTATGGGGAGAGAGACATGTGCAACTCATTGTAGTGGGATGCCTAAAGTCAGTGTAAATGAACATAGAGGAATTAAATAGTTCTTTGTGTTTTCAGAAGAGTTGCTTAATTTCAAATTTGATAGATATGAATTTAGGCGTAACAGGTTCATCTCACTTTGAGCAGTGGCATAGACCACATTTCTTGTAACTTATTTTTGTGTCATTTTTCACACCGTTGTCTGAATTCAAATGAAGCCAGATTTATGTCTTGAACCTGGTTCATACTTTGCAAGATGGCACTTCTTTAAAAATAAAGTTAAATAAAAGACAAGAGGGTCTTGTTTGTGCAATGTGTTTTTCCCCAGAAAATTTATATATGAGAGAAAAAAAGGAAAATTAAGATAACAAATAGTGAATTACTTTTTCAAATAGGTAATTAGTAAAGTTATTTAATTACAAATTTGATCCAGGAAAAAAGTAAAGTAATCAGTTACTTTACTAATCACTGGTGTTAGCTCTGCATCTTTTTCATTGTAAATTTATAAATCAATTCTCAATAGTCTTTTCTTGTTCATTGGGTAGAACCCAAAATGGTTTTACATATAAAATATATCTGAAAATGAAAACTTAATTAAAAAGTTGTCACTATATTTAGTCTGTTTTTATGTGTGTTTATGTAAAATTATAAAATTGAGAATTACGTTTTAATAACAGATACTAAATTCACAAGCCCTGCTACAGCATGCATGCCTCTGCATGTCAGTTTTTCAAACACATACCCTTGCCTTGAAGTCCACGTCTGCCCCTCTGTTTAGCAGCAGCGTTGCTACATCAATATTGCCGTAGTGAGCTGCGATGTGGAGGGGGGTGAACCCGCTCTGAGAAAGAGCACACGCAAAGAGACATTTTTAAAAAAGGAAAACGCAGGAAATGAACAAAAGCTTGAGCAGTGAAACGCTGAATGAGCAAAACAGACCCAAGGAGACCATCAGTTAACATGCAGCTGAATTTGAGAACATATTGACACTCCATGGACACTTGAAGCACAGCAGTTTTTCTTGGATACAGCTCAATACAAATTTTCCAATAGAGATACATTCCACTTTATGTTTTGCCATTTACCGTTTAAAGCGGTCAGTGAGTGTAAACTGCTGCTTCTGTGGTTAACATGCTGCAGAAAACATTTGGACTAAATAAAAGCTGAATTGATCAGATTAATTAGATTATGATAGACAATCCTTTTCTATGCTGTAGCAAGCTTTTATCAAAAAAGAAACTGAGCATACATTCAGGTGAGCATGCGTCTGTTAATCTAAGGCTGAGAAAACTAACTGAAATACATTTATATAGCAAAACAGCATCATTTTTTTAAATCACAACATCACATAGGATCACTTGAAAAATTAAAAGGAGAAATGGATAGATAGATAGAAATTGTACTTTTACATTTTATTTTTCAGTACTTTAGTTTCACCTGATTAGGATTTTATGTAATGAATGTATTCTTTTACTCTTTATTGCATGTTTTCTGTTATGTTTAGGGGTCACTGCAGCACCTCATCCTATGACTGGTTTTGCTTTGGTTTGGATGTTCTTATCTCTGTTTTTATCCGAACTTGGGACGGGCATATAAAAGCATTGGATTGTGCTTTCTTGTGATTGGATTGATTGCACTTGATCAAATGTTCAAAAAGAAATATAAATGTTGTCAAGAGATTAACTTAAAAAACAGGCTTTTTTGGGTCTCTAAAATGAGGTGTGGGATCAAATCTCTCCAAAATATGTAAAATTAAGAAATGTTGGTTTGGGATTGTAATAATAGTAAGCTTGGCAAACATTGCGGATTCCATGATCAAATATTTACTTTTTGGGGTCTAACCCTTTAAAATTGGTGATGTTGCCGGTGACATCTCATTTCGGCTTTGCACCGATATGTAACACTTTTTCCGCATATTTACGTTCACTGCATAAATACTTCACTACTTTAAGGTGTTGCATATCAGCAACACCCAATGCTTTAGAATCGGCTGGAAATATGTTAATTGCAAAAACAATTGAAGAATTACAGTAGCCGAAAGAATGTCATGACTAGCTCCAATGTAAAAATTTGAATTTTCTATAAAATTTGCATTTTTGTGTCTTTTGAGATAAGCAATTAAAAGTAAAATTAGTTTTTTTTCCCACGCTGGCATATGCCACTATCAAGTGTTAGGCAGGTCGGAAGTAATTAGCAAAGCTGAGCTTCAGTTGCAGCATAAGTTGAGCTGCAGGTTTTCTTCACACACAAGATCTAAGCTACACAAACACTGAGCCAACATCCCCATTAAATGCCAGTAAATAGCTGAAACCCCAAAGATAACATGCATTTGCTTAAAGAAATATCTAAATATAAGTGAAACTCCACTTATATCAGCATAAAGCAGTGCAAAAACGCAACACAGACCTTAATCTAATGCAAGCTCAAACACAGGTAAACAGATGAAGTGCAAAAGCATTCAAGCTAGCATTTCACAACCATGCTAGCAGACAGAAGGTTTTGCAGCAGTGGATGTGAGCACAGAATGATAAGAGAGGAGAAGAAAACAATTGTGGAGAAGTACTACCTCTGTTGTCCTATTCACCATCATCTAGAAAGAAAAAAGGGAATGGGGAGGGAACAGAGGGGCAACATAAAGGGATCAAATTGGGGGAGGATAAAAACATTCATTCATTCATCTTCTTCAGTTTTGTCCCTTTTGGGGTCACAGGGCTACCAGAGACTATCTGGGCCACTTGTGGGCGAAGGCAGGGGACATCCTGGACAAGTCTGTCGCACGGTCACATATTACACACCCATCCACACCTAGCCACAATTTAGAGTGACCAATTAACCTATGAAGCATGTTTTTGGACAGTGGGAGGAAGCCAGAAAAACCCCACACATGCACGGGGAGAACATGCAAACTCCACACAGAAAGGTCCCCTATTGATGTTCTTTTTCAAGTCTGCTAGATGGGACTTGAACCAGGGCCTTCTGGCAATGAGGCAAGAGCCCTAACCACTGCGCCACTGTGCAGTCCTTGAGGAAAAATTTGTTCCGGTGAAAAGATTAGGGTGGTTGTTTCAACACAACAAACGGCAGGAACACAGATGGCTACACAAAACTGTCGGATGGATACAAGACAATGTGGCTCTACGAATTAAAAATAACTGAAAAAATAGCACCACACAACACTGGAAGCAGGTTTCCTTTTTGCTGTCTGCTTTACTCGTTAAATAGCCTATGTCATGCAAAATCAACTTTTTGAGCTTTTAAATATTTTTAAAAATATAAAAAAGATTTTTTTATATCAAAACATTCACCTCTCGCTTGGACTTTTAGTACTGAAATGTTTATGGTTTTGGAATATTACATTTTCAACACAAAAATAAATGGGGGATAATTCTGCTCAGGAAAACTTTGCGCCATTTAAAATGATAAACTTCATACTTTTGGCTATTTCAACCTTTTTTGGTATCAAAACATTCACCAGTTTCAGGAGATTCTTGCTTATACTGTTTTTTACTTATACGTTTTATGCTTCACATGTATGTTTTTTATGGGCAAAATGTGAAATTTTCAGGCTATTGAAAAGAATGTTGGTATATAATTGGCTTGTATGATTTGACAGCTTTAAATTATGTCATAATTATGTCATATAAATGACACTAAAACTAAAAACCTTCATCACCCCCCACCCATCCACAAAGGAGTGGGTTCTCACATTGAAACGGCCCCTTCTAGAGTCTACGCTGTCAGCACCGCCTCCAGGCTAACACACACATCCACTTTCTCTGTGGAGTAAGCAGTGATCGGCTAAAAGCTTTCATTTTAAATATTCACTTCCATCTTAAAAGTTTGGATGTTATTTTTTTTCATGGGCGAAAGTCCAGCTCTAGGTTGACATCATGAAATGTACAGCACCCACAATGAGGGAAAGCTGGTGTCCCAGAGATTTAGTCGTCTTACTTCTGGGTACAAAAATTAGCTGCAAACATAACAAAAATTGTTTTTTAGTGTGCCAAAGGTAATGTATTATCATATAAATGGATATACTCTGAAAGGCTTAAGAAAGCATGATACAGGCCCTTTAAAAAAATACTAAAAATACTCAAATTATTTTCAAAGGCTTTTATGTTTTAGCTCTTCTGCACAAAGAGCTTGCAGTAATAAAGAGATGTTACAAGGACTCAGTTTGTGCTCTGAAAATGGATTTCGTGGATTTTTATGGCATAACTTGAGGTCTATGGATGGTATACACTTTGTTGTCATCCTCTATGGCAGTGTTTCCCAACCCTGGTCCTTGGGGCACACTATCCTGCATGTTTTCCATTTTGCCCTGCTGATGCACACCTGATTCAGTTCATCATCAGGCTCTGTAGAAGCCTGACAATGAAAGTCATCAAAGGCAGGTGTGTTTGAGCATGGTTAGATTGAAAAAATGCAGGACAATGTGCCCCGAGGACCAGGGTTGGGAAGCACTGCTCTATGGAATTCTTGGGTTCCTTCAATTCACATTTGGGGAAAAACTAAAAACATGAAATAGAAACATTTTGGCAGTTTCACCAGTACAACAAAATATACACATTTATGCCGCTGTTGTGGACTTAAAGGTTTACTTTTGACTCCACGTCTGCGTTGTGGTCATTCTGGAGAAGAAGGGCAGCTGCCTTGGTGTCATCTTTCCGTGCGGCAATGTGCAGTGCAGGGAGGCGAACCTTTCCCTTAGTATCATTTTCCAGGAGGAGTGAGACCACTTGGTCATGACCCTGCTGCAGCGCCACTGCCAGTGGTGTGAAACCATCCTGTTAATAAAAATAACATGAAAAAAGTTTGTGAAAAGATAAAAGAAACAAGTCTTGGTAGAAATGACTTGTTTAAGCAAACAAATGTCGCTAAGGAAATCCATGAAAGCTAGAAATTGTTTACTAAAAGAATCAATGCTTTTTAGTCTTTACGGCTTGCCACAGTCGCACAAACAACTGTAAGCACTGTCATTGAAATCAATCAATTAAGACCTTATTATTATTAATCTATCAGCTTAAATAACTATAAGAAAAACTCTTCTTAAAAAAATTCAGGGAAGATTGAAGCCAAAACATTTTAGCATCACCACAAGGTGCAACTGTGCCTGAAATTTTCAGACCTTTTTTAATTGGGCCTGACAGAATTGGGCTAATAAGACATGTTCTATATATTGTATAGTTAAACATGCTAGCAAATCTGAATGCATGAAAAAAACCAGCTAGCTAAAACTACAGAAAAAAAATCCAGTTACTTCAGTATAAAAAACAAATTAGATAAAACCAAATTGTAGGTGTTAATGTTTTAGCTTCAAGATTTACCAAAAAGTACCAAAGAATCCCAAACTTTATTTGGGATTTTTTCTTTAAATTAACAAAAAGGGCACGTTTTTATCGCATAGCTTTGGGTGTTCCATAAATTTGATTTAATTTTTTGTACTAAAATGGCTAAAAAAATATATCCAAACAAAAAATTAATATTTAAAAGTGGAACAAAAGGATATCAAAAATACTTTGTCGGTACAAGTGCTTCTAGTTTTACCTAGTTTGAAAATGTTACTTCCTGCCATCACTAACTATGCATGACATTCATTAATCAGATGCATTCAATGTTTGCTCATTAAGAAGGTGAAAAATATTCAATCTTTACAGGAACATTAGCATTCCTTTTGCTTCTGATAACTGAAAGTGCTTTCTTCTCTTTAACAAGACAACAAATACAATTCAACAATTGGCGACAATTGAAAAAAAGTTCTCAATATAAGTTTAAATAAAATAAACCTCACTCATAAACAAATAAAAAACTGCACATTATTTTGAAGGATTTGAACTTTTTTGATTTATTACTGGACCAAAAATTTGATTTACCATAGGATCAAAATTCAGCACAAAGCTAACACCTGCTTCTAGAAAAGCTCCCATGAATTTCTGGACAAACAAAGAACACAGCTTTTCAGTGAAACACTAAAGTTGTCAAGGTTTTGGATATGAACCCCAAGAAAACGAACAGGCTTAAGCCCAAATAGGTTTATTTTGGGACTCATGCTGCATTCACACCAAACATGATTTGCCCGTCAAATTTGTGTACTCTGCCTCTCTTTTAACGTCAGTCAAGCCAGTCAAATTTATTCCTCAACTCCTTGACACCCCGGCCGTGGAGCAACCACTAACAGTTTTCTGAACTTCATTTGTTGGTCAACTCTTCAAGAACGTCACTATCAAAGAGTCACTGAAATCATCATGTGCCCAAAGCTGAGCTGCTGCATCAACCTCGCCACACCCAAAGCCCAAATGCGCTGCAGGACCTCAGATCGCGTCTGTACATTGACATCACCGTTGAAACTAGACCCCCCTGATGCGCAACTCGCATCTGGTGTGAATGCACTTTCTGGTGGGACTGGAAAACGGTCATAGGCCAGCAGGTGGAGCAACAGTTTTTTGCAAGGGATGCTCATGGCAGCAGGAGTCCAAGGCGATAGAAACTGAAGGACTGCGTTAGGCCAGATCACAGACTTAGAAGGATTATCTTGTTGGAGTTTTGTTTGACATCAGCAAGTTTCTCCTCTTGAAAACCCGTGGGGAACAAAATAAATTCACAACTCCAAAAACTCCTGAGAGAGGCAACAGGTCAGCACCGATGGAAAGCAAACTTGGGAGAGGAAGGGGAAGGCAGCTAAGAAGCATGAGACTTTCAGGGCTTGGCAAAAGGACTGAGGCGATGTGCTGACTAAAGTGCGGCAGCTCCTTATGAAGGCAGGCACACAGGAGAAGTAAATCAACTGATTGCACTAGTGAGATGAGCTGCCAAGGTGGAGTGATTTTAATGAAGTAGATGTCTTGAATGAAACTACAAAAGTATAAATGGAAAACACTATGACTGATTACAAAAACAATCTTTAAAGCAGGGGTGCCCAAATCCAGGCTTCAAGGACTGACCTCCTGCTAGTTTGCCAGAAACCCTGGCTTACTTGCTATTGATTACCAAGAAGAGGTGTTTAGCCAATAAGACGCTTCAATGGCAGGATGGTTGGAAAACATGTAGGACACTGGCCCTCGAGGTCTGGATTTGGGTACCCCTGCTTTAAAGATTCTATTCAAAAATATAAATGCATCAATGAAGATTCTCATTCATCCAGGTGGTGTTGCCTTGATGTTGAGGCATGACATTTGGACTTAAAATCCTGATGTTTTCTAATTCTAATATTTTAGATTTTATATGATGGTTCATTCTGAGAAATGATTAAGTTTATAATCATAGTTGGAATATATGGCTATCCTCCGGCTGCTGCAGACTTAACCATGTGTTCTATTTAAATCCAAATCTGTCAAAACCCTCTGGCTCTTTAAGATGGGTAGAAAAAACTTAACCAGCAGTAAAAGATGAAGGGAATAAAAATAACAATAGTGTGGATATAGAAGATGTGGAACTGAAGTTAGATTAAATTAGACTTAAGGATGATTAAATTGAATTTTAGTCTCAAGTCTGAATGCACCCTCACCTTTTGAATAAAGAGGGCAAACAAGGACAATTCAGAAATAGATACGTTATCCCAGAATTGATGCATTGTAATATTATCTGTTTATCACCTTGACTTCACAGTATTTTTTAAATATGAACCATAAATATTTATTGTGTTGAAATACAGTACAGACCAATAGTTTGGACACACCTTGTCATTAAAAAATGGGAAGGTGTGTCCAAAGGTTTGGTCTGTAGTGTACATCAAGTGATTCAAAATATTTATCATGTGGCAAGCTTTTGAAAGCTTCCAACAAATCAGAATTTGAATGAGAAAAAAAAGAATGACTAATGTGAATATGTGCAATTTTATTAAAATCATTTATTTTTTATATATTATTTATCGGAATATGTGTATATTTGCTGCACCTTGACACAGTGGCACTTTATATTTACTGTACATATAAAAAAAACTGACAATTCTATTCTATATATTTTGATTGTTTTATCAATAGAATTATTCGTATATAAAAGGGATGTCCCGATCATGTGTTTTTTAGGCCAGATCTAAATGCAAGTCATTTGGTTTTTGAGTATCTCAATACCAAGTACCGATCTGATACTTTTAAAAATTGACACATTTAATAAACAGATCTGTTTATTTCGCTATTTCTCTGTTATTAACTTTCTTTTATCATTTAACACTTAAACAGAGCACTTCGGTAAAGTAGCTTAAACAATGAGGAAGAATAGGTGATAATGAGTCATGTAAGAAAGTTTGGTGAGTTTAGGTTTAGTTTATTCAGAACTATTGAATAAAAGTTTATTATTAAAAATTCTCACAAATAAATTATTAATGTAAAATAAATTAAGATAATGAATATTCATGACTAGCTCTTGTAATGTAAGCATTTATTAGTTTTTGTTATTTTTAGAGAATGTGACAGTCTTTATTTTTACTTCTCAAGACCTGGCATGCAAATCACATTTTGGGTTTTATTACCATTTATTAATTCTGCTTAACTAAGACCCTGTCAAAGAAAAATAAAAAAGGATCAGGTCTTGAGTGGTTTAAATGCCCTTCTCCTGCATAATGGAGAAGAGTCATTCTTATAAAAAACAAACAAACATCCATTGTTAATACACACAAACGAATGTCCGAAACCCCATATAGTAACTGAAAATAGTTTGTTTTGACCTTTGTTTGAGCATTACCTCACTGGATTACTTACAAAATCCTCATTTTAACCTTCAAAGCCCTCCATAACCTTGCCCCTCCGTATCTCTCAGAGCTCCTAACAGTTGCTACCCCCACTCGCTCCCTCAGATCCCTTTTCCACCCTTCGATTGGCTGTTCCACGAACTTGTCTAACTACCATGGGGGGTAGAGCATTCAGCAGCACTGCCCCACAACTCTGGAACTCCCTCCCCTCTGATCTACAAAATATGGACTCACTCTCTCAGTTTTCCAAACGCTTCAAAACTCAATTTTCCGTCATGCTATTAGCTCATAATGTTTAAATTGCTGTTTTTAACTGTTAACTTATTTTGTGTTCTGGAGTTTTATTGTTTTATGTTTAGGTTTTTACATACTTTTGTACTGTGAGGTAACCTTGAGTGCCCAGAAAGGTGCCATATAAATAAAATGTATTATAATTATTATTATTAAATGTGAATTTGTGTTTTTGTCTTGGTAAAATGTTTTCTAACGACTCGCAAAGTAGGATTGTCCAAGCAAAACAGGTTGTAGGCGCCATAATCATGTTTGTATATAATTTCATTTCTGGTCACGTGATTAGTCAGGATGTCATTTAAGCACACCTGTCACCTGTGTTAGTTTGGTTTGTTGGTTTGACACAGAGAGGGTGCACAGGGCCCAGTATTTTTTGTTGACCGCTTTTACACTTGATCATGTACAATACTCCACAAATGGATCGTATCATATATGTCATCTGTGGCAACGAAGTGGAATAAATCACGACACACAAGAAAAGTGGATTTCATGGTCATTTTGTGGAGCGCGTCGCAAACAGGACCTGCCGCAGCCTCTCTAGCGGCTCATAAGCCCGCAGCCGCTACAACTTTGTCAACATGTTGAACTACGATGAATATCTTTACGTGTTCTTGTTTGGGGAACTATTTTGTGTTGCGCACAGTTACCTGTCAGTATAAATAAAGGCGGAGCCACCTGCTGCGAGTTCTTCGTGGTGACAAGGTTGATGGCTGCCGGAAAGCTGAAAGTGCCTCCAGTCTCGTTTGTATTAGTGAATACTCCAGAGAAATGTCTGAACCTGAGAGCACAGGTGGGAGCACGGGCGCGACTCGGGAGCTGTCCGCTGCAGGAGATTCAACAGGTTATGGGCCCAGTCGAATGTTAAGCACGGCCATACACGGACGCGGACTCCCGCCGCGGTTCGACGGAGACGAAGCACGCTACCACATATGGGAGGCCAGATTTTTAGCGTACTTGAAAACGCTCGGCCTGAAGGAGGCTATTATCGGGAGCCAGCAAGCGGGGGCTGCAGACCCAGAAGCCGGTAGGAAAAACGAGCTGGCTTATGCAGAACTATGTGGTTGCCTGGATGATAAGACGCTAATGCTAATCCTGTATGAAGCGCCAGACGATGGAAAGAAGAGTCTAGAAATACTGAGACGCCATTTTGAATCAGAAGAAAAACCGCGGATTGTTGGACTTTACACAGAATTAACCAACGTACTAATGGCTGATCAAGAGGAGCTAGCAGATTATCTAGCACGTGTTGAGAAGATTGTGGCAGCGCTGAACAGAGCTAAAGAGACCCTCAGCGACGCACTGTTAGTGGCCATGGTGTTAAAAGGACTTACAGATGAATATGCACCATTTTCTGTGCATGTCACGCAGACGAGAGAGGTTCTGACCTTCAGTGAGTTCAAGGCTAGGTTGAGGAGCTTTGAATGCTCACTTCGCTACCGCTCAAGGCCACGAGCAGATGAAGTAATGACAGTCAACTACAAAGCAAAGCAGACCAAACCAAGAAATAATGAGAAGAAATACTTCAACGGTGAATGCTTCATTTGCGAAAAAGTTGGACACAAAGCAAAAGACTGCAGAAGCAAAGCTAAGAAACCACAGCGGAACTTCAGGCCTGCTTACAATCAAAATAGCAGCAAAGTGGCCATCCTTACGGGCACTAGGCTGAGCACCGCACAGGCCAGAGACGAGCACCCTGCTGAGCGGGAGACCTTCATACTCCGGGCAAGTGAATGGCAACCTCACTGTGCACAACCAGAGGGATTGCTTGTGGACAGTGGTGCATCTGCTCACATCATGACCAGCGAAGAGGCTTTCATCAGATTTGACGAGACGTTTCGGCCCAAGGACCACGTCATGCAATTGGCAGATGGAACCCGGATTGCTGGCAGTGTACTGAAAAAGGGGGACGCCCAGATCCAACTCACTGACAGCAATGGCAGAGTGGTGAGTGTCCAGCTCACAAATGCACTTTTGATTCCTGGATATCCACAAAACATTTTGTCTGTGGAAGCTGCATCTTCAAAGGGAGCAAAGTTCAACTTTGAAAAGAACAACAACAAAATGATACTTCCCAACGGTACGACATGTGAAATGAAGGTAAAGGACAGATTGTATTACCTGGATGTGGCAAAAGAAAACTGTGATGATACCTGTAATGCATGTTATGATCTCAAAACTTGGCACGAAGTAATGGGTCATTGTAATTATGATGACATAATCAAACTCGAAACAGTGGTGGATGGAATGAAAATCAAAGGTAAAAAGTGTAAGCCTAATGTGTGTGAAACATGCCTGCAGGGAAAATTCACTGAAAGCAGAAACAGGGAAGCAGATGTAAGAGCTAAAGCACCATTAGAGCTCATCCATACAGACCTGGGTGGGCCTATAGCCCCAGAGTCACTAGAAGGGTACAAATATGCCATCACTTTTACCGATGATTTTTCTGGTGCCATTTATGTGTATTTTCTGAGGAGTAAGAACAAAGCAGTTGAAGCCACAAAGCAGTTTCTAGCAGATACAGCAGTTTATGGCAAAGTAAAACGCCTAAGGTCAGACAACGGCACAGAGTTCATCTCTGAAGAGTTCCAGTCACTACTCAGAGACAATGCTATTAAGCATGAAAGATCTGCACCTTACTCCCCCCATCAGAATGGGACTGCGGAGAGGAACTGGCGCACATTGTTCGAAATGGTGCGCTGCATGTTGATAGAATCAGGCCTGCCAAAAGAGTTGTGGCCTTACGCAGCTAGGACAGCTGCAGTTGTAAGAAACAGGTGTTATTGTAAGAGAACAAGGGAAACACCATATTTTCTTTTTACTGGAAAGAGACCGAATCTGTCAAAAATGAAAAAGTTTGGTTCAGATTGTGTGGTGTATGAACAAAACAAGAAAAAGCTTGACCCAAAAGGCAAAAAGGGAATTTTTGTGGGTTTCGATCGCCATTCACCAGCTTACATGATTTATTTTCCAGAGTCAAACAAAGTTCAGAAACACAGGCTGGTCCAGTTTATAACGAGTGAAAAGACTGAGAGTCAGACACAGACTGACGCAGACCAAGCGGAGGACCAGTACATGGAGTGGGTACCTACACTACCTGAACTGACAGAAACGCAGACACAAAGAGAAGAAACAGACAAGGAAGAGAGCACAAAACCAGACACTAACGAAGACACTGACGCACAGACTCAATTTTCAACTGGTAGAGCTAGAAAAAAGCCTAAGTACTTGGAGGACTATGAGTGTGTGGTACATGACCGTGAGTTTACTATTGACTACTGTTACAGGGCTACAGTTGGACTGCCACAAACCTTTAAAGAGGCTCTGGCATCACCATCAGCAGAGAAATGGAAAAAGGCCATGAGAGATGAGATGGCAACATTTAAAGAGACTGACACCTTCTCACTTGTGCCATTACCAGAGGGTAGACAAACAGTGGGGGGAAGGTGGGTGTATGCTCTTAAAGAAGATGACACAGGGAAAGAAACTTACAAAGCCAGGTATGTGGCAAAAGGATACAGTCAGGTGGAAGGACTTGACTATTCTGAGACATTTTCCCCGACAGCTGACTTGACCTCACTGCGTGTTTTGATGCAGCTGGCTGCACAGCATGACCTGACGCTACACCAAATGGACGTTAAAGCAGCATACTTGCATGCACCTATTGATTGCGAAATATACATGGACCAACCAGAAGGTTTTCAGGCTAAATCAAAAAATGGTGTTAAATTAGTTTGCAAGTTAAACAAATCTATCTACGGACTCAAACAGTCTGGTAGAAATTGGAATCTCATGCTTCATGATTTTCTACTTGAGAACAATTTTGTGCAGAGTCAGACTGATCACTGTATTTACACTAAACTTTATGAGGAGGAAAAGGTCATCCTGTTAGTGTGGGTTGATGACATAGTTGTGGCTGCAAGCAATGAGGTGTGTTTAAAGGAGGTCAAGGAAAAACTAAAAAGTAAATTTAAAATGAAAGACCTCGGGCAACTTGCTCATTTTCTAGGAGTTGATTTTTCACAGGGAAAGAATTCTGTTCGAATGAATCAAACCAGGTACATTCTCAAAATCTTGGAAAGGTTTGAAATGTCTGATTGCAAATCAAGGGCAACTCCCAGTGAAATCAAATGTGATCTAACTCCAGAAGGGGCCAAAACAGATCAGAGGAAATACAGGGGTATGTTAGGAAGCCTTATCTATATCATGACCTGTACTAGGCCGGACATAAGTTGGATTGTCAGCAGGCTGTCTCAATACATGTCTGATCCCAGGGAAAAACACATGACAGCACTGAAACATGTGTACAGATACTTACAAGGAACCAAGGATTATGGACTGTGTTATAATAAATGTGACACTGAACTTGAACTGATGGGCTACTCTGACGCTGATTGGGCTAACGACCTAGAGGACAGAAGGAGTACTACAGGCTATTGCTTCAGCCTTAGCCAAAACGGAGCCATTGTGTCATGGAAAACAAAGAAACAGCAAACTGTTGCTCTGTCAACGTGTGAAGCTGAATACATGGCATTAGCCGCCGCCATTCAAGAAGCGCTTCACCTCTCACAACTTTTGAAGGATATGGACCCCAACTTTGAACCAACAACCAAACTGTTCGAGGACAACCAAGGGACTATACGCCTAGCAAGGAACCCTGTAAATCGCCAGCGGAGCAAACATGTGGATATAAAATACCACTTCATCAGGTCTAATGTGTTGCAGGGTAAAGTTGTTTTGGAGTATTGCCCGACAGAAAACATGGCTGCAGATGTGTTCACGAAGTCTGCTCCAAGAGCCAAGATTGAAAAGTTTAGTTCTTATATGTTTGGAAATTAATACTGATGTTATGTGAAAGTGTGTGATTTCATCGAGTGGGGGTGTTGAACTACGATGAATATCTTTACGTGTTCTTGTTTGGGGAACTATTTTGTGTTGCGCACAGTTACCTGTCAGTATAAATAAAGGCGGAGCCACCTGCTGCGAGTTCTTCGTGGTGACAAGGTTGATGGCTGCCGGAAAGCTGAAAGTGCCTCCAGTCTCGTTTGTATTAGTGAATACTCCAGAGAAATGTCTGAACCTGAGAGCACAGGTGGGAGCACGGGCGCGACTCGGGAGCTGTCCGCTGCAGGAGATTCAACACAACAAAAAATAAAAAGACAACGACAGAAAGAAAAGGACACTCCACACAGCGCAACTAATTTCGGACGCCACAAAGACAGCGCGACAGCGGGATGGATTGCAATCAAAGCGCCTCTGTCAGTGTCATCCAAGCGGAGGTAAGCACCCGGAAGCGACGGGCGCTCGGTCAGGAATCCAGCTTAGTGAAACTCTGAACTATCTGGTGAAAACGAAAAATCAAACGGTGTATGTTTAACTAAGTCAAGATTGTATGGCGATCCCCGCACGAATGCTGCCCTGAGCAAGTCATTGCAGGATCTGTAAAGCTGCACAAACAACGGAGTCGAATGAATGAAAGTATTGCGCAACACCACGCAAGTGACGAAGGGAGAATGAGTGAACCAGAGAATGAGTGCTCTGCGACGGAAACGAATGAAAAAAGACAAATTAAACTGACTGTGAAAGCTCTCAGTAATAAAATTGAAAGGCTTCAAAAGGAACGCAAATTTGCTGTGAATAAAATAAAGGGCCTTATTCCAGAAATAAAGAAACTTATGACAAACGAAAAGAATGCTGAACATGTTCAGTCTCTCATGGTGGACTTGACAGAACTGTGCGCAAACGCTGGTGAATCACATGCAACGTTACTCCCTCTTTTGCCACAGGATGAACAAAATAGTCAAGATAAGTGGTTTTCTAATATTCGGGATCACAGCAATGCTTTCATAGGAGGTGTGACACAATGGCTTGGTGACGTTAAGGAACAAAAGGATGTTTCTGCTGCAACATATAATTTGCTCTCAAACATAAACATACATCAAGTCACAAATCAAGAAATGGAGGAAAACGATGACATAAAACCCAGTGACAGTGTGTCAAATGTGGAGCGAAAATCAACAAGATCACATTCTGGAAAGTCAATAACGTCCTCTACAACTTCATCATGCATTAAAACAGAAGCAGATCTGGCTGCTTTAATGGCAAAACAAGAAGTTTTAAAACAAAGACATCAACTGGAAGAGGAGGAAGAACGACTTCGTCAAAGAAAAGAACAACTTATCTTGGAAGAGGAAATCTGTGCACACAAGGCCAAACTGAAAGTGCTGAAATCACAAAGTATTGCAAGTCAAAGGCTTTCTAAAGCATCAGATGGAATGAACTCCTATTTGGACAGACAAACAACAAAACAAAAAACTCTGGATTGGAAAACTGACCCATTCGTACCATTTTCACATCAAACAGCTCAACAGGATCACCAGGCTACAGGGACAAAGCCTAAAGAGAAAGCTGTGGGGGCTGAAATTACAATGATTAAAGACCAAAGACACAGAAAAGAAACAGTTCCCTCAGTCCATCCAAGTTTCCACATCCAAGACACCAGAAACACAAACACTGTGATGGACAATCATCAATCAATGTTGGACATAATGAGAAATCAAAATGAAATAACAATGCTTCTGATGAATCAGCAATGTGTTTTATCTTTGCCGAAGCGAGATGTACCCATGTTTGACGGAGATCCACTACAGTACCACATCGAAAGTAATAAACAGTGATCGGCTTTGGCGCTGCTTGGAGACAGTATGCAGGTCTATCTAAGGAACTGGTTAGACTGCCAATACATAAGTCAGACAGAGTTATTTCAAAGCTAAAGCCTTACTTAAAGACACTTTTGGAAATGAACACCATAGCGCAGCTTACATGGACAAGGTTCTTTCATAGCCCTTCAATTAAAACTGAAGATGCTAAGGCTCTTCAAGAGTATAGTCTTCTTCTCAGAAGCTGTTGCAATGTTATGGAGGATTTGCATTACCATGATCTTAATGTGCCTGCTAACATGCTCAGTGTTATCAAGAAACTTCCCTACAAGATTAGAGACAAATGAGACAGTAGCTTGCCCAGACTACAGGAAAGAACTGGACAAAGATACAAGATATCTGACATCACAGAGTTCATGAAAAACCGTAAGAGTCTTACGGATCCAGTGTTTGGGAAACATACAGGATGTTCCACCTGCAACCAGGAGTTTGGCCAAACCAAGTCACAGATCCGTTTTGGAAGGAAAGAAAGCAGTTTTGCTACAACAGTAACCCCAGTGAATAAAACATTCAAACCAGAAACCCAGGAAAAGAAATTTACCCAAACGTTGAGAAAGAAATGTCTCTTTTGTGGAAAAGAACATACTTTGGATTCATGTGAACAGTTGGAAAAGAAAACCCGGAAAGAGAAGATTGGCTTCTTGAGAGAAAAGGGGTTTGCTTTGGCTGTCTGTGTATTAGACACATCAGTAAAGACTGCAAAGCGCATCTCTTGTAGTAAATGTGGCCACAAACATCAACTCTGCTTCACATTGCTTCACTTAGGAAGAGGAGACTCAAGGCGTTACAGAAACTGAAAAACCAGAGGTTCAGCAAATGAGAACTTTGAGTGTCAATGGTCTTACTGGGGCTAGTGATCAAGACTGCAAGTGCAATAGTTTCCAGTTCAAGTGAAACTCAACAAAGAAACAGATTGTCACAGCCTATGCTTTTTGGATCAAGAAGTACTGGAAATTATTTCTGTACCGACAGTTTAATGCACAGACTCAATGTGGAAGGACGGAAAACACACATTCATCTCAGGACAATGGGTCAAGAGAAAATTGTGGACAGTCATGTTGTCAATGGACTTGAGGTAGCAGCCATTCAAGGAAATAATTTTATTTGCTATTCCTAAAACAGCCACACACAACCAAGCCTTCGCAGTGCAGAAATGTAATATACAGCTGCAAAGATCTGCAAATTGGCCTTATCTAAAGGACATACAACACCACAAATAAATGAAGAGATTGAACTGTGGCGTCAATGTTCCAGAAGCTTTTGAACCACCAAGTGATCCAAAGTGGTATGATGGACCTTTTTTGCTATAAGAACAATGCTCGGTTGGACAATAAATGGACAGCTGGGAAATGCTTGAAATACAATGGATCAAAACCAACCAGAATTGTGATAAACAGAGTATCTGTTGTACAGATGGATGAACTTTGGCAAAGCAATTTAAAATTGATTTTCCTGAATGCAGTATGGATGATGATCTGGATTGTCACAGAGGAGCCAAAAATTTATGGAGACAGTTTCAAATTCAGCAAACCTTATAAATGGACACTATCAGATTGGTTTACCACTGCAAACAAAAGCGTCCTGCATGCTAACAGCAAGATTTAGCTCTGCAGCGTATTTGCTCATTTAAAGAAAAGACTCCCAAAAGAGACCTGTTTTCTGCACGGATTACATGGCCTTTACGAATGACATGTTCAGCAAAGGTTACGCTGAACAGGTACCAGAGGAAAACCTGAAGCGTTCTGATGGGACAGTGTGGCATATCCCACATCATGGGGTTTACCACCCAGTTAAGAAAAAGTTGAAGGGGTTATTTTTGACTGTACTGCAACTTGCAAGGCAGATCTCTTAGCACCCAGAAATTCATAGGTTCTAGAAAAGTACAGACTTTCCCCAGACAGAGAGAGATTAGTCACGTCAAGTTGAGTCAAGACAAAGACCAGCTGCGTGGAACGACCAATTACAAAGATGGTTTTACTGCTGGAGGCTGAAACCCAAAAGGAATAGCTTCTTGAAGAAGTGAAGATTTCTAGGATTTAAGGACTCGTGATCTTTTGAAAGACAAATACGGCTACTGGAGGCCAATTGAAAAAAACAAAAATGTGAAAAAAAGAAAGGGCTAAGATAGATTTGTATTGTTTATGCTGATTTTTCTTTTGTATTATGTGTAATTATTTTGTCTATTTGCCAAATAATTAGGGGCTGAGTGTGTAAGTGATAATCATGTTTGTATATAATTTCATTTCTAAGTCACGTGATTAGTCAGGATGTCATTTAAGCACACCTGTCACCTGTGTTAGTTTTTGGGTTTGTTGCTTTGACACAGAGAGGGTGCACAGGGCCCAGTATTTTTGTTGACGCTTTACACTTGATCATGTACAATACTCCACAAATGGATCATTATCATATATGTCATCTGTGCAGAAGTGGAATAAATCACGACACACAAGAAAAGTGGATTTCATGGTCATTTTGTGGAGCGCGTCGCAAACAGGACCTGCCGCAGCCTCTCTAGCGGCTCATAAGCCCGCAGCCGCTACACAGGTGTATGTTGATTTATAACAGATAAATAATTATTTTAGTGCTGATTTATTTATCAAACCACTACTTTAAATCTAGTTTGTTTTGAAAGAAAAAATGTTTTAACATTACAATTTTTTAAAACTGAACAAAGGTAAAAACAATAGTATTACAAAAACTTACATAGAAAACTAACAGTAAAATTGGTTTTAAATAATACAAAAACTTTAAAAGAAAATCAATTTATGTATTTGATAAATAGATGCTGAATTTTTGTAAGTACAGGTTGATTCAATTTAATGAATCATATTTTTATAGAACCTACAGTAGCTGGGACAAGCTCGGGCGACCACATAAACCTTAAAGTCATACAGTGGGTTAAGAATATAGATGGATGGATATTTTTATAGACAGCCTCACTCACCATGCATGTTTCATGATTTCAGAAGATTTTTAGGAAATGCGTTTGCATTTATTATTATGAGTGATACCGGACATGTGATATATTTGCATGATCACAACACGTATACAAAAACAGTTTTTTGGTATTTCTGCTTTTTAGCAATTTTTGATAACCTTATAATTTGCTATAAAGCTCCGTGCACACTGCCCTCTGCAAGGGTGTTCAAAGGACCACTTTCAAAGGCCAAAGTAAATGTGCATTTTGGGCTTCTGCTTCAAAACTGTCATGTTCATTCCATGTTACGCAAGTTTTTACAACCGTTTTTGCAGTTACAAAACATAAACCCATTGAATGCACATTGAAAGTTAAACTAGGTCAAACTTCAACCAATCAGAGACTTAGATTTGGTAGGTATGTTTGGATGACATCCCATTTAATTCACCAAAGTGCCAACTGTTTAAACATTGATTATAAAGGTTAATAATTGTATTTTGTGCTCAGTTGGAATTATATTATAACAGGTCTTTCATATATCAGAATAGAGCTGTGAAAGAAAAAGCCTGGAGCAGGATTCTCAAGATTTGCACCACTTTGACATTTCACACCAAGCCTGTAGGTGGCAGACATGCATCAGTGAACAGTAAAAAGAAGAAAAAGCCCCTGCTTGTCCAGTGTGAACACCATATTTTGTTAAAAGCATCTTCATGAATGCACTTTAAATGCACTTAAATCCGCGCCACATGTCCGGTGTGAACGTAGCAAACGTGTTGAAAAGTGAACATACAAAGCCACACCCAGGGGCACACATAACTAAGGATTGCTGCAGTGAAGAGCCTTTCAAAGGTGCATCACTTCCAAATGATGATTCATTTTAGATTCACAAGACACACTGAGCCTGCTGGGTGTCCTAAAATAACATAAATATGATCCACATCAGAAGCAAATGACAAACACGCACCAGAAGAAAGCTTTTCAACGCAACCTCCAAGCAGTGAGACAGAAAATCTTTACCACATTGATGAAGCGCAAAACACCTCTAATATGGTAGTTTTATTTTAAACATTGGAGTCAAATAATAGCAAATAATCCTACAAGAAAAAACATCTAAAATGAGAAGAATCAATGAAGGTAAAATAAAAAAAACAAAGGATGCTCTGATCGCTTGTGCTCCATTCAACCTAAATTATTAAACACCACAAGATGCTTCCAACATGAATATATATTCCCTCGCATGAATAATTTACTTGGTCTCCCCCTGGAGGAGACTGCAGTGAAGGTGAAAGGAGGGGAATGCAGGGGCTGGGGTGGAGATAGGCTGTGTAGAGGCCAGGCGTGGATTCAAAAGAGGGTGGGAGGAAGAGAATAAAGCACATAGATTTCTTCAAAAAATGTCTAGGACAAAAAGTCAGCAAAACAGCCAAAGATAATGGTGTGATCCTAAGAGCAAAAAAAAAGTTGAAAATTCTAATTCTAATCGATTTAACAACTGTAATCCAACAGAAAAATCATTAATAAGTCAACCTAGTAACAAAAGAGGATTTTTAAAGGAAGAAAAGAGAAAATCCAAAAGTAAAATTTTTAAAAAAAGCTTGTGATTCCAATTTTAATTGATTTAAAAACTGTAGTCCCACAGATTTGAGAAAAACCTTTCAAGTCAAAATAAAGTCACAGATGAGGATTGGAAAAAAAAGTGAAAATACAGAACTGTTGAGACCTCCCTTTAGAAGGCATTACTTGTATAGCTAAATCCTATTGAGTGAAGTCAAATTTACAATTCAGTTGAACTGTTCATGAGAAGGAGACCAATGGTTAATGACATTGCTTGGTAATTATATGGAGGCTAAATAAACACTGGGGAAAAGGGTGGCTACTGGCAGCTCTTATGGACTGTCTGTACAAACAGACATTAATAAGTCTGTGAATAATGGGCTCTCACAATTGTGGTTAGTAACCTTACCTCGGTAGCAATGCTCTGACTGGAACCATGGTCAAGTAAGAGTTGCACCACGTCCAAGTGATTTTCCTGAGCTGCCATGTAGAGTGGCGTGAAGCCATTCTAGGAAAAAGAAAAAACAGCAATAATCTGATCTGGCCTTTATTTGTAAAAAAACTCTGGGACAAAAAGCTGCAGAGACACACTGAGAGGACCCCTGTGAGACCCACTGATGTGTGTGTAAGCACACAGAAACTTGGCGTCAAAATGCTTCCTTTACCTGAGACTGTGCGTTGACGTTTGCGCCATTTGAGACTAGTTCCTTCACCACTTGAGTCTGCCCAGCCAGAGAAGCAATGTGGAGGGCAGTGTTGCCTTTCTGTATAAATAAAAACATAAAAACAAGTTTTTAAAAATATTTTTTAAATTTTTACTACATCTTTCTTTGTGTGTGTGCAGAATAAGACATGTGATACAAAGTACTGTAAGCAGTGCAAATGCTGCTGTATAAAAAGATGATTATCTCACCATATTATTTCTGATAGAAATTGACACTTTTGGAAAAATGGAAGATTAATGCTTTTTTAGGTGCTTGTTAAAGGCCATATTTATCAAGAATGCTGAAATTTGGGTCTCTTTGCATTTAAACAGAATGTGAGAAAGCTTGATTCCAATGTGATCAAGAATTTTTTTGTTAGATATGACAAGAGAAGCCCACCCTATGTTATTTATTATACAAACACAGAGAAAGTTTAGAACTATAGTATTGCTAAATTTGCTAGATTGATTGTAATGATGGATGTAGCTATGGGATACAATCAGAAGATAGGGATAGTTTCCAGTGAAAGTTTCTCCCTAACATTGGAGAGTATTTTTCTTAAAACAGGAGAGTTTCTTACATCGGTCTGATGTATGTGTCAAATATGACAAGAGAAGTGTTAACAAGATCCTGAAATTGTTCAATATGCAAACCTGTAAACTCAGAGGGTCTTTGATAAAAAAAAAACTCTGTTCCACAGAAGATCCTGTTTTGTATAGAGAGGCTGTAGAAGCCTTATATATCTCATGGCATGAACTCAACAAGAGAAAAGTTTAGCAGTTATCAAATGATCAGAATATTTGTGCGAGCCAACAAAAGAACAACAGGTCACAGTTAAACAGGAGTTAAGATATCTCAAAGGGACTCCTAACTAAGAACTGTGTTTGCATACAAAAAACAGAGAGAAACTCAGTCTGGGAGCCTATACTGATAACGACTGGACACTAGGTTTGAGTAACTTTAATCTATTTTTGTTTCTTCCATTGGTTTCTTGGTAAATGGTAATCAGTATGAGATTAAACCTGCAAACAGCTTTCTAAATGCAATTGCTTATACAGTACTGTCTCTCTGATCAAAATCTCAAGGCCCGTACACACCGGGACGAATATTCGCCAGGCGCTATTCGCCAGAGTTTATCGCAACGTTTTTTGTGTTCACACCCAGGCGATTTTCGCTGACGATGAGCCGAGCGAACATGCAATTTCATTCCCTGACATTAGACGGCGCTTAATGTAAACAGAAATACTCCTGTACACAAGGTGGCGCTGCGCATCTTTACACTTCTTAAAGTCGCTTTTCACTCAGAAGAAGAGAGCAAGTATTTACGCGATTGTCAGAATCATACAAAGAAAACATGAATATTTCATGGTTCGGGGATATTTTAGAATGTCCATCATTATTTCTTCGCAGCAGTGTAGACGCTACTTGGCGTCTATCTTCTTCGCTGGTATGTGTGCTCAGCAAGGCAGTTTTGTGTTTGAGCGCCCCCAAGTCACGCTTTGACGCGTGGCGTTTTTTCGCGTCGGTGTGCACACTCACATTGGTGCCCTTTTTTTAGTCACGCGGCGTTAAACGTCAGCGAAAATCGCGGGCGAAATTCGTCCCGGTGTGTACGGGCCTTCAGAATTGAAATAATGTTATGCTTGCAAGCAGATAGAACCAGAACTCATCTTCTCTTCTATCATAAAGTCATTCATCATCTCAACTGCTGTTAAAGCAGTTTGCCTTTGGCCTGCTGCTAACTCAGCAGATTGGAAAAGCGTGCACAGGGAACTGTGCGCACGCTCGTGGGGGGGTGGTTGGTGTGTTTGTGTGGTGACACAAGAGGAGGGATGCACACCTTAGTAGCTGCATCCACATTGGCGCCCTGCTTGATAAGCTCAGCTACAACTTCCACATGACCCTCTTTGGAGGCCAGATGGAGAGCATTCAGACCATTCTAGAAAAAAAAGGAGAAAAAGAAGTGAAAATATCCGAAACAATTTCAATCTATCAAGCTACAATAAAAAATGTATTGATGCTGCATAAAAAATATCTGCTAATAACCAATGAATAAATGTAAAAACTGGAATTTCAGGAATCTAAAATATGTTTACTGAGCTAAAATTACTCAAATTGAATACTGATGTTTTCATTTCTAAATCAATGATGATTAGTCTAATTTTCAGCTTACCTGATTGCAGATATTTATGTCTACTCCATTCTGCAGGTAGTCCAAAGCTTTTTCTAAGTTTCCAGCCCGAGCTGCTCTCAGATAGCAGGCATTAATGTCCGTCGGCTGAGGATGAAAACAAAAAAGAAACATTTAGTTAAGTTTCCCCTTCCAGACAAATAAACAACAAATTCTTAGAGAAACAACATAAGAAAGAAAGAAAGATGGCAAAGGAGTTTTACAAAAGATCCACTTTAACTTTTACTTAAAAAACATGGGAAAATAATGCAACATTAGTAAACAGATGTCATGGGTGTCATCCATTGTTTTTATATGAGAATTGAACCGAGTGAGTGTGACCTCACTCATAGACAATTAGGTCAATTTAATCACCATGTTGGAGCCAGAAAACAGATACTACCGCACTCTCTAAATAGTTGTTGGTTATCTGTCAAACGTTTGAAATATTCGACATGGAGGCCACATACTTTTATAGAGGCATCTAGTTGGCCAGTTTAAAAAAGAAGTTATCAGAGCAAGAATGACTATTCTGACAAATGACTGAGCACTAGCTATTTATTTATCAATGGAAGTCTGCTGTAAATGGTCAAATGGTAAATGATGTATACTCATATTGTCACTCTGTCTATTTCTCTTGTACAGTCATTGCCTTTTCTAAAATCATATGTTGATGGATTCTTTGGGAAGTCCTAAAGCATTGTTTTAGATGAGAATGTTTGGTTAAAGAGCCCGAAGAGGGTTTACAGGAAATACAAGTGAGTCCACCTAAAAAGTCTGTAAGGTTTCAGAAAGAAAAACAGGTGTTCAGAGGTCTCAGTGAACGTTCATGCTCTTAAGAATAAAACTACATCTGTAATATTTATAAAAGGTTATCATCTAGACATATGTACAACTGTTAAAAAATAGGTAAAAAAATTATCTGAGTCAAAGCACGTGAGCAAAGACTTTTGGTAATATAGCGTAAGTATAGTTGCACTGCTGTAGTCCTTGAAATAGGATGTTTTGGGGGCAAACTAGTATAATTATGGATGTATGTATATATACTTGAAAGATTTAAAATGTCTATGAGCAATACACACTTATATTAAGGCACAACATTTTCAATTATCAGAGCAATATACCTAAATATGAGTGTTTGTAGACAATTTTAAGATGGACATCACCATCACAACCTATTATGAAAGTATCATAACAAGACAAATTCCACTACAAATTCCACTGTGGAATACATATTGCATTCTATATTTTCAAGCTTGTTTTGAGAAAGACCTATTTTCCAGAGTGTCCTATTACCAAACAGTGGCGAGTTTTAATCCTCTATACATGCTGTATGAAGTTTTCACAGTTCTGTAAACTAGATTTTATACATTTAACCTGTTAAGTACCCAGATCAATTTTTCCTGCAATGAAAATTATCTGGGATGCACCACAGACCAAGTGGCCTACATATCACATTTGTGATGTTTTTGTAACACTGATGTCACCATGTGTTTTTATGTGTTAGGAGAATAAATAGTGGAAAACATAAAACATAAAATGATTGTCATATGGTGGCTGTTGTGTTAAATTTTGAATGTAGCACCATCATAAGAGGCATTCTCAACAATTAGAGCATCTTTGGTTTCATATTTGCAGTGTTGTTGTGCCTCAGCCTGCCCCACCCATGTGCCACAGAATTAAGACACACTCCAGTTCCTCTTTACTAACCCAGTTAACTTAAGTGCACTTTACAACCCACGAGTTAGAGCAGAATGACACGTGTCTGTGGATTCAGAGGTTTAGTCTTGGATTTAGTGTTAATAATCTAACCTTTCCATAGAAATCCACAAGAGCCTAAATCATCTGTGATTGTAGTAAAAATGAGTGGTGAAGTTGAAAAGCACTATTTCCAATAAACATTACTAAGCAATACTGTTCATTAACAGGGAAAATAATAATAGTAAGAGGTGTTTCTGTTTATCACCAGCAATGGTTTAAAATTTTTTTTAAAAATATGAATCTTCTGATTGGCAAGTGAAATAAAATAGTATTTTGCCACGAGGCTCTAGTTAACTGATGCCATTTCTATCAATAAAACTTTATATTGGAGTATGCCCCTCCGTTAGGTATCACTTTATTGGTGGCCCCACCCTGGATCGCCAGGACTTCACTGCCCTCTCTGCAGGCTATTTATCATCCATTCTGAAGGATTCGGCTGTCTAAAGGAAACACTAAAAAACGGACTGTTACCACTTCTCCCCTCAGGTTGGAAGTATAGGAGCCTGAAACGAAAGACCTCCAAACTCAAAAACTTTCCTGTAGTCATTAGACTCCTGAAAAGTGGATTCACCCTGGTCTGACTTCAACTGAAACCACTACAGCTGTTTTGCACACCATCACTAGTTGAAACTTTAAATACTCATCTTACTAAGTAATTACTGCTGTCATTGGCTCAGGTGGTTGAGCGGGTCGTCCAATGATCGAAGGGTTGGCGGTTCGATCCCCGCTCCCACCAGCCAAAATGTCGTTGTGTCCTTGGGCAAGACACTTCACCCTCCTTGCCTCCAGTGTGGCTCCACTGGTGTGTGAATGTGTATGAATGATCCCGGTGATGGTCAGAGGGGCCGTAGGCGCGAAATGGCAGCCACGCCTCTGTCAGTCTGCCCCAGGGCAGCTGTGGCTACAACAGTAGCTACCATCACCAAGTATGAATGAGGAGTGAATGAATAATGGACATAATGTAAGCGCTTTGGGTGTCTTGAAAAGCGCAGATAAATCCAATCCATTATTATTATTATTATTATTATTACTGTCTGGTTAACATTATTATATTTCCTTAATTTATATTTATTTATTTGTGTTTTTATTATGGTATCCTCACTTACTAGTGTCATTTGTTTTGCTTTTTCTAGCATTCATAGTGGACAAAAAAGTAAGAGTTCCATGTAATTACCATTTGACAATAAAAACTTCAACTAAGCTGGACTGAGCTGGAGTCAGACCTGGTGGTTCGGTCCTCTTTTAACAGCCCGACCAGACCATTGACTTAGTATGAGAACTGGACTGAATGACTCCTCCTGCCCTTACATTCCAAACAGGAACTAGCTGCTGGCTCCAAGAAACCCATAGACTTCAAAGTTTTTGATTGGGTGTTGCATATGCTAACATGGTTAACTAGCGCTTTTAGCGAGGCTAACATGTAGCTTGTTACAAACAGGTTTTAGATGTCTATGAACGGAGTTCATAAAGTCTGACTGATGGACTTACACTATATTACCAAAAGTAATCGCTCAACTGCCTTGACTCACATTTAAACTGAAGTGCCATCCCATTCCTAACCTATAGAGTTCAATATGATGTGGGGCCACCTTTTCCAGCTCTTACAGCTTCAACTCTTCTGGGAAGGCTGTCCACAAGGTTGAGGAGTGTGTTTGAATTTTGACCATTCTTCCAAGAACACATTGGTGAGTTCATACATTAGCTGCATTTACATGGACAAAAGTAATCGGAATGTACACTTGATCGGAAGAAAAATGCGTCATGTAAACACGCCGTTCGGAATAGTCTGCCACGATCAGACTCGTTCGGATCAAAATTTCTTTCCGATCGAGATAGGAGGGTTATGCCGTTTGTTGATCCGATCGCTGCGCATGTAAACAGATTATTCCGATTGTGTGTCACTACAGCTCTGGTTTAACGTCACGGTGCGGTGCTCCAGAGAAAGCTTTGGAGTGCAAATAGGACCGACCGGCTGCTCCTCGTGAGTGAACCGTGTCTGTGACCACAGCAGCAGGACTTCTGGCCTTGTGTTTGCTGGCAAGGGAGCGGGGGGGGGGGGGGGGCACTAAGTCTCTGGGTGAGCTGCCGAACTCGGGAGAACCGTGTCTCTGAGACACTGCGACTGCCAGCTCACACACCAGCTTTGGGGTGGTGTGTGAGCTTTTCAAAGCAGAAATGCCGCTCAGTCCTTTGAAACCATTCAAACAATCAACGTGGATTTGTGTTTCCAGTTGTGGTGTCCTGACAAAATAAAGGTAGATGTTTTCCCACATATTTACGTGCAGCTAAGATGCAGATTGCGGCATGTCCCGCATGGATTTTATGTTCATCAAAGGCTAAATGTTGTTAGCACATGTTAGCCTTCTCCTAACCCTTTTTCCGGCTCCGCCACAAAAAAAAGCACTGACACCACAGATTAAAAATATAATGATGAGCGAACAGGCGCTTCATAATAACCATGATAATAATAAAAGCACGTTTAGAAGATCACATATAGTGACCACATATCTCTGTATGTGGCAGCTCAGCTTGTTTACAGTGGAACTCATTTTCATCTTCCGGTATTTTAGACAGTACAGCGCATGTCCAAATGATTTATTCCGACAGAAAGTGTGGCGCATGTAAACGTTTGTTGTAATCGGAAAAAGCTTTTCTGGGCCCACGTACACGGTTGAATTCTAATCCGATCTTTGATTCGATCAAGATATTTTGCACACGTAACAGTGGCTATTGATGTTGGTCAGAAGGCCTGGCTCTCAGTCTCCACTCTAATACATTCCAAAGGTGTTCTATGGGGTTCAGATCAGGATTCTGCGCTGGTCAGTCATGTTCATCCACACCAGACTTTGTCATCCAATCCCTTTATGGACCTTGCTTTGTGCGCTCATGTCATGTTGAAAGAGGAAGGGGCCTGCTCCAAACTGTTCCCACAAGGTTGGAAGAATGGAATTGTCCAAAATCTTTTGATATCCTGAAGCATTAAGAATTCCTTTTTACTGGAACTAAGGGAACAAGCCCAAGTAGTGAAAAATAATGGTTAAAAAATAAACCATTCATTGACTGTGCACCTTATAATTCGGGGAGCCCTACAGTGCGGAAAATATGCTAATGAATGTTTTCAAATTTACAGCTGTTAATGCTGTTAAAGTTAACACGACAAGTGATTCTGATTGGCTAAGGGTGATATCATACTTCATGGTAGCCCATGGGAGCCAACGTTGTTTAACACACAACCCCACATAAGTCCCACAAATGCTTTCAAACATCAAACAGGTGAAAGAAGCAGTAGAAATGGCAGGTCTGGAGCAGCCTGATATAAATATAGCATGATATATGAACACAACTTCAATATTATTGCCTCTACCTTAGATAGTTTTTATCTATATGAATAGCTATATTAACTACAAGTGTTCATTTCAGACCCTTTAAAACAAAAGTCTATCACGATAGACTAATTTTTTCTATCGAGACAAAGTTCTATCGTGAGACATAACGCAATCGCTTTATCACCCAGCCCTAATTTGGAATATATTAATACACACTTTATAATCTATAGCTTTTTCCTTTAATATAAAGATACCATTTGAAGTGCAAGATAAACCTTCGGCCATCTGTTAATATAAGTATTGAATATGATATACCAGTGCAAGTCTATTCGACTTATTTCAAATAACCTGTAAAAATGGACCTAAAATGTGAAATAAAGCCAATTGCTTTCCAGTAACGCAAATGGTTACTTATCAAAGTAAATAGTTACTTTCATTAAAGGATAATTCTGGTACTAGCTTGGTTACTTTTTGGAATAAATAGTGAGTATCTACGGTAATTACTTTTTTGAGTAACATCACAAACACCGCTGGAGTCCAAACAATGGATACAAATACATAAAAAAGATATTCTTCATTTTTGCAGAATAATACCACCATAGAAGTGGGATACTGTTTTGGATATTGTGCAGACATTTCCTAGATGTGTAAGTGAGTTTTGTAGACAGCTGCAGGACACCTTTTGGTGGAGGCTGGGTGGAGGCTTGTACTGCAGTGGCCCAGTGACATTCCAGGGTTACTTTATTTATCCAATAGAGATATGAGAAGTATGCAGGGATTTTATTTTCAAAAGCTGCCCACTTAAGTCTAACACTGTGCAGCTTTATATACTTCAATAATAAGACTGTGGAAAGTCATATTTTATCTACCTTTTTTGAGGAAAACATGTAACAAATTTATTGTCAACACTATTTTGTCTTTGTTTGCTTAAATTTCCTTAGATTTAACAATGGACACCAGCATTTTTTATTATGTCTTTGAACAGAATTAAAACAAAGCCAAATTAATACTTCCTTTAGATCTGCATATTCGACTACCCCCCCCTTCCCTTTTTTTTAACTTTGCATTTTGTGTTTCCTTCCCTTCTTTTTCTCAAATGTGTAAAGCATGCACCACTATCCAAGGTCAGGTGCTTCTACAACTCGTTGATTAACAGCATAACCCCTATACCCAGAATGCCGTATGTGCAAACGTCTACACAAGACTAACATTCTTTTACCAACATATAATGATAGTATTAGGATCCTGGAAAACATGCATAGGGCACGCACACACATCTGAGTACGCACACACTGCAGCATAATGGCGCAGCAGAGTTGTCACTGCAACCCTTCCCCTCTCAAACCTTCAATCTATCCTGTCTCCCGTCCTCCTGCATTCTTCCTCGTCTAAACTACTGCAGCATCTGTGAAAATGATAGTGGCTAACCTCCAATTAGATATAACATTCAAACACAGGAGAGTCTGCTTAAAGGAAATGACTTCACAGTAGTAGTAGTACAGTAAAAGACTTACTTCTGCCAAACATTCTGCTGCCTCTTCCACTGCCATGTCTGTTAGCCCCACAGTCCAAAGTCTGAAACCTGAACACTCAATTACTGTGGCAGCTAACCTAGCCTAAATGCTAGGGAGAAGGGGACAGGAGGAAGAAAGAAAAGGAGAGGGGAGGGGAGGGCCAAGCGATGCACCAGCGGGGCTGGAGGGGCATTATGTCACGGCTAAAAATACCTGTCCAGAAATGAGAAAGTCCAGAGCACCGAGGAAGACATAGGGAGGCAGAAATAAGCCAGTAATGTCCTGTGTGACAGTGTGGACACACAACCAGCCAATGTGGTACAGTTAGCACTTTAGTCACCACAAAAACAAAGAAAGCACAAGTCCTGGACATGTAAGCTTGAAGAGCAAATTTGTTTTAATACATGCCTATGTCTAAATTCCCTCATTGCTTCCCCCATGCCAACTAAAAACTATAGTGTAGGACTATCTAGTGTCCTGGATTTTAAAAGAACCATCCTCTCTACTTTTGTTTTAAACAAAAAATATGATGTAAACAATTTCTCAAAGTAAAAACCTAATAAATATGAAAATTTTACGAAGACTTTTTTTTACTTGTCCAACACCTGAGCAAACAGATGTGAGGTGAAGGCCTCTTGTGTTGGGCATATAACTGTTACAACCACTACGAGATCTTAATTCATAGAAAAAGGTCATAGATTAACAAGGAAAAAACACCAACGTTGTCTGTTTATCAGAGCCTAGCTTGAAGATGAAAGACGTGGAGCATTTTGTGAAGCTTTATTTCTAGATGGGTTTCAAAAACAAAAGAAATTCTGAACTTTTTGGTAACTCAAAATCAAATTATTATCAGTGTAGCCGGCTTTCCAGGGTTTGTTGTCAGTAAAGCTGAGTTTCATATTTAAAATAAGGAGCTCAGAGACACATTAGGGTGTAAAGGATCGCTGCTTTATTTTCCCTTTCATTCAAATACCCAGAAGTCCATTTGTCACCTAACCTCATGAACCTGTCATGCGCAGATCACCAATGTGTAAACTGTTACATACGTCCCCTCCTCCAGTTGAAACGTCCTGTTTTAACATAAAATAAGAAAGATGAATGAAAACAGTTTGTTATATTAGCATGAGAATAGCATTTTAGCAATTGCTAAATTTTAACTTTCCAATGTTTTGTGTGATTTGACTGTTTTTCAAATGAGACTTCCGATGTTTTTCTGTGATACTTGTAGGATTACTTATCACTGTAAGTTGCTCATCTCATAAGTTTTATATTACACATTTCTTCTAAAAATAATGTATGTGGAACTACTATCACATAATTTTCTTATATATTATCAAACCATACAAGTTTCATATTGTCCAATTTTACTTAGGATATTATAAGTGGTTTGACTGCCTAATGCTGAACTTACAAGTTTCAGATAAAAGAGACAAAAATCTTAGAAAATTCATATATATCATATCCGTATGGGCCGTCAGGGGGCACAGGAGCTGAGGGCCATCCGGAATCCACAAACCACAAGGAGAGGCGACCAGGCAGAACAAGAGCTTGGATGAACAGTCCTCAGGTAGCACAGCCTCAGGAATCCAGACCCTGCGTGTCCGAGCAGGGACTCGGGAAAAACATCTGGGTGTCGACAGATGACAGCTGGCCAGGAACGCTCGACGCCGTCTACCGGAAACTCCACGCTTCCATTGCAGCCTGATCTTTACTCTGCTGCCGGCTATTTTTCCTCTCCTTTTCTACCAAGATCTGCATAGTACCGTTGGGTGTCAGTCAGGACACCGCCTGGAGGCCCCAGATGGAGGGAACGGAGAACGCCGGCGCAGGAAGAAGAGATATCTTTGCTGATCAGTGACAGTCCAATAGACAGCAGTGTAAGGCAGTCATAAATCAAAGCAGCTAAAACCTCGGTTGCACAAAATAAAACGAAAAGCACAGAAAGAAGCAAAACTGTAAATTTCTTTGAGAGTGTCCTGCCGGCAGCAGCTAAGCCAAATACAGGCGCCATCTTGCCTCCAAGGCACAGTAATCCGTAGATCTTCTCTCCCAAGCGGGTGGAGAATTATTAGACATATTACACTCTGGCAACTGCATGCTTACTTGTTCTTTGCTTAGATTAGTATAGATCAGTATCTATAAAAATTGTGTAAGTATACCTAAAATTGTATCTTTTAAAATTAACAAAATAAAAAAGCTATATAAATCCACTTTCAACAAATATTAGATTTATTTTGCTACACAAAAACCCTGTTATAGTCTACAACAGAAAAGAAGCTTAAAGTGACTGAAATAAAAAAATCTGTCAGTCCTTACTCAAACTAGAAAATATTTTGACCAAATCGCTGAGTTTGAGTGTTGTGCAATCACATATGGAGCGGAAACTCTGGGTGAGGCTCCGGAGTGCTTCGCCTCATGCCTGACTGCAGGGCGCAGTTTAAACATTGACGTGCTGTCAAGGGGTGCTGTAAGGGTGGCAGACGTGAGCTGCCAGCTGCTTTGTAGCTATACTGATTCAGTAGAAACAGAACAGACTGAGGACGTGTTTCTCCATTGAGAGGGAAATACTCATTAAACTAAAGGAAAATAAGGAAGACTGTTACAGCAGAAAATACAGCTTTTTGTGGAGAAAGCTAGACTCAAAAAGTAAGGCCAAACATCGTTTTCAATTTTTATTTTTTAAAAATAACATGGGAGCAAGAGGAAAAAATGTAAGTATTTGAAAACTATATTTTTGGAGCTTAAATAATTATTATTATTATAATCATTTTCACAGACATTTGATAACACTGATTAAAGCCCCAGAATTTGAAGTTGGAAAAATACCAGAAATAGTGGTATTTTAGCGCAAGCCCAGGAGTGAATTTGCCTCAGGATCAGAGTGACACTGACAGCGACAATGAAAGGAGACACAGAGAGAGTGTGTGGCGAAGAATATCTGACGCTATTCCAATCCGACACTGAGGAGGAAGACTTCCATGGTTTCAGTGCACAGAAGGTGCATGTCGTGCAGAGGCGCCTATAAATTACTGCTGCTCTCAGTGACTTTTACCGGTATTTTTTATTAACCAGCCCTGTTAGTGCTGTTACTACCATATTGCTGCCGTGTTACTGCTGTGTCACAGGCACTGTTTGGAATAGAGCTGTGTGGGATTTTTGATTACCGCGGTGATGATGCAGCAGGAGTTGCAGTGTCGCGGTTAACACCCCCCCAACACAAAATCCCCCGACGGGGATTACAACGCACTATTCTTTATTAACATGCTTCAGAGGTTAATTGGTCACTCCAAATTGTCCATAGGTGTGAATGTGAGTGTGCATGGGTGTGTGATATGTGTGACCGTGCGACAGATTGGCGACCTGTCCAGGGTGTTCCCTGCCTTTGCCCATAAGTGGCCGGGATAGGCTCCGGCAGACCTGCTCCCCCGAAAGAGACAAACGGAAGAAAATGATTAAATGAATGAATGAATTACTGAATATTATATCTGGAGCTCCTCTTGTCTTTTGACTCTGTTTGCTTGCCGCCTGCCCCAACTCTCGTCTATATTTTGCCCATTGTCTCTCATCTGATGATCTTGTGCTTGTTATTGATTTCTGCCTGCCTGCCTGACCCTGATTTAGCTTAGTGGACTTTTAGCTGAACTAATAGACCTGCTACAATTGGATCCAGCCGTCTGCCTGTTCTTGTGACAGGGTGTTCTTCGTTCTGATTTTTTCCATGATTTTCGTTCTAACATTCTAACTACAAAAGCAACAAACAACAAATGAATTAATTTCATCCGCTCATAAAGACTATAAGATGACCTGTAATCAAAGTCGAAAGTCACAATGTGTCCCTGTCATAGATATCTGTTTTGTGCTTGTCAAAATATTCAATTCAATTCAGTTTTATTAATGTAGACCAATGTCACAACACAGTTGGCTTCACGTTGATTATTGGACAAAAACATAGAATCAGTCATAAAATATGAACAATAGCTAATTGCTAAACTAACCTAAACAGAGCCTGGACATCACGCGATCAGGGTGTTCCAGGGGTGTAAGCCCGAAACTCTCATCTGAGCCATTGACTGTAGAAAATAAAAAAACTGCGGGGCTTGCATGGAAATAGCTGTCAGCGCCCTGCACTAGTATTGATAGTGAGCGTTTTTTTCTTCTGCTGCAAATGTGCTGGATAAAAAAAATCAACAGCTAACCTGTCAGAAAGTAGAGAGGCTACTTGTTGTCAGGAAAAATCTCCCATTTATCCAAACACAAGTAATTGTGGTGGTTTCTTATTGTCATTCTGGTTTGTAAAATGCTTGAATTCCTATGCTTCTGAAAAGTTTATTTCTATGAGCAACTATTTATTTTGCACTTCGAAAAAAATTATAGTTATTATTTTGTACTTTACAAATTTGATTTAATTTTTGCATTTTTGCAATAAAATTAAACTATTTATTTTGTTCGTTATTATATCGGGCATTATATGCATTGAAAAATGTACTTGTTGCATTGATACTTATGTTAAAGTATTAGTATTTGTTCTGACCACTGAAATGCACCTTCTCTGTTCACAGATGTATGGCAGACTGAAAAGGCTAATAAAATGTTTGTGTAATCTATTGTTCAATTTATTTGCAGGTAAAACTAGTTCTACAAATTTTGTTGAATACATAATAGCCATTCGCTGTTACTTTGTAACAACTAATATTTTTTTCTTAAGTATTTAAAAAAAATATCGACTGAGTATCGGTACCGGCTACAAGAGGCAGGAAAATATTGGGTATCGGCGTCGGTTGTAAAAAGTCATTATCGAGCATCACTAACAGTTTACTGTTCACTATTTGCAATACAGTAAAACCCATGTTCATAAAAATATTTTTGCTTACTATTTCTATGGGACGTTAAACAATGATTAATTGCAGGGATCAGGAACCCTATAGCTTGCGAGCCAAATATGGCTTTTTTTGTGCTAGCATATAGCTTACTTGGGACCTTAAACTTTTTATCTTTTATAAAGTGAAATTGAAATTTATCAACAATACATGTAAAAATTCATTTACTGTGAACACACCATATGCCGAGCATTAGCAGTACCATACATGACGCAAACCTCCACAGGCTAAGTATCAGCACTATTACCTTTTGTAAAAAAATTGCCCATCACTTTACATAATCAACAATTGTGGACTAATCAAAAAATAATTGTTGACTAATCGACTACTGAATTAATCCTTAGTTACAGCCCTACTTCTCGGTAAAGAATCACTAGTTAGAACAATCGCTAGTCTGTTTTGTACTTCCTATTTATTTTATCAGCAAACATTGCAGAGCAAAACGTTGGTTGTAGTTCTATTGACCAATATGATCTTATTTTTTCCTGTGGTGATCCAGAAAATGAGTTACAGCTGGAGTTTGCCTTGATGTGAAGCTGCATGTGAAGCTGCAGAGGCATGTGGGGACAGTCAATAGAGTACACAAAAAACCAGTAACTCACCATAAATAATGTCAAAAAAACATCACAAGTACTTATTATTGTTAAATAAATCTCACAGAAATCCGTAATATCATTACTCAGAAACAACCTTCTATTTACGTTATGCGGATGATCTAATTATTTACGGATGACTAAATCCATTCCGAAAAAAAACTTTTTTTTAAAAGCTTAATTAATAAGGTCCTTTTAAATCAAAGTAAAACAGAAAAAAATCCTTTCCTTTGAAAATTCCACCATGGTGTGCCTCCAAGGTTGCATTTACAGCTGAATATTCTACATTAGATGTAATCAAGAGGATAATATTTAATATTTTAATTTTGTAATGTTACTAAATAAAATGTATGCTAAAAATAAAGTAAAGCAGTAAGTAATTTTTTTTACTATGCACAAAAAAGTATAACATGGACTTAATAGGTGTGCGTTTGTCCAAAAAGAAACAAACATTTATGTTGCATTGATTGTTTAATGTCATTCTAATGCTGTTGATGTTCTCCTGAACATCAACAGCATTTTATCAGTCCCTGCTGGGAGGTCAGGAGTATTGCAGTAGCTGCAGTCCAGCAGAAACAAAAACCATGTGGCTCTGATGATGTCACATCCTCACACAAATAACATGACTGTTGCTATAAGGAAAAATAATTATTAAACCAGATAAATTATTTTTCTACTATTGGTATAGTGCATTTCTTGAAGGAAAAAAAAGGTTTTTCTAGCTTCTGTTTAAATCAACAGTAAAGCCTAATAAGCAGTGTCTGTGTTCTGCTCATGTCTGACTGGCTGATGAGGGGCTGCCTTCTGATTGGCTGTTGGACTACTGCAGTCCCAGACTTCACACAGCACTCGAAACAGAGGGTGGAGAAGGATAAAACCAAACGCTATAGGAACTCCTTCACTCCTTGCGTGTTAACTGCTGTAATTATTTCAAGCAGTGACATAAAAAGAAAATCATGAGGACTGTATATTTAGCATTTTGTTAAACGCATACACTGTGCACCAGGAAACTCTGTCCCTCCATGGGATTGGTAAACATATTGTATCCATCTTTTTCCCCAACGGATGAGGCTGCTGCTGCTGCTGAATCGCAGGCACTGTACAAACAGTTGACTGTGATGATAAACCAGCAACCAAGTGGAGGAGCGGAGAATCACATCTATAAATACACAGCTCGGTGCTTCAGACCCACACAAGTTCTGACTGCAACCCTCTACTCTGCCAAGACAAGGCTTCAGGCTTCACACTGGAACATTGGTTACTGTAAAAACCCATTGTCCCTGACGGAGACAGAGCAGTGGTCATAAATAAATCACCATAAAAACTGTGTATAGTTCACACAGGACCAAAAGGAATAAGCATGAAGCGAGTGGGAAATGTGAGCATTGCACTCCCAAAGTAAGATTAATTATGGCCTGTAGCAGTCACTGACTGCAAGGACCATGTTGTTTTTGCAGTTGAAAAAACTTCTGCGCCTTTGAGCGAAAATCCAATCCCTGCCACATGCGCAAAAAGTCACCAAAATTTGCACACCTTTAATAGCAGTCACAGACAAAAACCTGTCCTAGAGATTTTCATTGATTGTCTCGGAACTTCTCGAGCATAATTGGCAAGCTTCTGGACAAAAAATCTTGGAGTTAGTAGTTGTAGATTTTGACGGCAGGTACATGGCAAGTTAACAAATGTTGTGATGATTGTAAAACGCCTATACATGAATTCTCTGGCTCAAGCAAAAACAAAATGATAAAACATATGATATGACAAAGTTAAAATTGTGGGAACTTGAATTTTAATAATAATAATAATAATAATAATGGATTAGATTTATCTACGCTTTTCCAGACGCTCAAAGGGCTTATAGTGTGTCCATCATTCATTCACTCCTCATTCATACTTGGTGATGGTAAGTTACGGCTGTAGCCACAGCTGCTCTGGAGCCGACTGACAGACTGACATTTTGGTCATTGTGAAACACCCCCCCCCCCCAACTGATGACATCGTAGCGGGCAAAACACTCAAAAAAACTAGGCTTCGGTAAAAAAAATTTGGATCTACTAACAAAACCCATACAGGCATGTCTAAGATATCCAAAGGAAGTTTTGAAATTATTATAGGATGGCCACACAGTTTGCCGTCATTTTGTAACAAAATATGAGATTTGCCGATTTTCATCCTTTTCCACACTATGGGAAAAGGAAACTTTTGTTTAAGCGATTTTCACAAAATTTCACATACATCCCACTAGCTTAAGTGTACAACAACCCCTGAAGCTTCATCCACCTTTCACATTTAACTTCTCAGGCATCAGTGGAAGCAATTGAAAAAAAAAATGTTGCACCTAGAAGTTGTAAATTTTGAACTATTGTGAATGTGGGAAGCTTGCAAAAGAGGTGTTACTCTCACATTTCTTAAAGGAATATTGAATATGCTGATCCCTGACTAGAGCGGAACAAAATCATATAATCTCCTCTTTCTCTTTCGGCATTTCCCATCAGGGGTCGCCACAACGAACCAACCTCTCTTTCGAGGATTAGTCGAATGGGTAACTTGGCAATGTTTTACACCGGATGCCCTTCCTGACGCAACCATCTCAATTCATCCGGGCTTGGTACCGGCACAGAAGTAGAGAAGGGAATAGGGAGCAGCCTCGATTCGAACCCTGGTTTCACAGACGGAAGGTGCTGCAAACCAGCACGAGCTAAACTGGCTCCCTAACAAAATCATATAATAGGATAAGGATAATAGGATATGAAAAAAATTTGAATGTGGGTGTGAATAGCAAATAACCTCAGTTACTACGGTAATCCGAACATTTACCTTTGCTGATTCTTATGAAACTTAAATAGATCTGTTTGGTATACCCAGACAACCAAAACATTAAAATAGTTGCTATGGAGATTAAACCAACAGAAAAGCTGCCATTTTGAAAAAAGTGTTTTATACGTCAATTTGTCAGGTGCAGCTCTAACTAGCCTGTGTCAAATAAGGGTGGCGGTTGCGGGGCGAGTAAAAAGGTTCAACAAGGGCAGGGATGAGCTGCAGGGCAATGGTGGGCAGCGGGGGCAAGGGTGGGTTGCCCCTTGCGGGCCATGCAACGCAGCTTGCGGCTTTAATATTCACTTTTTTTCTTTACATTTCTGTTTGGCAAAGCCAGATTAATACCTGATTGGATTTTTTTTACACAGTATAGGTTCAAGAATAAACCAAGAACCATGTAATAAGAAGCATTTTAAATGGAAGTTATTAACATTTTACCATCTGGTTATGTTTGTGCTTGCTTATAAGCTTCATTTATTCACCTAATTTCCACTCAAATTAATAAAGCAATTTTTTTTTGTGCGCCAACAATTTGCTATCATAAGACTTGGCATTATGAAACATAATCATGGTGTTTATTGCTATTAATTTTTTAAGTGTACTTTTCATATTTATTATCTATCTGCTGTATTTGAATCAAGTTTTAGGCCAAATCCGAAAGATTCTTCTCCTACCCCTCCGGCTTCTCCCTACCCCTTTATTGATCCCTCCAAGCAGAGAGTTATGGGAAAATAGCATCTTCAAATGCGGACATTACTACCACTCGATAACATCCTCAATAATCGTCATCACTTACAATAAAGTCATTACTTAATTTTAAATGTAGACATCTGTGCTTCAGAGCACACCCACATGAAGAAATGCTTCTCTCTTCCGTGGCACAGCATGATATAGCCAGCATAGCCAGCCTTAAGTCCCAACAGCTTTCCATTAAAAAAAAGAAGTTCGGACACCACTACAGCTCCAAATTCCCCTACAATTGGAGCAAGAAGGAGAAGCCAGAGGGGTAGGGGATGAATTTTTATTTGGCCTTATTCTATTCTAGTCTAGTCTACGCTAGTCTAGTCTAGTCTAGTCCAGTCCAGTCTAGTCTAGTCTAGTCTGATATTTTTATGTTGCAGGTTTGCTCATTTGCCCAAAAAAGCAAACTACAAAAAACATGTGCGGTTTATTCAGGGGTACCTGCTAAATGTGTTTACAGATTAAAAAAAACTTGGTATATAATAACAAACATATAGGTATTTTATTAGTTTCACAAGTATTGGGTTCTAGGAAACTGAAGAACTGAAGTTGGTGAAATGTACAGTTTTTGTGTAAAAAAATGTTTTTTTGCCAATCAACTGCTTTCCCATCAGGTCTGAAGATATTTGATAAAAAAATTCTCATTTGAATCCTGTTTTTAAACCAGAAACAAACACGCCCCACTTGATTTAGTGAATAGACAACTGTTGTGATCAGTGTGACCAGGTGGGCGTGGCTGACTTTTTCCCTGGTGCCTCCCTACATGGCACACCTGATCCTCATCTCATCAAGGTCTTTAAATGCCTGAGCCTGTTGCTTCTCCATGCCAGATTATCACTTTTCCATTGCTCTACATATCTGTGGTTTTCCAGTTTAGTTCCTTGATTCTGCTGCCTGTCCAGTTCTGTTCCTTGTCCTGTGAGGAATAAAAACTGTTTAACTGCCCTCGGAGTCAGATTCTGCTTTGGGGTCCTACCGCTCACCATAACAGACAACCAAGTATCATTTGCAGGAGCGCCGGCCCTTAGCTCGTAAGATCCCACTCTAATTAAGGGATTGCTTTGTAAATCAATAGAGGTTCTACACTGTAGCACAACATCAGCACCACAACATTCTGCTGACTGGTCATGGATTCCACTTCCCCCCAGACGCTGAGCTGTGGATTGCCCTATAGCAATCCAACATGATTTAGAATGAGAGGGGAAAGAGGTCAAAGTCTCCTTCCTCTAGGGACTATTACAAACCTAATAACACATTTAGAACAACCATTGCTCAAAAGTTTAAGTTTTTCTGCTAGGGAAAATATGTATTTTGTTCAACTTTTTAAACAACCATTTAGAGGTGTAACGATTGATTTTAACGATTTGATTCATATCATAATTTGAAGTTGCCAATTTAAATTCACTATTAGTTCATTTTGAATGGTCTGATTCATGGACCGAAAATTGATCCTGTAAATCTGTAGCTAATAATTCTAAACAGCCTGAGGCCTCAACAGGGGTGACATTACTGTCTGCTGCTGCAACTACAGCGGGCTGAGTGCAAGAAGTATCCCAGTCAGGGTTGTGTGAAATTCAATGCTATTTAAGAGGCAATTATAGATGGATTAGTAGTATGGCCGTTGTATTTTACCAAAAGCTTTAAACAGCATGCGACTCATTTAAAACTTCTGTGTTTTTTGTAAAATCCAAAGTATCTCCACACATTGTACTGTAATGATGCTTTGACCATTTTTAGTTTGCCATTTTCTTCTCTGCCATCCCCCATGGTCATGGCCATGCCCATGGCCGTGGTAAATGACAATATGACATGAAATACAGGCAGAGTTTTCATTTAACACCTTCATGTTATTACAAATAAATCGACTGTGCTGCAATCCATGTGCTATTTTTCCAATATTGTTCTAAATGATCATTTTAAATTTATAATGGTATATAGGTTGATTAGATTAATAACTTGCCTTAAACAGATTGATCTGGTTAGATCGTTGGAAATTAGATCGTTATATCGAGAGTTTGTTGTTGCGCCACAAACTTATTCTAATATAAAAAACAATTTTCAAAACATAGCAAAAATTTAAATCAATACTAGTATAATCACTGTATACAATATCTTGTAACAATTTAAAAATTGTTCTTCAAACTGTCTCTTCAGTGCAGCTATATGCGCTTGATGCATTGATCACTGTGAGGAGAAATTAAGATATAGCCACAGTCTCTACTAATTTATAAGTGTCTAACTATCCAACTAAAAACTTTTATGTCATCAGTTGGTTTTAATGTAGATGACAATAAAGTTTTCAATTGTTGTAGCCATCATGGGCAGACTAAAAGTGAATGAACTGGGACTTTTTCGAAAATTGGGCCAAAGTACCCAGAGGAGGTGGAGCTTAATAGCTAATTGTCACCCAAAAGACTACATCTCCTACTGGTTAATTTGAGTATATAATGCAAAATAAAATTACCAATTTCTTAAACCCAACTTTAATACAGTGTTCCCTGGTTATCGTGGGTGATATCTTCCATAAATACCCCACGATATGTTAAATTTGCAAAGTAGAATTACTTTGCAAATTTGCGCCGCTCCTCACTACACACTTTATGCACTTTCCTCAGATAGACATGAACATTTCCTTTTTTTTTTGTTTAAACTTTCAAAACTCAAACCTCCATAGAAGAATAAGTCCAGTATTATAGAATGAAAACAAAGATCCGACTGTGACCAAATATTTATGTAACTCTGGTAACCTGAACGCGAAAAAAAAGCATGCAAAGTTGCGCTGAAAAAATCAGTGAAACAACAACACCTAAAAAGACAAACCGCAGTATTGCAAGAGAACCCTGAATGACAGTGTCTTTAGTTTTGTTGTATATTAGCAAATTATATGATAAAGAATGCTTTGTGATCTAACTTTGTAGCAAACCCTCTAGTGATTACTTGATAAACTGATCTTGAGTTACTTTTTGATTTTTAAACAAACTTCAAGGTGAACGTAAAGAGGTAGCCTTTCGGGCAGACAGATGCCTGCAGAGAACAACTGCAAGATTATTTTTTTCTATCATCAGCTGTTCCTATCAGTGAATGACCGAACAGCTGATGATGGAAGCCAGATCTTCTAAAAAACTGTGTTGTGGATGTCACTTTTAGCAAGTTTTACCCTTAAAAGTCTCCTTGTATAGAGACCCAGCATATTACTGACACAGTAGGCTTGCAGTTTCAGCTAAAAAAGTGTAAAAACATGTTAGATTATTTAGCATTGAAGCTAGACCTCAGAATGAGGTAGATTCAAGTAGAACAGCCAAATTTGTAAGTTAAGTACACACTGGGTATAAGTTCCAGAATACGCTTTACACTGAACAAGAAGGGTTTGAGGAGTCAGAGCTCTGTCTATGCCTCTGGTCATCGGAGGGAGCCATTCCTGGAATATTAACTCACTACATCTCCCAGCTGCCTCAGCGCATAGTCCCTGGATTCCGCTCACCTGAATCCCCTAGACCAGGGGTCGAGAACCCATGACTCGCGAGCCATATCTGGCGCTTTTAATGGTCACATCTGGCTCGTAGACAAATCTTATAAAAATATGTTTCATTAGACCAGTCCTTCTCGGGCGCGATGCGATTCGATCCCAGGGGGGCGCGCAGTAGTAGCGGTGCTTGGAGAAAAAAACGCCACTATTGGTTTACTACTATCGGTTTAATATTATCTGTTCTATCACAGAGTTTGTAACAGCCTGAAACCTGCAAATTGCCGACCCTGCAGCTGTGCGCTCCCATCTCTGAGGAAGAGCGCGCAGCTGTAGGGATCAAAACTTAGAACACGCTGCCCGTCACATACCACACACTGCAGCGCGTGAGTATTGCTGTACTGCATGTGAGCAGTCTTTCTCACATCTAAAAAACATTAAGACCAACCTACGATTATGATTAATGGATGAAAGTCTCAACGCCTGCATGAAGCTTTAACTCACAACATATCAACAAGACAAGACCATCAGCAAAACCATGCAGCACCAGAAGTCACATGAAAGGTAAGAAATACTCATCATTTATCAGCAACAGCATAACAATGTCATTAAAAAGAATCCACAGACTTATTGTACTTTAAAAGTGTTGATATTACATAAAATGCACACATTCACTTGTATTTTTAGTTTTAAACATATTGTAGTGGACTGAGTTGGACTGGGTGGCTGTTGGGTCGCGTTCTAAGTTCCCGAGTCTATTGAACGCATCAAGCAGAGATGCTGATTTGCCCTCAGTATGTCGCTCAGCCCTTTCGTTGGGTAGTTTGGACCAATGGGGTTCAGCTATGGGCCGAATAAGGAAATAGGAGGGCTGGTGCAGGAGCAAGGGAATGAAAAGTAGGGGAAGCGCTCTCAGCGGGAGAGATTTAGGAGTTGCTGAATAAGTTGTACGCCGTTGGTTACTATGGAGTCCTATAATGTTCATAATTGAATAAATAAATATTTAATTAAATAAATAAATATGACCTCATGCAAATACACAATCAACCAATAAATCTCTCATAAATATATAAAAAGATCATGAAATTGTGAAAAACCTGCATACTAATTTTAAATTAGCCATTGTATTATTCAATATATTTCATTTTGCTTTAAAAACCTGTTCATTATTTTAAAACAGCATTTTAAAATATTCATTTTAATCATGTGGAATATTATTATAATTCTACATCTTTTTTCAGAACCTTGGATTTCAAAATCAATATTTTCCAAAGTAGCTTTGTTTTTATTTCATGTTGCTGTTTTTCACAATGGCTTATTTATTTCATGAAGAGCTTTTTCAGAAGAATGGGTCTGTCTGTCAATCAAACTAGACAAGGCGGAGACAGTTTTGTGATTGGCTACTCCTTTACCCAGACATGAGCAGCAGCACCCAAACTACATCGATCCAAGATGCTTCAGCAAACGTGACGGCGCAATGGCCACTCCTCAACACTAGGGGTAGTATGCACCTCAACACATCCACAGTGTTACCAGAAATTGGGCAGTTTTGGTTCTAAATTTTTCGGATAAAAGTGGTCTTTGGGCGAGTGTGCATAATTCGGGTGATTTTGTGGTCGGTTCGGCAATTTTTATCTTCTCATTAACATCTAGTAGTGGCCTAAGTTAGGCTAAGTGGTTGTTGGAGTTCCACTAAGCTTCTATGAACTGGAGTTTCCATGAATGCACCATGCCGCGTGTGGGAGGGGCTACAAGCCAATGTTTTTAGCCTGGTAGCCACTTGGAGCAGTTGCTCGTTCTTATCTCAGTAACAATGCATGGATGCACAATGTACATGGAGAGTGTTGCGATGTCAGAAACGTCATCGCAGGAAAGGTTCAATATTTTCCCTGAGAGGGAAAAATAAAATCAGAGGACCTGATTATAATCATTGTCTCAATGAAAATAGAAAAATATCATAAGGTTCAGGAGGCACGAGCAGGCTTGTTCCGCTTTGCGCAGCTGCCTGGTCTGACTGTCGGTCCGCCAGCTCACCTCCTGCGAGCCGATATCAGGCACGATGTGAGCTATGAGTGAATGGCGTAAGAATGAGGAGTGTTTTTCAACCGGGGACTTCGGGAGATGTGGACGACCGGAGCTCCTCTGTGGTTTGGTCCACACAAACTCTCAAACTACAAAAACAGAGTCGTAGATGTTTGCATCTTCTGCAGCAGACAGATTGTTTGACTCTATTTGATCTCTAATGTCAGCAAAGCCGTGCGGATATCGCTGAAACATGTAATCTCTCTGACTGGCACAACGCTGAGCGGGTATCGAGGAATATGAGTCGATTTCCTTGGATCAGCAAATGAGCGTTTAGATCCCGCCCACATTCACTGATTGACAGATAGACCCATTCTCCTGAAAAAGCTCTTCATGAAATAAATACGCCATTGTGAAAAACAGCAACATGAAATAAAACAAAGCTACTTTGGAAAATATTGATTTTGAAATACAAGCTTCTGAAAAAAGACAGAATTATAATAATATTCAGCATGATTAAAAATGAACATTTTAAAATGCTGTTTTAAAAAAATGAACAGGTTTTTAAAGCAAAATGAAATATATTGAATAATATAATGGCTAATTTAAAATCTATGTGCAGGTTTTTCACAATTTCATGATCTTTATATATATATATGAGAGATTTATTGGTTGATTATATATTTGCATAAGGTCATATTTATTTATTTAATTAAATATTTATTTATTTAATTATGAACAGTATAGGACTCCATAGGTTACGGCCTACAGTAGCAAGAATAAGCAACCTCAAAAGAGGTTAAGTCTCCGTGCCTCAGTGTGGGAAAGGGACGCTACAATATTGTATGGCTCTCACGAAATAACATTTAAAAATATGTGGTGTTCATGACTCTCTCGGCCAAAAAGGTTCCTGACCCCTGCCCAAGACAATTATCCACCTGGTATTGCATTCACACCGGCCGTGTGTAGTGCGTTCAAGAACGCCCCGACGTGGCACTGTGACCAATGAAATATGATCAATAAATGCTAATTTTGTACATAGGGTCCATGACTGGACTTGCGTAGTGGCGCACAAACACGATCGTTCCGAACACAGAAGTCTGAAATTGTAGTCTATGTGCGTTTGCATAGACTTTTCATTCAAAGTGGCCGCAAGTTGATGCAGTGTAAGGACGATGAGACTTAAGCAGGGCACCGAGTGTCAGCCTTCATTACTGAGCGTTTCTATTCGGACCTGAGCTTATGTGCATTCAACACTACTTAGCAAATTAGACAATCAGAGAGTCGTTCTTGTGAGCAGCCTACTGGTATCTGACGGACACTTATCAGTTACTGCAGCATTTGCGCGCAGTCAGAAAGGATGTAGTGCACACACTTGACTAACAAATTGAGTCTGACATCAACGTCTGAGCATCAAGCACCTATATGATATAAGTATGTGTAAATTACATTCTTCTTATGAATACTTCATGATACACTTACGTTACACATATAATACTGGTACATCCCATTTTCATAATGTTCCTTGAGGTGGTTGTACAGGTCAACCTCCCATACAGTTCCAATTGACAAAAACTTTACAAAAAAACCTCAGGTGGTTTCTTACCGTGGCCCAGAAGGGTCACAACACAACACATTAACTTACCACGCAACACATTAACACACAGCACAACACATTAACTTCACACACAATAAATCATAACACAACACATTAAAGTGTGGATGCCATGCTTTGAACAACTTTGTCAAATAAAAAAGCCCTTTAAACGCTGATTCTATTGATACCAATAGTTTGCGTCGAAAAAAATCCGAAGCATATGAATAATAGACATCTTTCGAAGGAATCAGAGATTTGGATCTGCCGCTAAGAGCGCAGGCTGGAAGTAAACCCGATTTGACCTGTGACGTCACGAAAGGGAGTTGCCTTTCGCAGTTGCGCTTAGGACAGCATGTAAACAAAACAGAGAGAAGTCTGCGTTTTCGAAGGGACAAAAACCGGGACACAAACGAAGAATTTTGAACGGAGAGTTGGGAGGAGGATCTTGGCTTCTGAGTCGAGGAAAGGCGGGTGAGCTGGAAGCGAGCGAGCCGTTTTCTGGGTCGGAGAGAGGACGGCGCTGGAGTCGGGAGCGGAGGCTGCTAAGCTAGTGTGCATCACGATGGATCACATTGAGGCGAAGTAGTCGTGTTTTCTGTTGTCCTTGGATCCAACTGGAATATTTCAACGCACTCAATGTTTTGCAAGAGAAGCAACAGGCCTGCAACGTTTTTTTTTCTTTTGCTTTTGAGGTGCCGGTACCGTGAGTAAACTGAACTGTGTGTGTGTGTGTGTGTGTGTGAGCGCGCGCGCACGAGAAAAGGTTTCAAACTGGTTCAAACAGGTAAAACTGTTAATGTTCCACAGTTGTTAATGGTATACAGTGACTTTGTTAACTAAAGAGTAGTAATATCTGGGAAACTTTTATTTTGTGACATTTATTTTGTAAATTGGGTTGAAAACCAGTGTTTACCTTTGTTTAGATTAGGCCAAAAGGGGACATTTTGAGTATATTTTAGGGTAAGTGGAGTAATTTAATTTTATACATTTTTTAGACTTACTGGAGTCTAGCCGAATCTTGATGCTGGCTATCGTCATCGGCATCACTAGACCTACTACTTTCTGCTATACTATATCCTCCTCACTTTCGCAAAAGGGTTCGAATCGATACGGTTGCAAAAGTGACTCATCATCATGATAATCTCCGCAACTTTCCTCTTCATCTTTCTGTTCATCTGATGATAAATCGCTAATAGAGACGGTAGCATCACTCTGTGCTTCGCTATCGGTGCTAGCCATGTTGTCTGCCTTGTCTTCCTTTCGTTACGTCACAAACAGGGCGGCGCGAATTCGGCGGAATGCGTGAAGCCGCCGGCCGTCCTCGTTGTTTATATTGCGTTTTTCGCTATTTATTCTTTTTCGAAAAATATTAAAAACAATCGCAACATGAAATAGAGACTATTTACTATATTTTGGCTTATTAAAATAGGCCATGTCACCCACACTTTAACTTAACACACAACACATTAACTCACAACACAATAACTCACAACACATTAACCATTAACTTACAACACAACACAATAACTCACAACACCACACAATAACTCACAACACATTAACTCACAACACAAAACAACACAATAACTCACAACACAACACATTAACTCACAGCACCTGTTGTTGGGGGTGTGTAACGCCTCTTAGAAATTGTGTTCTTTAAAGCCGGGCATCTGTGTTCAACAAACCTTTTATTATTAGTCTCAACTATCCATTATTTTGAAAAATCATCGGATCGTGTGATCCACCTTCGGCCCTGGAGAAAATCTCTCCTGCGCTTCCGATGGTCGGAAAGGAAAACAAGAGAAGTCGTCGCTCAGGAAAGGTTCAACACTACCAGTCATTGATAGACAGACACTGCTGCATGTAGCGATCAGACCATTATTTTAGCTGGTAGCTCCTCCCACACACAGCCGCAGTGTCAGGCTTTAAAAAACACAATTCCTAAGAGGTGGGGTGTTACACCCCCCCAACAACAGGTTAGATGACACAGCCTGGTCATTAAGCGTCTCTGCCGTTCACGGAGCTTCAGTGCATAGAACTCCAACAGCCACAAGGCCTAATATGGTCCGCTATTATATAATCATGAGGGAAAACCCGCCAAATCGACCCTAAAACCACCCAAATTATGCATACCCGACCAGAGTCCATTTTGACCGCAAATTTAGAACCAAAACTGCCCAATCTGGAAACACTGCTGTTAGCTTCTCTTGTAGAAAAAATGTGCTCCCTCCACAGCTCACTGTGACATTACTGTCTGTTAGGCAGTTAGCCACTCAGCCAAGTGGAAATTTCAGAATAAAAGCACTTCCATTGCAGCTTTATTTCGGTTGTGAGTTAATGTGTTGTGATTTAATGTGTTGTGTTGTGAGTTATTGTGTTGTGTTGAGAGTTAATGTGTTGTGTTGTGAGTTAATGTGTTGTGTTGTGAGTTATTGTGTTGTGTTTTGAGTTAATGTGCTGTGAGTTTTTGTGTTTTGTTGTGAGTTAATGTGTTGTGTTGTGAGTTAATGTGTTGTGTTGTGAGTTATTGTGTTGTGAGTTAATGTGTTGTGAGTTATTGTGTTGTGTTGAGAGTTAATGTGTTTTGTTGTGAGTTATTGTGTTGTTAGTTATTGTGTTGTGTGGTAAGTTAATGTGTTGTGTTGTGACCCTTCTGGGCCACCGTAGTTTCTAGGGGTCAGTATCATAAATTTAATTACATAACTGGAAATGAAACATTTTAATTTGCTTTTTTATTTTTAAGGCCTTTATCTGCCATTTGCCAAGTGGCATTAAGGTTACGTTTCCTTAAAGTTTATTTTGTAATCTACTTCTCCTCTGACCTTCCTTAGTGATACTTGAAGATATTTTAGGTAGTTTTAGTCTCTGCCATATAATCCATAATTCATAAAGCTCTTTATTCAGTTAGGCTTTTTGTTTCTGTGCCAGGAGAGAGCTAAGGCACAGATACTTTTGCAATCATTGTTCTGAAGGTAAAATTACAGGAAGCACTATGCTGAATTTCATAAAACTAGGTTGACAAGAAAAAAATAAGAACCCATTACATTCTGGCAGTGATTCAAAATGTTTGTTTTAAAAAAGGGGCCTCTGTTGAGATTTGGTGCTTCACTTCCCTTCCCTTGTCTTAAAGTCCCCTTCCAATGAAAATCACGTTTATATAGTTAAGCAAGACAAGAGTCAGAGATAAGGCAGTACATTAGTCAGATTTTATTAACTGTTTTCACATTAACTCTGGAACTAGTTTGTGACACACATCAGAAACATTAACCAAGTTAGAAGTGTTAGTGCATTTACAATAACTGTAAAAAACTGATTAATAATGCTAAAACAAATGTTACTGTGACTATACTGACTCCCAACCTTGTTAGTAATATGTAAATAAAACTCAGTCCGACACCGCTACACATTAGGCTATTTACAATTACATCCAACCAAACATTTTGACCGAACGGCATGTAATTCTCAATATTGCTACAACAATAATATTTCCATATGTAAGGCGCTTTAGATTGTAAGCCATACTGACGTATTTTGAAAAGAATAGGGCTTTTAGGTGTGTTCCGTCTCACGAGGACATATGAAAAATTTACTGCGATCTAATTATAGGATAATTTCCATTGTATTCATTTCCATTACAAGCTGCGTTCGTTACTGAGTGCGCGACACGGCCGCCTGCCGGAGAATTTTGAGTTGGGGGGGGTATTACTGTTCTCATTCACGCTGTAACACCAAACATGAACACGCACTGTTAGATTTCGATGAATATCACCACATGTTTTGTTTGGGAACGTGTCTGTATAAACAAAGGTGGAGCCTCCTTCATGGGTGTCAGGCTTCATGGCTACCGGAAAGGTGACAAAGTGTCTGCAGTCTCATTTATTACTGGGCAATATATAATATTCTGAGAAGATGTCTGTACCAGAGAGCATAGGTGAAGGCTCGCTTGCCGCTTGAGAGCGGTCCGCTGCAGAAGAATCAACACGCACCCCCAATTCACTTGTGTGCGCTCCTATTCACAGGTTCTCTGGTTCCTAACTATTAGGGCGGAATAGTGTAATAAAATAAAATAATCATATTTTACTTGTTAAGTAAATAAGATATCTTACATATTTCAGTTGTTTAAATTATTTCATAACAATAATATTGTACAATTTTTTTATTTATCTTTTTTTAAATGTTATAAATTCTTATTTTTTTCACATTGCATCATTTAAAAAATAATATGAGTGGGATACCCTCCTAAAGCACTTTTATTTTCAGTTATTCTTGTGGATTGTAACTTTTGTACATATTTATGTTCATTGGTGATTTCTAGCAGATAAAACAAAATGACATAACCAGACTTTTGTCCTTAAAAAATAAAGTTTTCTGAAGACAAAAAAGATTTTGGCGCTAATAATCCACAAATTTGGTTGAGAGACCTAATTAACAGAGCGCATCATAAAGGATCAAAACACAAGTCATAAAAGTGTAATTGACCTGATTTATCTGATAATCCACACTATTCTTTAAACTTCCTTAAAAATTTAAAGTTGTTAAAATACATTAATGTTTTAATTTACAGTATTCTGAATGAAAGATAAAGGAAACTATGATTGTATGAAATTAATCAGCCAGAATAGCCTTTTTTTGTCTTCAGTGATTCACAATTGATGCAGGTCTTTTGGTGTAAAATCAAAGACTCCAACATTCTTTCATGTTTTATAACACTCATAGTAAGTCAAAGTCAAACCTATTTAAACCAAAAGCAATAAGAAGAAAAGGAAAAATAGGCAGCCAAGCAGGTAATCACTTCCACATTTAGGAGGGACCTCTTAATGAAAGAGCAAATCAGCTAACCAGCTGGAAAACCTGACCGGATGGTTCTACCACTTGTTCAGGCTGCTTCAATAAAGCATACTGGTTTGAGTCATGCTGCAGTGAGAATGTTTCTGATGGTGGTCTGAGTCTATGCATATTGTTCTAATACCTAGTTTCTAGTTTCCGGCAGAACATCCTGTACTCAGCTCTAGCTGATGGCTCCTTAAACCTCAAATGCAGACTATAGTTTCAGCTTAATGAATGTTGTCTGACATGGACAAAGGGAGTCCAGCCAGATATATTGGAGACACAGAGAAAATGAGACGAGAACTGACGTGATCCAAGAAGAAAGAGCAGATATTTATTTTCATTTCCTTGTGCCAAGAACAGACTGATATAGATTTACCTTGAGTGAAGCCAAAGATAGATGATACCTTCTTTACAGTGTTACTAAACAAACACGTCAAACTGCTGATCTCACCTTAATCACAGGTGGAGCAACATGTCCTCTGAACTAGTTGCTTCGCACACGACAACGGATTACACCAAGGTCAAATGCTGATTTAATGTCAAAAGCTTTCATCTTTAGCTCTGAGATCTTTGACAAACAGAATACAACCAACTGCAGTCCTGCATGACAGAAATTCTGAATAAAAAAGGAGGTGAGTCTATAATTTCTGGCCATTCCCCTAAAGACTGCAGAGCTGATTGCTAGACATTTAAGCTCACTCACTCACAGCATGTCCCGCAACTGCATGTCATAAGGGTTAAAACATTCCTGCGTCTGTGTGGGAGGTCCCTCTGCGCTTATCTGTCCATTAGCTCAACCCATCCGCCTGTAAGTAGTCAGGAAGAGAGCAGACACCGGCTAAAAGGTGTGGCATTCCTTTATCCAAGCTGCTGATCCATTACAAGGCAGATATAGGCAGACAAGGAGCCAAGTTTCAGGCAATGTCCGTCTGAAAGAAACACTCAGGTGGTATAAAAGTGAGTTGTCCCCACAGAACTTGCAGAACCCTTCAAATGTGATAAAACCTTGTCTTCCACTTCTTTCCCTACATTTGGCCACTAAAAGCAGAGATATCCAGAAGATGAAGGAAACAACAAAGTGATTTATTGCGTCCTTGTCAAAAGGACATACAGTGAGGTTTACGGCTGGTAAGGCACTGACGTCATCAGTCAGATTTACGAAACAAAGGAACCCTAGAAAGTATCTTATTCACCATTTGATTGGCAACAGTAAAAGTGTGTTGTTTAGTATTTCATTTCAATATTTTTGTCCGTTAAACTATAGCATTGAAAAACAAATCGCCAAAATTGTTATTTTTGACTCATAAATGAAGTCCTTGTGCACCTCCTTCTGAAGAAACACTTTATTTTGTTTCTTCAGATTTAAAAGTCTCTTTGAGTGCATGGAGATCATTGCCAGTGACGTGTCTCCACAAATTTCTGAGTTTAAATGCGTAATCCTCCGTTTAGAAAATATTGCTAACAATATTAAAGAATAACTGAACGGCTGCACTTGACTTGCTACCACTATTATTATGCAGTGTCAAATTCTCTAGGTTCACAGGCGCCCTCTGCCTTTAGGCAGGTGTACTGTGTGCTCACCTAGTGTACTTCTATTCTAATGCGCATTTTTAGAAAATGAAAAGGATTAAATGGGTCACAAACTGGCACCAGTACAGTGCATGTATCAGCTGAAGTTCCAGTCAGTGGTTGCATCGCAGTCTGGGTTTAGGGGCGGGACGAGCGGCTGGTGCCTCACCTGCGGCCTTCTCGTGTATTTGAACAGGAAAATAATGTATTCACTACTTTCTTACCAAAGAAACAAAATAAAAAATCCACACAGAAAAAAGTAACCATAAAAAAGACATGTCACAACGGGTATCTTACGATGTCTAAGTTCCTAATGTCAACTAGCAATGGGCGTGCACCTATCACGTGAGCAGTTCCTATCAGAACCCGTGCACAGATTTCGGGGAGATTGAAATTATTGAAAAATCTGTACCAGGTGCCTATGTATCACCTACTTCACCTTTACTTACCCGTGGACATTGTTCAAGTGTTTGGTTTGATCTGTTTCTCACAGCATGCCAGAAGAAAAAATGCGGATGAATATTTTCAATCTACAGGCTCCTTAGGTGGTCTACTAGTTGTCTAAATTTTTGTGTGGGTCACCAGCGTGTCCCGCAAAGGTTTGCCAATTTTTTGCCCCATATCCACTCATAAGGGCAGTTATGACAAATACCTTAATTAAGGAAGTCCCCTCTCCATCTGGTTTAACTTTAATGGGAACGAGGTGTCCACAATGACTTGTGGACATAGGTGGCTAACCCAGAACTAAGGATCCCCTCAGGCTGCCAAACGTCTGCGCGCACACAGAAGTGACTGACCGTACTGTAGATTAACAAAAGAACACATACAAACCCAGGTCAATGAGCTGATCCCAGAGTAGCTGCCCTTTAAACATCCCCTTCAGTGGGACGGCTGTCAATCCGAACTCCAATCTATTAATTACATTTCTGCAAGTCAAAGATCAAAGTCTGAACTTTGTCCTTGTGCTAAGGCATCTGTGCACACGACTCACCATTAACCGCAGGGTGTGCCTGCTGAATTGCTCTTCTGGTCTCACATCAACATCACCAGCAGTTTCACAAGCAGAATCCAAAATGAAATAAACAATTTTATATTTTTTTTTGGAAGAAAATATTCTCTCCAGCATGTAAAGGTGTGTGCACAGCATTTATTTAAACTACAAACAGTAAACTGCTTTGAAGTGTTTTCCCCAGGCACATGTTGCCAAAAATACCACCCTGCTCTTCAGAGCTGCTACATTTTCATTTCCCCCCCCCCACACACACACACACTATTCCCACTGGGATCTCCCCTCTTATCCCACTGGGTATTATGCACGCGTGTTCAAAGAGAAGGCTGCACCATGACAAAAGAGAAGCTTCACCAGAAAGACATCACTTCAGAATACACCCCCCATGGTTGGAGCCAGGTCTTGGCTACTGATATTGTTTTTCCTCCTATTTCCAAACTCCATACCTTTTTCTTCACTTCACGAGAACGCTTCCTCGCCTTCTTCTTCTCCTTCTCATCCTCGGCAGCGTTTAGGTTCTCGTCAGCCCTTTTCTTCAGCTGCGATGCAGCGTGCGCCATGCTGCTGCTACAATAATTAATCCACTCAGGTGGGATGGAAGGGATGAATCGAGAAAGTATTCACTTCACTTGGTTTTGTTCCTCCTTTTGTTCTGTTCTGGTTGAAGATGCCCTTACAGGTGTGTAAGGAACGAAGGATCCTCTTCCTTTAGTTTGTGTTTTTGTACCCTCCTCAGCAGGTTTTCACAGTGTGCAGATAAAAGCCAAGTCCTCGTTTTCACGCCCTTAAAAATTCCCTAAAACATCTTACAATGTATGATCCATTCAGCTGAAACGATCCTCTTCACGCATAGTTATGCATATAAAAATAAGAGCTCAGTTACAGGTGCATTAATGAGGCCACTATACCAGAAGACACCCAACTGTCTGAGTAAACAGTCTGGTCCTGCTGCCTGCTTGGCTGCATCCTGGAGTCTGCCGCCAGCACCTGAGCAACGAGCTATCTTCTACACGCGCCATCTCAGCAAAATGACAGTGGAAAGGAGGTTAAGACAGAAGAAGGAGGAGGAGGAGGAGGAAAAGGGAGCAAAAGGAGGGGTAGAGGCAGTGAGCAGCTGGGACAGCGGGAATAAAAAGGGGAGGGAGTCAAAAAGGAATGAATACCACTCCTTTGTACCAGCTGGCTATGACTAAGAGATACGAAGAGGAGGAAAAAAAGGGAGGATGGGATTTCACACCGGGTTCATGAAGGATGAACACACAATGGGGTCTGGTAATTCACGGCGCACGCGCTTTACAGGGCTGCCATGATGCTCCTGCTATGGAACTTCACAGCTCGATGTGCTCCTCGCTGTCTCCCTACTGTTTTTGTCTCATCCGCACAGCCAAAAACAAACGCAGGTTTCAAAACACCAGCAGGACAACAGATAGTCAAATTTAACACAAAAAAATAAATAATAATCTTAGAAATTATTAGAAAAAAAATAGATATATGTGTTGAAGAATATTGTACCAAAACTAGTTTTTTAAGTGATGTGTTATTCTGCAACAAAGCAAAATATGTATTTGGGCTAATATTAACACACAAATAGGACATTTGTAACATATTTTGAATCAAGGAACATCTCATCACCTAGCTTTGTGTCTAGAAAATAGATTACTGTTCTGACTTTATCATAAATCTATATTTTAAATATAAACTATAGTGGCCCTGAAGTGCCATTAACACCAACAAATCAACACAAAAACATTTTAAACATCACAAAGGTTAAAAAAGCAAAACAAAAACAAAAATACATTACATTTCAGTAATCAAACCTTTTCAGAAACCAAAACAAAATTCCAAAAATCAAAGCAAATAAAAATGCAACATTTCAAAGAAAACAAAAGTAATTTCCAGAAATCAAAATAAAGTGTTAAAAAACGAAACACAATGAGAAACAGGAAAAGAAGGCTACTATGGAACATCGCTGATTGGATGATGTTTCATTTTGACAATTGCATTTTTTCAAATGGGTCTTTCATGTCCCCATACTAATAAAAGTTTTATGATTAGTACAGAGCATATCCAGTTTTGCTTGATTCCAAATAACTTTTAGTTGAAATGACGGAAAACAGTCATTTAATGTTTTGGAATCGTGGTCGGTGTCTGAACTTATAATTGATTTTTTTAAATGCAATAATTGTCACGGGTCCTCCGTCAGCTGCCTCCCTACTCCCTACTCTGCTCATTGGAACCAGCTGCACCTCATCACCTCATCACCAGCAGACCTTCATAAGGAGATCCATCCCAGCATTCTACGCCAGTCCGTTACACTCTCTCCGGTTCTACTCTCCACGGGTGCCGCTGGTCCCTCCACGCCTCAGGCCGTTCAAGCCACGCAGTCCTCCTCGCTACGCTCAGGATCATCCGCCACTGCGCGTCCTCGCGCTCACTGGATTCTCTACCACAGACGCTCTTCTGGAAACCCCACTGGAACTTCCTACCAGACTCGTGCTCTACGTTTATTCCTTGGAAGTTTAATATTAATTAAACTTACAACCAAGTCCCTGAGTCCTAGTCTCCTTCTGGGTTTCAGCAACTGGGTCTGTTTCGTCATCGCGACCATGACAATAATGTTTTTTTTAATTATTTGTATCACTTTTTAATTGTCAGTGTAATCTTTAATGTGTTTTCCAGTTGCTTAATTTGTTCAAACACTTTAGGGCCGATGTAGTAAACAATGAAATAAACTGCACTGCTGCCTGACATAAGTAGACTTCAGTGGTGTTCCCTTGCTTTCGCAGTTCAACTTTTGCTGATTTTTTTTTAGAGAAATTTTCCATCAATTTCTATTTTTTCAATGCAATGTGATCGACGTCCAGATTAGGTCTTGACCTTGTCAATCATTGTACTTCATGCCAAGTCTCCTATACTGAATGCATTCACTTTATTAATACATTACATAAGTCTTCAATCACTATCAGATCTTTGGTTTTTTATTCCATAATGTTTTAATTTGTCCAGTTTAAACTGGAGAGATAAGTCTAAAATGTTTATGGCAGTCTGAGAAAAGTAGATAGTGTGCAGGAATTTACAGCCTTAAAACATTTAGGATTTTTGTGAAAAATAAAGATGATACTACTACTACTACTTTGCAGATTTAACCTTTTGTGGGTTATATTTAGAATGTTACGGAGCCCGGGACCTGACATTGGTAAAATAATCAATATTCCGTTCCCACGAAATAATTAATTTGTGCAAACGAAATTATTATTCATGTGATAAGTCATTCACAAACATGTGATGTTAGCAATACTTGGATTTTCAGCAGATACTTTCATATTTTTGTCTGTGTGTGTCTCATTACATTGCATTCATTACTTTGCATGGAAGACACAGGGGATTGTTTAGACAACAGATTAATTTATTTTAAAAAGCTCTACAAAAGCATCGCTAATCATGTCTGCGTTCATTCACATCCTGGTACGGTCTCCGTCCTCCCGCAAAAGCCGCTTTCCACAGTTACTTCCGTGTCTCAGTGACCCACATTCGTTTAAGAGGGGAAAAACAAAAACAAGAATGATCTATTTATTATTGTCTTAATGAAAATTAAAAAAAATACGATTTAGAGTGCCTAAGCTAACTGCTTCTCCATACTGCAGCAATTCTCCGGACATAGCTCGCTCGAGGTTTGGACGACAACTAGAAGCTCCGGCCCGCCGGATGTAACTCTCGTGAGATAAACGAGGAATGTCTGTATCATGAAAATACTCTGCCATCGTTTACAGCCATCAACACACTTTTTAAGCAATTCGGTTTGTAAACATAAATAAAATAAAAGCATATAACTTTATAAATAATCAGCACTATGACAAATTTATAAAAAAGTTTTGCTTCACAATGGAACTACGACACTTCAAAAGAACATGACATTAGATCACATTTTCCCTATTTTGTGTTAAAAGTTCAGATTAAACCAGTGGAAGATTTTCAGAATCATCCAAATTGTTAACAATATGTCAATGAACATTAAAGCAAATAGCAGCAAAAGCTTGAATGGTTTTGACAAACCTTGAAACAAATATGAAGTGAAAAAATAAAAAGAGTGAAGTTTCATCCTCATGCAAATCTGATGCTGATAAAAATCTAAACCCCTAATTACAGAAAAATAATAAATCATCAGTCAGCTGTGGAGATTTTTGGACTAATTTTTCATTATCCTTCTGGAAATGAAGCTTATCCTCTGGATGTGCCACTGGCCCTAGAGGCCTCCTGTCCGGCCTAAACACTGGGATTAACATGAAGTCATTTCTTTTGGCGTGGATTAGTGATTTGAAACTACCTGAACAAAAGAGAATTATGTTTAAATGTTTAAAGACTATGTCTGCAACATCTTGCGGCTCTTTGTAGTGACATTACCCCGGTTCCTCTGCGTCTTTCAGCTGCACTGTCAGCGTAAATACAGCATACTCTAAAATGTCAGGCTAGAGATGTGGGTCAACAGCAGTGATGCCAGTCCCTTTAGTCTTACACCAGAGTGAGGTCTTTGAGGTACTGATCCATGCAGCTACATGCCACAAACCCATTAAACTCCAGATAACTAAGTTGGGATAGAGGATGTAAGGGAGGGGGTGCATTATTGGTTCCCACAGGAAAGAAATATCAATTACTTAAATGATGAACATCGTGTGAACCTGAGGGCCAGAAACAGAAACAATCCACCCCTAAGAACTGATATGTTGTTGAAAATTCATACCATAAGTATACAATTTTCAAGATAACCACCAAACCTACAGCCAAACAGCAAAACAATGTTCTGAAACTGAAAACTCAAGTTTAATAGTGTTTCTTTGTCCCAAAAACAGTAAGAAAATAAAGTTTTAAATAAAACTGGTCTATAGTAAGGGTGACAAGCTCACAATTGTATTTTTATGAGTAACTTGTTTTAAATTAATAAAATTAGTTAAAATGAAAAAAGCATACTTATATCTCAAACTTTGATACATATATATTATGTGGAAGAAGAAAGAAGAAAGAAAGAATTTGAGAAAGATTTTTGATTACAGAATAGTGTAGAAAATAATCTCCAATTTGACCTAATACCTTTACAAAAAAACATAAAACATACTGAATAAAGTGGTTTACGTGAATTAAATTATTTGATATTTTTTCATCTAAAAGTAGCTGTTAACAATTAAACAAGAAAAAAAAAATCCCAAAAATGTGTTTGAAAAACTGATGTATTGGACTTTAATGTGGTTTCTGGCTCCCTCTAGTGGTTAAAGGAATAGATATTCAGCTCCCCCCCCCCCCCTTTCTTGTAAATTGCACCTTTCCTCTTTGAGCCTTCCTTTCCAATTATTTATCCAATTAATTTGGATAAAATGTGACTTTAAGGTCAATAGCTATTTCTTAAGTATTTTTCACATAAACATGGGAATTATAAAACTTATAGGTTGAGTCCTTTTGAATAATATAATTTTAAAAAAGTATCAGTGTGCCAAAACAACAACATTTAACAACAGTTAAATCTGGTGCTAGTGCTTCCTATAGAAAAGAAAATCCTTCAGTTACTTTAGATAAATCAAACTATATGTTTGCTTCCGGGGTTAAGGCAAGACGCGTGGTCGCGGCTCTCTGCGGATACTATCTTCAAATTACTTAAGAAGTTGATTTTCTCCAAAAAGAGAGCTGACCATGCCCCCGAAGAAACCCCAGGAATATGAAGAGCTCAAAAAATCTCTTGACATTATTCAAGAAACGCTGAAAAGTTTTATGGATCAAGTGTCGGCTAAACTAACGCCACTCTGGGAGATGATGGAAGAGTTCCGAAGATTTCGGGCTCAAAACGAGCAGGGAGAAAACCGGGTCGAGATTCTGGAGAAAAGACTGGACGATGTGGAACAGCAAGTAAGGATGAATAATGTCATTCTCACTGGATTACCAATCAAGCCTCGAGCGAAGCTGAATTCAGCTGGAGCTAGCACTGCTAATGCTAGCGCTAGCGTAGCTAGCAGTGCTAATACGGAGATTGATGCGTCGCTGGAGCAGCAAATACATTCATTTCTCACATCTAAAGGGTTTTCCCTGGATCTCAATACCATCGAGACCTGCCACCTGCTCCCCAGGAGAAAGGAGACGGATAAACCAGCGATCCTCATCAGGTTTGTGAATCACAAACACAAGCTAGCTCTGATGAATCAAAGGAATAACCTGAAAGGTTCTGCTGCTTATCTGAACGACCATCTGACCAGGAGGAATGCTGAAATCTCCAAACATGCACGGCTTCTCAGGAAGCGTAAGCAGATTGAGAACACTTGGGTTAAAGGCTGCAGGATTTACGTCAAACCACTCGGTCCAGAGGACCGCACCAAGGTTATGGTCGTGAACACCATGAAGGACTTTGAGAAGTGTTTGATCACGGTCGTCTGAATCAACGTGGAGTAATAAATCAAAGAGCCAAATAATTTGAAGAAATATGACACCTGGAATCATCACTTTCTCCATAGGTCTGACATCACCTGAATAGCAGCAGAGTTCTGACCTGCAGACAACTTGACCTCAACTTTCACCGCAGCTGATATCAGCTGAAGAAGGATATGGACCTGAATCTAATGTCTGCAGACATAACATGGAAGAGAACTATTAACTGTTTTGAACCCAGAAGATCAGCTGTTATCAGTAAAAGAAGAAATACCAACCTTGGACAATCGACAGATTATGGACCCTTTTTATTTTTTTCCCTTACAGCATTACCTTATTATAAAAAAATAAAAAATACAAAAAAATATTTAAAAAAAGTAAAACAAATGATTAATCACTTATTGAAAATTGTTAAATTGATTGACTTTTGATGATATTACTTCACTAGCTCCTAAAATTGATAAAATGATTCAAAAATCTTTCCTAATGTAGCATAACTTTGCACATGTTTTTAACTCTTGATACTTGATGAAATTTTGTTATGATAACTCCTGAAACAGTGTTTTGTCTATTTTACTGATATAGTATTATGTTTTAAAGCATATGAATGACTTTTAAAAGTAACATAATTTGCATATATTTCAGATGCTGCATTTGCCATGTTGATTTCTAAAGTTATTTTTGACGTAGTACTTAAGTAATTTCATCTTTGGCACATGCTTTATTGATACCTTATGATTCTTAATTCTGTCTGATAAAACCTAGGAACCGGATATTGATAAATCATGTAATAAAATGGTTATAGTATAACGGGGTGGGATTATATAAGTTCGCTTCTTTCCACTCCCTTTCAAGCAATTTTTATATATTATGTCTAATTAGCCTAAGTTTGATTAGTTACTGTATGAATGTATAACTGATGATTATATTGCTTTTGTGTATTACTCCTATTTGATTGCTTGAAATAAACCATTTCAAATCAAATCAAAAATTAATATCCCTTTCAAAATTACTAAAAAGCAAACAGGATTATCTTAACACCTTCAGTAACAATATATATGCACGGAAAATCTAAGGGTGTATTCAGACTGGTCACATTTGGTTTGCTTAAACTGAACCAGAGTTCGTTTTTCCCAATAATCTGGAACAAATATTGAGTCTGAATATACCCATTTGGAAACCTGGACCAGTACCAGCTCTCTGACCCATTTTTGGAAATGGTCGCGGTTCATTTCCACTTGGACTGAGCTTTGGTTCTGAGATTCCTCAGTCTGAATACAATCTGTTCCCAGAGCAGAACAACTGAACCAAAACAGCCACCGTAGCCGACGTAAACAGAGTAGGAATGTAGCAACAGTTGACAGCCGTGGACAAATATCAAGCAACAATTGTTGTGTCATCAAACAGAAGACAGGGTCCCATTTACTTGTTCGAAAGTTTATTTTAACACAGCTGAAAACGCTTTTTACATTCTTTTCAGATGAATTCAAGCTCATCAAGACAATTTTTAACGTGATACAAATTGCATCTCACACTGTTTTCTAGACAATCTATCTGTCAGAAAAACACTTAGCAGTGTACCTTCATACCCAATGTCTCCTCATTACTGCAGTTGCTAGCATTCTCTAAGTTAAAAAGCACATACGGCTTGTCTCCTTGCCAGTAACCGCCTTGTAGCATGCTCTACCGTACCAAAGTAACAAGTAAAAAGTGTTGTTCCTGCCGTTCAAAACTGGTAATCAAAATAAAAAGTTTCGTTAGTTAACTGTCCCGATAAGGATCGTAAAGTGCAGCCCGTCCATCCTTCTCAAAAATGTTTCAGAGACTTCTGAAATTATGTCAAAATTTATTTAGAAATCACAAAGTGTGGGGCGTGGCTTGACAGAGCATAGAGTAAGATGTGTTTTGCGGAGCAGAGTGGAACAATTGTTTTGAAATATAGTTCTTGGCACGACTGAGGAGTAAATACTAGCCTGGACTTTGATTAAAGTTGCAGTGACAGGAATTAAATACTTAAAATGTCTGGAAAACCATCGAGAGCCACACTGACCCAGCCTGCAGCCCCCACTAATAAGGACTCTGCAGGTGAGGAAGAACTAGCCGCAGCTAGCTTAGCAACTAACACCGAGGTTATTAAGCAGGATATTCTGTCATCCCTTCGGAAAGACCTGGTGCACAATCTTAAAACAGAAGTCCGGAATGTTTTGGGAAGCGAGATCGCATCTGTGAGAGCGAATATAAATGTGGTCAGATCTGAAATACGGGAGTACAGAGAATCCGTCACATCAGAGCTAACATCGCTTAACGCCACGGTGAGTTGGATGGAGGAGAGCCTCTCCACCTGCACACATGATGTTACACAACTGCGGAAAGACGTTCCCCGCCTCTATGCCATAACTGAAAATCTCCAAAATAAATTTGAAGATCTAGAGGCAAGATCACGCAGAAACAACATCCTTCTGGTGGGTGTACCGGAGAACAAGATCTGCTCTACAACTTCCATTGCAGTGCTGCTTCAACAGGCTTTCAGTTTGAAAGAGGCGCCACAGCTGGACAGGGCGCACGGCGCCCTCTTCCCAGCTCCAGGGCGGGGGAAGCCTCCGCGCGTCATTGTAGCCCGCCGTCATTACTTTGAAGATTGTGAAAACACCCTCTGCCTCACATGGGAAAGACAGCGGATAAAAATGGATAGTATGACTGTTTCAGTTTTTCCAGATGACACTGAAAGACACCGCCAAACACAGAGCGGCGTTCAATGACTTGAGGAGGCAGCTTTGTGAAGTGGATGGCATGCAGTTTGGTATCCTATACCCACCCCATCAGAATATGACAGCCACACATCATTTAATACTGGGTGGAGATTTTAATCTCGTGTTGAAGCCTGATGTTGACAGGTCGAGTTCAAAGTCCCCAACTAAACTATACAAATATGCAAACTCAATCATATCTTTTATGGATTCCTACAAACTATTTGATCCCTGGAGACAAACCAATAAAACTACCTGACAATATCAGACCATATTGATTTTTTCCTTCAGATTAATACCACACCTGGAATGGTGTTTGCTACTATCTGGGAGGCACTGAAAGTCTATCTCAGGGGACAAATTTTGTCTTTGCAGCTCACGATAAAAAAGAGCGTGGTCGCCACCTTGCAGATTTGTCCCAACAAATAAAAGTAATAGACCAGATCTATGCCCACTCTCCAAGTCCCAGTTTACACAAAGATAGACTACTGCAACAGTCATTTTTTAATAACATTTCTGTTGAACAAACTGAGAGATTACTATTTAAAACAAAACAAACCTATTATGAGCACAGTGAGAAGGATGGTCGACTGCTATCCCATCAACTTTCTTTTTTTTATTTATGTAACCTTTATTTAACCAAGAAAGTCCCATAGGGATTAAAAACTTCTTTCCAAGGGAGTTCTGGCCAAGAGACAGCACATTTTAATGCAAGAAATACATATCAACAAACATCATTAAAACCACATACGTCATAAAAAGCAGCTGGACATTATTGTTTCAGTCTCTTAATAAGTGGAACTTATTCTTAGAAGCATTTCAGTCAGACAAGTCTTGCAGTAAGAAATATTTATTTGACATACTTAATTTTCCACATTCTTTAAGTTGGCATTCACATCTTTTTGTTTGGCATAAGGCTCCGTTCAATTCCATGAGAAATTTCCATAAAACTTTTGGGTAACAAAACCCCCAACACTAAAATCATCCAGAAGAAGAAAAATGTGAATGTATAATCAGTGTGTAATAAAATGGGGTGTGTTTTCGGCAGCATTCCATTTTCATTTCATTTCCCAGTATGACTGCTATGTGTGACCCGGCACCATTGACCGTAGGGTCGCTCCCGTTCGTGGAAACCACTAGAGGAACATACTATCTGAAAGAGAGAGGGAAAGAAATAAAAGGGGAGCCAACATAAAATTACTCATACCTGATCTTAGAACGTAAGATCACTTCCGCAAAACGCTGTGCAGAACTATAATTTAAACCGCCAAACAACCCGTATGAGACACTAACTTAACATCCAATCCAAAGCTTCCGATGGCATATTATGACATGCTTAACAGCCATTATTCAAACTTCTATAAAACTAAGAACAAGCTTGATGGCCATAAACTTCTTCCATTTTGGCAACTATATATATACGAGCTTAAGTAACATCCATTATTTCGAAGCTCCCAACAACAGTACAACGAACGAGCTTAATAGCCATAATTTTGTCCATTTGGCATACCAATTATAAGCACTCAAGTAACATCGATTTAATTGAGGTTCCATCAAAATATTAAGAACGAGTTCAACGCCCATAATTACTATGCTTCAACGCCCATAATTACTATGCTTCAACGCCCATAATTACTATGCTTCATTGGCATACTACAAACAAATGAGCAAAAGAACCAAATTCGAGCTCCGCGCATACTATGATACAACTTATAACAACCTAAATATTGAGGCTTCCACCTGGTTATAATTTCTTTTAACATTTATAATCGAGGAATTTACATTCATTCTGCTGTTGACATTGATTGATTAATTCAGTCAGAAGTGTTCGCAGGCTCAGGATGCGATGCATAGATAAAAACAAAGCAGTATTAGTCTTGACAAGAATATACAAATAACCCAGAAACTGATCAGTTTCAAAATGATTGAGATAAATGAAATAACAGTGCTTTTAAAGAACAAATCTGAGAAAGTGAAATTTAGTAGATAGTTCAGGTAAAGACCCATTGTGGATTTATCGCACCCTAGAAACCACCATAATTACAAATTCCAACAGTGAAATGATGATGATAACCTGCACGAAATCTTAACACCAATTTTTTATATACTCCAATGATAAGAAAAGTAACCTTTGACAGTTTCAGAGGGACGCACCTTCAGGAGGCCATCGAGGAGTAGGTGATGGGAAGAGTAGCCAAGGAGATTTGTAGATGAGGAAGGTCAACATCCCAAGTAGCAAAGGATTACAGCTCGGCTGGATTTGATATTAGTGGTTCTAAAATTGGTGAACAACAAAGTACAGACTACTGAAATTTTAATTAGCCAAGGGCGTCTGGATACTGCAAAAGAGAACTTGAGAGCCATGAGGGATCATAGGTTTTGATAGTATTTTTGCTAGACTGAACCTTAAGCATTTAGAGGCAGAGTAAAAGAAGCCTCTAAATGGGGATGCATCTAGCAGAGTGACTTGTGGACACAAGATTTAACTCTTGAACTAAGCTTGAGAGCGCAAGCGATATATTTCCTACGGTCAGGGTAGAAATTGCTCAAGGTGTTATTTAAACATTAACCAAGTCAACCGATGACACAATACTATCATTCACTATTGAAACAGCCTTAATATAATCTCCAAGGATGAAATAACCGGACGACCCCTTAAAAACCATCAGAGCTGTAGATTCTGGCGGCCGGACAAACACAAACCATTCTTCTTAAATCCTTTTCCCCCAAACCAGAAGGCGCAGACTCAGAAGAACAAGTGGAGGGAGCCTGAAGACACGACAGTCATCATAAAACCACTCCAAGCATAGAGAGGGAAAGATCAAACGCAAAACACGAAAATCCAGAACAGGAACACGGGGCCCAGGATCGAACTACCCAGAACGGATGACCATAGGACCAAAGCCACAGCAAATGTCAGGCGGCCCAATCATTGACAAATCATATTCAACCAAAAAAATTAATAAGCGACATGCTGCACAAAAGCTGGAGATGACATAATGGGGAGAGACAAGCATCAATAAACCATCCAGATCCATAGAAGAAAAATAAATCCGGATGGGTGGAGGACCATACATTATAGAAAACGTGGAAACCCAGATTCGAAAATAAAGGTTTTTTTCCACAGAGATTCAAAAGACCAGGGATACAGAGCAAAGTTGGCCACCAAGAAATCATCAATAACTCGCAAAAATGAAGGGCACCCATCGCCTACAAATATCCAGTACAGGGCTTCTGATAATAAAGTCGATATTATGAGGACTGCCACGACAGCGGAAAGGTAAACCGACAAACACTTCGAGCGCCAACTGAATGCCAAGAGACGCCACTGAGAGGCATAGAGGCAGAACAGTGAAACCATCAGTGACAACAGTCATCCTCAGCCTTATATCGCGTTCGGAGGAAAATCGTGGAGACAGCATGGGGAGCTGAAGAAAATATATACTAATCCTGAAGGCGCATGGGGAACCAGGCCACTGATGCCCAGAAAATGAACTGCGAGGCGCTAACAGGTCCAGATCAAGTCACGTCAACCTGAACACTTCCCAGGGGCCACCCTCAGTGGGGGCTTTGAAAACGACGCCCCGGAAGAATCCATCACATAGCCCCCACAAACCTCCAAACCAAACCAGAGAGAGAATAACAAAGTAACTGTCCAGCCGAGAAAACAAGGCCGCGACGAGACTAACACACTCACTAATGCGGCTGACGCAAGCCAGGGCTGGACCCACTGGGGTACACAGAGCGGGGAAAAACAGGCGGAGCAGAACCAGATGCAGAAGGTGCGGTGGCAACGAACGAGGATTGCTGAGTGAATAAAATGAGCCATAGACGCTGCATAAGAGAGACCAATCATAGGGAAAATGTCCACAGAGCAGAGACGGGTCCAAGAGACACTGATTCACATTCTGACTAGCCAACGAAGAAAATAAACAGAAAAACCGCCATAATAAAGCCAGCATCGAATTAAAGATAGTCAAGATTCACACTCAGCTCCCAAAGAACAAAACAGCAACAGAAAAAAAAATGTTAAAAGCCACAAAAAAAAAATTCAGCCAGCATGAGAAACCTGTCCAAACGAGGACCGCCAGCCTTCACCACCACAGAAAAAAAAACCCACAACCCCTGAAACAAAGACCCGACGACGCAGAACTACGCAGCAGAAAAGGAATCAGAAGTGCATCATGAAGGACCATTAGACAAAACTACAATTCCCAGGGTCCTTAGGGGCGTGACGTCACTGAAGTAAACAAGAAACAAGAACGCAGCCTTAGAAAACTACACAGGAAAAGAACCGCATGCCGCTCACCGTAGAAATTCGGCCGACCACGGCAGACGAACATCGGACATCCCGAACATCGCGGAAAGCACACCCCCTGCAGATGCACACGACCGCGGCGAAACGAACGTGCTGTGCGCCGTCAGCCCCCCGCTGATCGCCACAAAAGGAGAGCAGACGCGACGAAAATCCCACATCAGAAAAAGGGGGATCATCCATCCAAGGACGGGGGGAACACAGCAAGACGCCGACAGAGAAGCATACCCGCGGGCACGGAGACCGGCGAAGAATGAGCGCTGAAGGTAAGAAAGAATGAACAACTGCACACCTGGGCTTAAATAGGACGCTGAGCAGGTGAGTTAATTGACTGAACCGCCCTAGGGTATTTACCTGTAAAACACTGCAGCGAGTATCTGCCCGAAATACGATAAATCGTCATTTAAAGATACCAGTTCAGTTAGTTTCCAGTCTTTCTGCAGAATATTCAAAGCAAAGTGAACAAATGCTTTTTTCCCCCAGGTCTGTGCGGGCAAATGGAACAGAAAGCAACAGCTGGTCTTTGATCTTAAGGAGTAAGATTCCACACTTCCTGTAAGTAACCCTTGTGCTATCCTAGGCACTTTAACATTGGGAGTTGCATCATCTAGACCAGGGGTCGGGAACCTTTTTGGCCAAGAGAGCCATAAATGCCACATATTTTTAAATGTAATTTCAAAAGAGCCATACAATAATGTAGTGTCCCTTTCCCACACTGAGGCACGGAGACTTAACCTCTTTTAAGGTTCTTTATTCTGGTTACTGCAGACTGCAACAAACGCCGTACAATTAATTCAGCAACTCCTTATTCTCTCCCGCTGAGACGAGAGCGCTTCTCCCAACTTTATATTCACCTCCTCCCGCTCCAGCCCTCCCATTTCCCTTATTCGGCCCATAGCTGAACCCCATTGGTCCAAACTCCCTAACAACAGGCTGAGCGACAGAACTGAGGGCCAATCAGATCTCTGCTTGATTGATGCGTTCCATGAACTCCAGAACTTTTAACGCGGCCCAACAGCCAAGTTAAACTCAGTCCGCGACAATATGTTTAAAACTAAACGTACAAGTGAATGTGTGCATTTGATGTAATTTCAACACTTTTACAGTAAAATAAGTTTGTGGATTCTTTTTAATAACATTGTTATGCTGTTGCTGATAAATGATGAGTATTTCTCGTGGCAGTTTTGCTGATGGTCTAGTCTGGTTGATACGTGGTGAGTTTCTGCTTCATGCAGGCGTTGAGACTTTAAACGGGATCTTAGGTCTGAATGTTCTGTAGATGTGAGACAGACATGGAGCCAAACACACACGCACACGCTGCAGTGAGTGACGGGTAGCGGGTTTACGTTTTTACCATCCCTGCGCGATTCACCTGCTGCCTGTCCCCCCCCCCCCGCTTTCTTTATCACACATCCCGTCCCCGAAACTGCGTGCTCTTCCTCAGAGACGGGAGCGCGCAGTTTTAGGCACGTCAATTCACAGGTTTCCGGCTGGTACAAACTCTGTGAAATAATAGATAATAGTAAACTGATAGTTTTCTCTCCAAGCACTGCTACTACTGCGCGCCTCTGGCATCGCATCGCGCCCGAGAAGAACTGGTCTAATGAAAAAAAAACAAGTATAATTAAGGATTTGTCTGCGAGCCACATGTGACCATCAAAAGAGCCATATATGGCTCGCGAGCAATAGGTTCCCGACCCCTGATCTAGACCATTGTTTTTCAACCTTTTTTGAGTCATGGCACACTTAACCTAGGCAAAAATCCCGCAGCACACCAGTATTTGTGTCTGTTGGCCACAGATAATCCTGTTTCTTAAATCTTGTTATTACTTCTTCTTAAATTTAACACATAAAATAATCCAGACGTTCGAAGACTCATTTCACGCTGAGACGCTGTCACTTTAACCCTATGCATCATGGGAGATGTAGTGCGAATATGGCTAATGGCTAATTTCTCACGGCACACCTGACCATCTCCCGCGGTGTACACTGGTTGAAAAACACTGATCTAGACCCCACTAGACAGCGCTGAACCTTTTTCTTCAGTGATTTGTGATCTTCACTGGTGTCCATGGATTACATGAAATCCTCTTCGCCTTTATCCACCTTTTTCATGGTAGAGAGAACACGTCAATCTAAGGGTGGGGTCATAGGATAACACAAGGGTTAAGGAACAAATGTAGGGAGGCAGTAATCCAAGCATGGCCTTTAGGGTTGCGCCGATGGACGATATCATCGTCCATCGTGATGGGTGACTGACATTCCGATGGAAAGACCACCATAAGCCGCGGTTACATGTACAAAATATCTTGATGGGATCAATGGTCGGATTAGAATCCAACCGTGTAGATGGGCCCAGAAAAATGTTTTCAGAATATAAAAACGTTCACTAAGGTCACAATTTCGGTCGGAATAAATCATTCGCACATGCGCAGTATTCAAACATGCGCAGTTTGAAAACCGGAAGGGGATACAACTTCCGCCGAGCGGCTTTTTTTCCAAACTTTATTGAATGTAACAATTCAATTCAAAACGATAACAGCGCCGAGCGGCTATATATATTGACATGTCAGCTCGGTAAAATACGAGATGATCTTCTAAACGTGCTTTTAATAATGTTACGGTTATTATGAAACACCTGTTCGCTCATCATTTGAATTTTAATCCGTGTGGTCAGTGCTTTTTCTGAACGGAGCCAGGATTAGCAGTATGCTAACACGGGCTAACAACATTAGCTTTGGGTGGCGTTGCATCCTGTGAATAACATCAGCCTTTATTTAGTCGGGACACGACTGGAAACACAAACCACATGATTGTTTAAATGTTTTCTAAGGACTGAGCGACATTTCTGCTTTGAAGCTCAAACCGCTGTGTGTCTGCTGACGATCCGAGCTGTGATCAGACACACACTTTTAGACCCGGTTCTGAGTTCGGTAGCTAGTACCCCTAGAGCTGCGGGACGGATCGCAGTCTTAAATCTCCCACACATACTGCTCATTTAACAAGGCCCCCCCCCCTTTCCCATCAAACACAAAGCTGTAAATCCGCGCTCCGCCGGTCCACTTCGCTATTCCTATTTCTACATTCAAAGCCAATAACTCTAATTGATTGCAGAACGATTGTGTTAAAATAACATAAGCATTGAAGTTTGATTTTACTCAGATACAGTAGCTACACCGCCTCCTTATTTGGCCTGTCAGTGAAATAAATATTGTACCAAAATATATTAACATCTTCATTTGTAATAGATTTAGTTAACCAAGTTTCAGAAATTGTAACATCTGTACCTTTAGATTTAACCCAAATTCTTACCAAGTCCACCATTGATAGTAAGTTGTGCACATTAAGATGAACATATTTGACACCAGACAATGATTTAAAATCCGAAGGAGTCTGGGAATATTGGAGCTCAGGGCCAAGATATACCCGCACATTTCCTGACATGAACTCTAGTAAGACAATCGGCATTCTCCTTTTTACATTTGATCTTAACTCAATGCTTCGACCTGGCGAAGCCCTCCACTGAGTGAAAAGAGCAAGGATACACTAAAGCTTAGGCAGGTCTCTGGGCAAAACAGGCATCAAGATTATACTAGAATACAACTGAGTTTGTGACTATTCTGAACTCAGAAAAGCTACAAAGCATGTCCACTGGTATTAAATACTTTTCAAATCAAGGTGATTTTCAGTTCCTCTGCTATAGGCCCACAACTGCTCATCCCAAGATCCCAAAAGGCCAACAGGCATATAAATGAAATAAGTAATGCCATCATCCACAAATGTAAACACTTATCAGAAGTGAAGAGTTACAGACCTCAGAATGAAAACAAACTTCACTGGTGCAAAGTGCAGGCAAACGCCTGTTAGCTCCAGTGGAAGATAATAGGACAAGGCTCAGGCCAGTTAGCCCCAGATGGACGTTGCAGGTGCAGGCCAGTTAGCCCCAGGTGGATGTTGCAGGCTCAAGCCAGTTAGCTCCAGGTGGATGTTGCAGGCTCAGGCCAGTTTATCCAGGAGAATAATGCAGGCTTAGGCCACATAGCTCCAGGAGGATTATGTAGGCTGAGGCCAGTTAGCTCAACGTGCAGCAACTAAGACAATCCTCTGCAAAGCTCCAATCAGCCCAGGACCATAAATAACCAGTTACAAATGTTTTATTTGCGCCTTTATACTGTATATCGATGGGTGTGGCCTTCCAACAAACTCATTGCTTTTATTTTTTTTATTTCGCAATTTGTTTATTGACTTATTAATTTGTAGGTACATAATATGAAAAAAAAAATGCATTGTAACAACAAACCACTATATCACACAAATAATAGACAAAGTAAAAAGTCACAACAAAAACAGCACAGGATCAGATGAAAAACAACAACCTTACTCCTGATTGGTGAGAGTGGTTGCCATAAGACCTACTCGGAGCAATCACTGCAACTGACGTTGAATGGCTCTAACACATGGGGGTGAATATCTCAAAATTGATTGAATTAACTTCATTGGGTGGGAAGCAAAAGTAAATCATTTTCTACAGGTGATGTTCCACTCACTCCAGTCCTCTTATACAGTCAATGAACAGAATATATCTTGTAGAAAGCTAGTATGTAGTTTCTATGATGTGTTTTGTCTTTTTATTTGTTTAGGATTTGGGGGCTGGATACCTCAGTTGGATAGTTGTAGGACTATCATGCAGAACCCTTGATTTTGCTTGAGTTTGAGTTCCCCGGGGGCGATAAGCCCAAAATAAATCCAGTGTTAGGCAATACCCTTTACCTTTGAACTGCTGCCTATCTGGGTTATGTTGTGCCTTGAAAATACAAGCTGCTTTACTGTGGCGACCCTGAAAGTGATAACCTGAAAGGTGAAAAATAAAAATAAAAACGGTTTTGGATATGATTTGACCCATTCTTCTTTATATTCTTTGATATACTTTATTTAAATAGTTTTAGGATTCGGTTTGAAAGGTTTTTTGGATTGTATTTCTGCTGCATAGGCTGTTTTCATAAAAAGGTGGGCTTCTTTTTGAGTCTCTCTATGACTGTTATGTTTGTAGAAAGGTGTCAATACTACCAGTCTGAAGTCATTGAGGAGTATGTCAAATGTATAAAACAAATGTACTGCAGAATCCAAACTGACTTCAGGTCTTCAGGGCTACAATACTCCATGACCTGTGGCCTTTGTTGTAGTTAAGAGATACTCAGCTTGATTTGAGGAGATAAGACAAGTGAGAATATGTTGCAGAGGAAGCAGCTGCTTTAACATCCGTTGCTGCAGGATGAGGCTCTGGAGGGGTGACAGGTGAGCTGTTGTTGAGTCTTTGAGGTCTGTCACACATTGATGTGGCTCAAGGTGAACATCTCAGGCCATGGCCTTAAAACAAAAACTCAGAAGTTCGTCTTCCTGTTACTGCATCCACTTTTTGTTACAATTTGTATTTCCTTCCCTTATTTATAGAACTAAAATGATCAAACTTAACAGAATAATACAAAAATCATAAAAAGGATTTGAAGATTGATATTGTAAAGTAGATATAACATATTTTTTAGATTTCTGGGTAAAAAATAATGAGAAATAGATTCTTCATGGTTCGCAGAAATAAACAGGAAGGAGATTTAAACTAATCTCAGCTGTTTTAAAGTCAACATGCTTGAATGCTACTGTGTATTCAGCTTAAAGCTAAAGGGTTTATCTCTGAAAAACCAAGTCTAACAACTACAGTGATGTAACCACTGAGAAGGAAATGACTTTTGTCTGAGTTTGTTACTTGTTGACTTAAGTAAAGTTTTTTTTTTTTAAGTATTTAGGGCTGTGGGGACTAATTATCAGCTCTACTAAAACCTGCTGCAATATTAAGGAATGTAATAGGAATAAATCATCTTTTTTTTTAAATAGTAGATTTTACAAAGTATAAACTATTTTAAATAATTATACAAATAAGAAAAAAATCGAAGAAAGGTTAATCGAATTATCTGCTTTGAGGACACTGACTGTAATAAAGTGAAAACTTTGGTTTTACTGCCCCAAAGTGGACAAAAAGCTTAATGCAGACATTTTGAGATTACTTAAATTTTAACCCTTGTGCTATCTTAGATGACCCTTATGGAATCCTATACTGTTCATAATTAAATAAATAAATATTTAATTAAATAAATAAATATGACCTCATGCAAATACAAAATCAACCAATAAATCTCTCATAAAATATATAAAATTATCATGAAATTGTTAAAAACATGCACATAGATTTTAAATTAGCCATTATATTATTCAATATATTTAATTTTGCTTTAAAAACCTGTTCATTATTTTAAAACAGCATTTTAAAATAATCCTTTTTAATCATGTTGAATATTATTATAATTCTACGTCTTTTTTCAGAAGCTCGTATTTCAAAATCAATATTTTCCAAAGTAGCTTTGTTTTTATTTCAGGTTGCTGCTTTTCACAATGGCTGATTTATTTCATGAAGAGCTTTTTCAGGAGACTGAGTCTGTCTGTCAATCAAACTAGACGAGGCGGAGACCCCTTTGTGATTGGCCACTCCTTTACTCAGACATGTGCAGCAGCACCCTAACTACATCGATCGAAGATGCTTCAGCATCTAAAACAGCATTTTTAAAATGCTGTTTTAAAATAATGAACAGGTTTTTACAGCAAAATGAAATATATTGAATAATATAATGGCTAATTTAAAATCAGTGTGCAAGTTTTTCACAATTTCATGATCATTTTATATATTTATGAGAGATTTATTGGTTGATTGTGTATTTGCATGAGGTCATATTTATTTATTTAATTATGAACAGTATAGGACTCCATAGATCCAACCCTTGCATTGACGTGTTATCCCTACCATGACAAAGGTGGATAAAGGTGGAAAGATTTCATGTAATCATGGACACCAGTGAGGTTCACAAATCTTTGAAGAAAAAAGGTTCAGCGCACTGTCTAGTGGGTCTAGATGACCCAACTCCCAAGTGCCAAGGATAGCACAAGGGTTAAGATGAATTCAATGGCGTATACTTGTATTGCACTTTTCTACCTTATTTGAAGGCCAAAAGTGCTTCATAGTCACAGTTCAATTCACCCATTCACATACTGATGGTGGCTCCGCTGTCAAACACTGGCCCCATCCTATAACCACTAAAGGCAATGTTCTGTACATTCTGTAAAATGGGAGCAGATATGTTGGGAAAAATATAAAGGTCACCAGTGTCATAATTGTCTTTTAGTCACCTGAGGTTCAGGTGGTAAAACTCAGATCATATCAACTAATATTTCACTTCTGCTTTGACCTGCTCCTTTTCCAAACCAAAACAGCGGTGGGTGAAGCAGGTGGGCAAAAAACAAAGGTGACAAAAGAAGGCGGAGGCCATGAGCAGAAGTGAGAGACCTTCACAACCGCTTACCTAGAATACAAAAAGAGAGAGCGCCAAAGTGAATAAAGTTGGATTTTTAGATAAGCAGAAACTGTGAAATTGCATGTAATGTTTACAGCTGTCAGCTTGATTCATTTATCCGTGACTGTCTGCCTGCAGTCAGACTAGGTCTCTTGCTGGAGCTCTGCCAGCTGTCTCCTAGGCGACCAGATACACGAGCCACAAATAGCTTTTGGAGCGGTCTGTATTGAACCGCATAACACTCCTTCAGATCTCAGATCCTTCCACAGCAACAGACAGATTTCTGAAATGAACATGGCGATCATCTCTCAGCACTTTTCAACTCTCGATTTCCAGAGTTTCAGCGGTATTTCAACTTAAAAGAAGTCAATATTTTGGGAAATAATTTACTGAATATTATTTTCCTTTAGTTTTTCAGATTTAGGTTTCCTAATTATCCTTTCAAGATTTCAAGATTTTTAAACACTTACTGGGAACAAAGTATTTTAACACCAAGAAATATTTTAGCTGTAAGACCTTTAGGATTATTAAATGTTCTTCCATTAAAAGCAAAAAAAAAATATATTTTAGCTTTTACTTTGAGAACAATGAGTATTTCAGATAAGGTAAAAAAAAATTAAAATTACAAATAAATCCTTTTTTTTTCTAGAATCTTCCTTATTTTTGTTCTAAAGTACTAATAGAAGTAACCAATTCTTCTGGAATGAAATGTGATAGTGGGATAAATCGTTGCAAAATTTAAAAATAAAGGTTACTAAGACATCAGCTCTGTAGACACATCCTCATACTTTCATGTAAACATATTTTTAAGCTTTTCTTAAAATGCACACACACAGAGACACACAATTATTGAGCCAAGCAAGAATCAACCACTTCAGAACGATCATCCTGATCTAACTTTGTTGGGCATGCTCAGTAGAGTGATGTGCTACACCATGGTGGTGACACCTTGGTAGGCTGTCATAGCAACACATCAGGTGGGAGGCATGTGGCCGCAGGCAGGGGTGGGGGGTTGAGATATAAAGAATAAGACTTGACAAAAAATATAAAAAAGCACCCGAGATGAAAAATGACAGATGATGAAAAGGGTTGTGGAGTTTAAAAATAAAGAGAGAGAGAATTAGAATCAGTGCTTTGGAATTAAATCTCTATGTACTAGAAACACAAAACCCTGGTGTTCTGATACGCCAAACGTATTACTGCTTACACAGAATACTTAAAGGATTTGCTGTGTGTGTGTAGAATTCTGTAGAATGTTTCATCATTCTACAGAAGCTTTGCTACGTTGTTCATTCTGTCCAGGAGCTTTTATTGAATATTTTTTAGCACAGTCAGTTTCAATGGTACCTGAAGTAGCCAATATCTTTATGACTTTGCTGAGTAAATAAAGCTTATGGAATGCACATTGGCAATGTGGAGTAAAGGAAAATCTAAAACTGACCCCCACCATCTCCAAACTAATGATTGGGAATTTTAATTGTAAATAACTTTCTCTCTTAATGTCTTTTTGGCTAACAACAGTTGGCAATAACAATATACTGCAGCAGATGGGATTTATGATTGCACTAAATAGTGTCTTTGCCTATTTGTAGAGCGGTCCGAATCTCTAAGTCCAAAATCAAGGGACCATAAACATTTCCCAGAAGTCTCTGAGAAAAACCAGTGTGCATCAATGCGAACTAGACTGGTGAATGTGGACCACAATGTGTTTGAATGATTTAAAAAAAAATATATATTTTAGTTTAGTTTTTATAAATCATTCAAGGACACAGTGGATTCATAAATAGTCTTCGTATAATACAAATTTTTATTAGGTTATAATTTAAGGACATCTGTGATCTCACATATTTGCCGTTGAAAAAAAAGAAAAAAGTAGTGAGCATGGTGTTCAAATTATTTTTAAAATCCAGGGCAATAGATAGTCCTGCACTATATTGTTTATAAGTAGTTAGGGAGTTGGGAGGGTATTTGGACATAGCCCCAGACATGAGAAAAACACAAATATGAATGATAAAACGTTAGTTGTGCTAATAGGTATTTGGGAATTGTTTGCCCCTCCCCCTATGTTTATGATTAGGGATGGGCTAGGAAAAATGTTTTAAATTTAAATGTTTAAAAAAAAATTAAATTATGGGAAACTGCAAGAAAGAAAAAAACCACAGTCTCAACAAAAACTGGGAGATGTGTTCAGCGGCGTTAGCATCTGTCGCTATTTTAACTGCACACAAGTGCAGTTATGCACACATTTCAGTCTGTGATTGAGCAAGTTTGGTGGCTTTGCTTCAGGTGATAAAAAAAGTTGATGGTAGTTCCAGTTTTAGAAGGAACATGCCTTTTGCACAATTTGCAGTGCTGTTTTTGTTTTTACTCTGTTTTTTGTTAAATAACTGAAATACCTCCACACGGAGGCCGCAATTTATTTTTTGAGTTACCCGCCAAGTTGAATATTATTTTTTTCCGGCCAAATCATAACACTATTTTACACAGAAATACCTTCTACCGACTGAATTTTTTTTTAAAACATGAAATAACATGAAAGTTCTTTATAAATGGTATGAACACCTCATTAATGTCATCTAACTGTAAAATCAAGAACAGATTTATGATAGATTTCCTAATGCCAGGTACATTTTATATTAAATCATAACAAAAACAGACCAGAAAGGAAAAAGCTAAATTTAGCTTATTCAATCTTAGTATGATAGCATTCTCCATTTTAAGAATTAATGTGCAAAAAAGGAACTTTTTTCAGTTCCTACCAGGGACAAATTTACATGTATCTATGAAAAATATATTGGGAACACCTTCAAACCTAGAAAAGTGGATTTTTTTTTAATCCTATGCGCACAAAGACGTGAAGATTAGGAGATAATGCAACACACCACACATGTACAGTCAGGACCATAAATATTTGCACAGAGACACATTCTTTCTAATTTAGTTTCTGTACATTACCACAGTGAATTTTAAATTAAACAACTCAGATGCCATTGAAGTGCAGACTTTCAGCTTTCATTCCATGGGTTGAACCAAAGATTGCATAACAATGTGAAAAACTAAAGCATTTTTAAACACAATCCCTTCATTTCATGCGCTCGTAAGTAATTGGACAATTGACTTCCATGCTATTGCATGGGCAGGTGTGGGCAATTCCCTTGTTATGTCATTATGAGTGCTGCAGATAAAAAGGCTTGGAGTTGATGAGAGGACTCGTGCTTGCATTTAGAAGATTGTGCTGTGAACAGACAACATGCTGTCAAAGGAGCTCTCCATGCAGGTGAAAGGAGCCATCATTAAGCTGAGAAAACAGGAAAAAAACATGCGAGAAATAGCTACAGTATTAGGAGTGGCAAAATCAACAGTGTGGTACATCCTGAGAAAGAAAGAAAGCACTGGTGAACTCAGCAACGCAAAAAGACCTGGACATCCAAGGAAGACAACAGTGGTGGATGATTGCAGAATCATTTCCATGGTGAAGAGGAACCAGTTCACACAAGGCCAACCAAGTGAACAACACTCTCCAGGAGGTAGGCGTATCAATATCCAAGTCTACCATAAAAAGAAGACTGCATAAAAGTAGATACAGAAGGCACACTGCAAGATGCAAGCCATCATAAGCCTCAAGAATAGGAAGGCTAGATTGGACTTTGCTAAAAGCATCTAAAAAAGCCAGTACAGTTCTGGAAAAAAACATTCTTTTGGACAGATAAAACCAAATTCAACCTCTACCAGAATGATGGCAAGAGAAAAGTATGGAAAAGGCATGGAGAAGCTCATGATCCAAACACGTAGTGTGGATGACATCATCAGTAAAACACTGTGGAGGCAGTTTGATGGCCTGGGCGTGCATGGCTGCTAGTGGCACTGGGACACTAGTGTTTATTGATGACGTGACACAGGACAAAAGCAGCCCAATAAATTCTGAGGTGTTCAAAGACACACTGTCTGTGCACATCCAGGGGAATGCAGCCAAACTGATTGGGCGGCATTTCATAATACAGATGGACAACAGCCCAAAACATACAGCCAAAGCAACTCAGGAGTTTATTAAAGTAAAGAAGTGGAATATTCTTGAATGACCAAGACAGTACCTGATATTAACCCAATTGAACATGCATTTCACTTGTTGAAGACTAAACTTAAGACAGAAAGGCCCACAAACAAACAGCAACTGAAAGCCGCTGCAGTACAGGCCTGGCAGGGCATTCAGAAGCAGAAAACCCAGCATCTGGTGATGTCCATGAGTGCAAGAATTCAGGCTGTCATTGCCAACAAACAGTGACCACACTGTTGACTTTGCCACTCCTAATGCTGTAGCAATTTCTCGCATGGTTTTTTTCTGTTTTCTCAGCTTAATGATGCCTCCTTTCAACCAAATATTAGTATTGACCATTTTGTTTTCAGTTATTTCATTTGTCCAATTACTTACAAGCCCATGAAATGAAGGGAATGTGTTTAAAAAAGCTTTCGTTTTTCACATTTTTACGCAATCTTTTTGTTCAACCCATGGAATAAAAGCTGAAAGTCTACACTTCAATGGCATCTGAGTTGTTTTATTTAAAATTCACTGTGGTAATGTACAGAAACTAAATTAGAAAAAATGTGTCTCTGTCCAAATATTTATGAGATGTAGATACCTGGCTTGAAGCAATATCTGCATTATGCATGGTATAATGTACCCAGACCTTATTATCATTAGACAAAGAAATATGTCCATGATTAGTTGATGTTTTTCCAAACCTTTTTAGGTTGACTACTGCAAGGAAACAATTTTGAGTTAGTGTGGGTATGCATCAGTGATTTATGGTGGACACTCTGCAGGATTTTCTGCAAAGCGTGGCTTCTTTTGAGACCACCCCTGCTTAGTCAGTCTTTAAGACATTAAGCTAATTTAAAGCCTATATGGGATTTGTGCACATTTTCCATTTTCTTGTGTGACATTCAGGAACATGGTGGAAGCTTCGGATCAGCAATAACTGCCAGGGATTTATTGCTTCCTTTACCTGCTGGATGGAGGTCAATGATGAAGATTAGTGAAGTGAAGCCAAGCTTTTGTTTCCAAGAAACTGAAATGAGATGCTGGAATAAAATGAATCTGGGTTTAAAAGCATGAAAAAAGTAGTATAGTGGTTTGGAAATTAAAATTCGTTAAAAAACAATATGACAACTAACCAATACCAAAATAAGATAAACCATTATCTCTACCGTATTTTTCGGAGTATAGGCTGCGTTTTTTTGCATAAATTGCCAACTTCTTGTGATATCCTAAGCACTTTAACATTGGAAGTGGGGTCATCACCACAAGACAGTGCGCTAAACCTCTTTTCTTCAACTCCAGGCCTTTTATCTGCTTCACTAATAAGGACATAACAAGGGAATTGCCCACACCTGCACATGCAATAGCATGGAAGTCAACTGTCCAATTACTTACGAGCCCATGAAATGAAGGGATTGTGTTTAAAAAATGCTTTAGTTTTTAACATTTGTATGCAATCTTATCTATCTATCTATCTATCTATCTATCTATCTATCTATCTATCTATCTATCTATCTATCTCCTCCTCCTCCTCTCTCTCTCTCTCTCTCTCTCTCTCTCTCTCTATCTATCTTTTAAGTCTAAAGTGCCAATTTTTTATGTATTAATAATTCAAACATTACACAGAAAAAGTACAAAAATCTCTGCGAGGTGGCAGTGCAGGATTTAGCACCAAAGTCACTTTATTCAACTTCAAAAGTCTACTATATCTTATAGGCTATGTTTATTAAATAAAAACACAAACTACTGAGTCAGAGTACACAAATCTTTGTGAGGAGATGGCTCTGGCTTGCATATTAATATTATTGTTGTAGTTATGCATAATTAGAACAGATAAGGCAGTTTATTATGAAAACAAATAGCAGCAACAACCGTATGCTCTGCTGTAAATCCTTTTATTGGGGTGGGTGCATCAAAGAGTGGGGTTGGATCCCTGGGGCGGGAACTGCAGAACAGGAGCCGTGGTAGTATGGCTGTATCAGATGAGGCGTCTTAGTCTTGCTTCTGATTGAGGTGGCACGTGGGCTGGCCAGAGCCTCAATAAACGCTCCTGCGGACCCACCTGGTCCACCGCCGGGGACCCGGTGCGCAGCAGGGCCGACTCTGTCCTGGTGTTCTGGCTGACCCGTGGTATTGCAACTGTGTTGTATCGCTTTAATCTCAAGTTGTGATATGAGCTGCCGTTTTATAATGTTAGAACATTGCGCTACAAGTTGCTTGGCAGTTAGCCTTGATTGCGGGTTTCAAAGCATCCATTCACTACACATTCTCAGCATACAAACTCTCTAGGTGGGATTGCTGAGTACGTAGCATTCCAACAGAACCTTGTTCTCACATATAGTCCATTTCCGTCTTGCTCCAGTAGCCCACTTTCCATCAGAGTGCTCTGGTCCCCCACCACCTGACCCAGATCTTGTTTGGCCAGACGACGTCTAAACCAGCATGACTTGTAATCCACTGTCTCTAATGGGTTAGTACGCAGTAGCATTAGGGGACTTGCCCGAGGGCCCTCACTGTATTATATTAATTGCCCGTCATTGATATGGCAATTGCCCCATTACTAATGATTGTTCATTCCGCTGCTGGGAATCAAACCGTGGTTTCCTGTGTGCCAGTCCTGTACCGTACTTTTTTTCAACATGCTTACTTATACAAGTAGTGAGACCAGATAAGAGTTATACTTTTTTAATGTTTAAGCTTATTTAAAAAAAAATGGCTGAAAAAAAAAGTTCCTTAATTGCAACTAAATTCAATTTACAGACTTTAGATAAAAGGGTTACAGACCTAAAATATACACTTTGTAAGGTGTCTTAACTTAAAAGGCTTTCAAAGAAATTTAGAACTTGTTAGGACGCATACAAGATCTCTGTGTTTTTCTTTGGAATCACCACGGTGCTGCAGCTCTCACTTCATGTCATTTGGAACTATTGATGGTATCAACACTGAGGAGGGTGTGGGCTGAAAATCACTGAGTAGGCAGTGATGTTACATAAACACAAGTCCACTCTGACCAAAGTAGCACTAACTCCCTTGTGTACATGTGCTGTTAAGGATTAGCACTGCAGAGAATAAGAGACGCATTTCAAAATAAAACAAACAAAAAATAAACATGAGGAATCACACAGGAAATGGTAAAACCAGATGAAACTGTCACTAGGTGACAACATTAGAATGAGCTACTAAAAAACTACTGTCTTTTTAATCTATAACCTACAAACTGAAGCCTTTACATGCTAAAATATATAAAAACTATTTAGAAAAAAATATAGTAAGAATTAAAAAATATATTTGAAATATTTTAAAATAATATTTTAAAAAGTAGAAAATGACGTATAAAACAAATAAAAACTTTGAACGTTGTTCACCTTTTGCACATCCTGTCAGGGGTCACCACAGCAAATGAGCTTTTTCTGATTCGCATAGGTGGTTTTGGCAGGAGGTTTTATGCCAGATGCCCTTCCTGACACAATCCTGTATTTTCAAGATACAGGGAGATCAAGAAAGGCGCCAAGGGTCCTGCCTAAGACTGGAATTGGCTCATTGCACACGCTGCGAAGCTAACCTATGTTTACTGTGTGCCACCAAATAAATATCTAACATATATTAAAGTACAAAATTTATAAACATATACATGTATTTATTTTTTGATTAGCAGGAAGAGAAGGATCAATTATTGTGATTAATCAGTTCACTAGAAGACGAAAAAGGAAAATAATCAGTACATTTTTCCATGGTGGACAACAAAAATATAAATAAAAGAATAACCCAATGAAATAATATCAGTTCAATGCGACTTTATATTAAACTTTCTTAAGTTCCATAGAAATGTGTAAAAATGTATCTGTGGTGCATTAAATCTGTTCTTTCATCTGGGATGCAAAAAAAAATCTAGAAAAAGTCATTCAAACTTTCCAACTCATGACATGTTGACGCATATCGAGGATAACACCACGCACATTGTTCTGTCATTTAACAAGCCCACAGCCAGGCGTTAATTTACAGACTTTCTAACCAGTAAGTGACGCTTGCTTGATGTTCTCAGATTCCTCACAAAAGCATTGTTTGAACACATGTTGCTGAGGGCTGAACATAGCTTGACCTGTCTTTGTTCTTACTTTTGTTCCTTCCTCGTTTGCTCAACTCTTCTAATTTCCCTCCTTCTCCCTCTTTCCTTTTTGCCAACTTGCATTCTTGAAATACAAAAACTGCAATCAGTCCTTGTTCTCTTGCAACAGTAGCAATATGAAGTTGCAGTAAAACCTTTGCATCAGACACCTGTTACACAGCAGGAACAGAGGAGAATATAGAGAGCCCCTCTGCAGAACAGCTGACCTAACACAAAGCTGAACCTAGTAGAATAAAGGTGCTTAGCCAGCATCCTTTTTTTCTTTTTGCTGCAAAGGTCTCTGCAGAAGCTCCAGCAATCTGCAAGATGCAACATAAAGGAATATGAGATTTTCCCTGCAATTTACACCTTTTTGCTTTGATTAAAGTGCCTCTAGAGCTGAGACAAAAGAAAACCACAATCTAAAGGTTGGAATAAAAAAGAAAAAGAACAGAAAACTGTCTTAAATGATCCATCCATCTCTTCAAAGGGGTTGGTGAAGCCTATCCCTACTACTAAAAGAGTCACACGTGGCTCAGGAGCCTCAGATTGTAGACTCCTGGCCTAAAACAATGGATCCAATAATTACTGCCATACTGGGTATTGTGTGCTCTAAAGATGAACCTAAATCATTCGAAGTTTCTTTGTGATTCTGCACAACTGTGGTCCGGTCAATAATTTAGCAAATAGAAAGTTTCTCCAGAGAAAACAAAACAAAAAAATCCAACACCATCTGTCTCCAAACAACTGTCATTACCATTATTATTTGGAATGGTAAAAACTGTACAAATCAAAATCCCTTTTCAAAACTGCGTTTCAAACGCAGAAACTCATCCATGTGTCAAGTGGGAGTAAAAATAAAACACCTACATGCAGCAGAAATTTCACACAACACCTCAAATGTTTCTACTCTGAAATGCAGCAAAAGCAGGTGGGCAAAAACACCGAATTTATAAGGAGTTATTAAGCTATAACAACAATAACTGATTAAAGGAAAACTTCATCGCTTGGTGATAATGAATGCGAAGAGATCGTGGTATCCCTGTGCATTATGCATGTTTGCTTAGTTAATAAAACAACATGGAGTTAAGGATATTCAGCATTAAAAAATACTATTTGCCAAAAATGCTCTATAACAACTACCATATTTTTGGAGTACAAGTCAAGTTTATTTGCATAGTTTGGCCAGGGGTGTTGAACCCAAGAGGGACTTAAATGTGATTTAAAAAAATAAATATATCTGGTATTTTCGGACTAATAACTGGTTGCCCTTTAGCAGTTGTTTCTTGCTAACAAATGCAAGCGGGCAGTCTAGGTGTGTGCATCAGTATTTACTACATGGACAAACATACTAAACAAACATGGGGGAGAATCTGATTGTTTCTTCTTGTTATGCTATTTTTTCTTATTTGCATAGAGAAAATGTTATTTTTGTTTTTATTTTTTCGTTTCTCTGACTAATGCGGGACAGCAAGAAATCAAGCTAAGTTATACGGGTTAGAAGAAAGTACAGCTGACAGCGCCTTCATTCAGACACAGTGCCTGCAGTAGAAGGTAAATATCGCCATAAAAGAAAAAAGACTAAAAGATCTCATTAACCAGATATGGAGACATGATTATCAATAACCTTTAGGGCTCTTTAAAATAAATAAACTTGATTTCTCAATGGCAACCGTGTATACCATGTAAATTGTCCATTGTAAATTAGATATACGGTTAATGGTTTATATGTAGCAATGAGGCTAAAAACTTGCCAGTAGCATGCGACCACATGCGACAGAATCGTCTAGTTTATGAACACATATTTGGACAAGCACTGAGCATCGAACTTGAAGTGCAAAGAAAAAGAGGCAGCTGAGGTGAATTTAACGCACGAATCGCTTTCATTGTGATCACAGCATAACACTGGACTTGTTGCATTTGTTCAGAAGTGTTGCACTTTTCTCCCAAAAGCTCAACTTAAACTCCATAGCAACTTATATATACTTATATAGTTATTTTTCATTCATTCATCTTCTTCCGTTTTGTCCCTTATGGGGGTCACAGGGCTGCCGGAGCCTATCCCGGCCACTTACGGGCGAAGGCGGGGATACCCTGGACAAGTCGCCAGTCTGTTCCAGGGCCACATATCACACATCCATTCACTCTCACACTCACACCTATGGACAATTTAGAGTTGCCAATTGACCTATGAAGCATGTTTTTGGACAGTGCAAGGAAGCCGGAGACCCCGGAGAAAACCCAAGCATGCACGGGGAGAAATGCAACGCAAGCTTGCAGGGCGGGCCGGGTGAGCACACACCTTGCTGGCACAAGTAAATACAGAGTGGTGAGTGAGGAAGCAACAATAGTTTTAGCTTTTAGTTATAGGTCCATTTTATCAGCAAATTTTTCTTATCGGAATTATCCGCATGATGTCATATTGTCCATTATCGACCAATAATTATCGTTGTCCGATATTACCGTACAACCCTTAACTATACATACATTTTTTTGCAGATGGCTGCACAACTTGTGTTGAACATCTACCACAAAAGCCGCATCGACTGCAGGGTGAAGCTCAACCGACTCCTACTGTTGAACATATCATCTCCTGGACTTTACTGCTATTCCTTCAATTTATTTGACTGTTTCTTGAAATTTTCTTGTTTTCTTTATGGCAGCTCTCCATATTATGGTCCCCATTCTTCCTTAAAGAAAAAAAAAGTATTGATCTGGCTCTTTCTGTTTTGTAACACCTCACTCTCACAACTCCACTTTGTTAATAATCCCCCCTTCAACTATTATGGCCTGCTTTGACTGTTTGCAGCAAAGACATAAAAAGGAGCCATAAATTAGTGTCTTACTGGTAAAACTGGACCATCTCCATTTTTTCTTCAGTATAATACACTTTTACTACATTTTTATACTAAGAAATAGCACACAAATAGAAGAAACATTTTTGCCCGCAAATGTATGACAATAGTCGCGTTTAAAAACCTCAACACAACCTTTTAAAAACAGAATACAGGGCAAGAAGGACGTCAAAAGAACTGAATTTATACTCAAAATTTCTCCCTCAACAAGAATGAAAATAGGAGGATAATAGAGCCCCATCCTTCATTTCCTGTCTGACTCACCAGATTGGATCTGGCATTTTAGCGCTTGCAGCCACACACCATGTTGTTTACAAACCACAGACCATCTCCATTAGTCGTTTACCTTCTTTGCTTTCTTCTTACGATGGGCCAATTTCACTGTAGATTTCTCTTTAACCTCCTCGCTCATCATAGCAGCTGTGAAAAGTCCAAAACCTGTGTGCGTTGGGAGTCCAAAAGCTTTCTTTTTCAAATTTAATCCAGCATGGATGAACAGACCAGAGTGGAGAGCTGGCCTCTCTCGGAGCGCACAACAAGGTCCTCGCTCAGCTGCCCACACCCACTTCCACACACGCAGACATGGACTCAGCTGTGTGTGTGTGAGGCAGAGAGGAGAGTGGCCAGCATGAAAGCATGGCTGAAGCGATGGAGATGCTTTCCATGACTCCTTCTTAAACGCTTCACTTTAACCTGTGGCTTTCTTCCTCACGCTCCACAAGTAAGAGCAACAAGCTGCAGTACCTCAACTGTCCATACCATCTAAATGCTTGCTGTGATCTCCTTTTTCAGGCACAACTAAAAATTATCAATAATGACACTTAATTCACTAAATACGAATTACTCCTTTTGTTTGGTAGGATTGCAAAATAAATATCAGGAAAAAAATATTTCCACTAAAAAATTGACAGATTTATTCATAAACTGCAGTTGTTCCAGAAAGCAGGGTATGCTGCATACCCTATGTTTAAAGGGTAAGTTAGCTGATATTCTCCACTTTTGGTTTCAAAACGGCGGTTATCTTCAGGGTATGTAAGTTACCATAGCCACTTAATCTCTGACCCTAACTTCCTAAAATGTGCTGTCTTATCACAAGAATTATTTATTAAGAGTGATGCGATTTTACAAAAGGCTTATTTTATTTGGAAAAAAATAAAACTTTACTTCCTCCAACTTTTTTTTAAGCAATTAATTCATTTTTTTTTTAAAACTTCATATTTAATGGATTCAATGTGTCATACACTCTATGTATAAGTACAAATATACTGTATTAGCAAAAGTATTTGCTCACTCATCCAGTGATCAAATCATGTGTCTTAATCTCTGGGCCAAAGGTGCATACAATTAAACATTCTGTTAAACAAACTGATAGTTATTTAAAAAAAGACAGATCTACATCGCATCCCATTAGCCTTTTCCACTCATTTGACAAGCATGAAAAAGGCCAAGAAATTCCCATGATGGTGGATCACTGGGTTAGTGTCGTGTGTGTAAGTGAGAGTGGATTATACAAGAGTGAGTTGGCTAGCCCAGTACAATTATGAGAGGCAGAGGCTTTTATTGAATCTGCTCCTGCAGGCTTTCATACCACACTTCAATTTTATGCTGAATAAAAGCACCACACTTACAGCAGAATAAATTTATGTGTGCATTTGAATTTACATCCAGATATGTGAGACGATTTACTGCTGCTTTTTGTCCACTCAGTGCCAGACTGAAATGTAGACTTAGTCTGACACCTACTGACCACAGCTTGACATGACAAACTGTACCAATCTGAACTGCTAGGGAGATACAAGAAAAGGGGTACAAACACAATGTTGCCATTTTCAAAGTTTAGAAAAGATGTCACAGACATAAACACATCGTTTAAAAGGGTGCAATGCAGACCTGAGCATGTTAAGTCAGTGCAGTAGAAAGAACATAATGAGTGGTCTGTTGTGCATCTATGCATATAGCACATATTTGACGGCTAGTCAACCTGTCTGCGCTAAGTGTGCCCAACAATACCATAAGGATTTAAAGATCATGTACAGGTGGTGGTGAGGAGGAGCTCCAGGGCAGAGCACAGAGAAGGTAAGGCATAAAGACAGGACCAGACTTTAACTAGCTGGGGTAGATTTCTACTAGCCCAACAATTCTCAGAAAGAGTTATTTGCTTATACGAAAATCCTTTTATTTGTAAAGTTTCAGTTGATTATTATACTAGTGCATAAACAAACAAATATTATTAATTGAAGGTGAGGTCTTATCTTCGTTTTATAACATTAAAGAAAGGTAATGTTATTTTAACTAGAAATATTTCTGATCTCTGAATCTTTTTATGAACAGATACCTTTCTTTAAAGCATCGACATTTTAAACAAAGCCTTAATGTTATTATCTAGCCATGATCATTTATTTACAACATTTTTGTTCACATCACAAATTTTATTTTCAATGAACAACTGAAGAGTAAAGATTAAAACTAGTGATTAACGATAAAATAAACATTTTCATGTTTTTTTTAAATACCTTGGCTGAAAAACATGCATATATTAATATGTGCAACATTTTGCATTATTGCGTGTGTGTTCTTACAGATCAGTGTGTTGTAGTTGTGAGTCTTAGGGTGTATTCAGACTACAAAAAACTCATTTGGTCTGGACAAAATCAATTTAATCTGGTCTGGATCAAGTCCTGAATCTTGCATTTGATCTGTATTTAGAATGTAGTCAGACACACTTTCCTGTTTTGAATCAAAGCTTCTACACAAAACTACTAAAGATCTCTTCAGTCACTGGCCAGGAATTACGAGGGTGAGGCAAAGCAACAAGAGGGAGAAATTATGGAAGTCCTGCGCTTGGCAATCCTTGTCAGGATAGTTTATCTATTCAAACTTTATATTTCGATGACACATTTTTTTTTTACTTGTCTTGTCCAACTGCTGAGCAAACAGATGAAAGCTGAAGGCCTCTTGGGTTGGACATATTTTACTTTTACAACATGGGGTTATGAATCTTCTGACACACCAGATGTATATTTGAATAAACCCCTTTTGTAATTAGTACTAAACTTTATTCAGATTAATTACATTTGTAACAATTTTTTGTTGGACGGAAAAGAAAAGGAGGGAAGAAGACAGAGGGGTTTTGGGGGGGTGATTATAGAAGGGGGGGGATCACAAAACATCATAAAGTAACAAGTTGCTGGATGTTTATAATCACTACGGTCAGGTTTAGATGTATGACAAATCTAAAAGGGGCAGGGCTTGTCCACACACACTCAAATGTTACAAACATACCTTTTGGCTCCAATAATGTTCATATAAAAACAAGTCAACATGGGCATAATACAAATAATGTTCACACACGCATACCTAAGCATTGAGACTAACACATGTGAAACAGTTCATTCAGTCATGCAAACTATAAAAATTACCTGCAAACCTCAATGTACCAATGGAGACTAAATGACAGCACATGAGTGTGGAAATTCCATGCAGCCCGTGAATGCATCTTGTGCTGCTGTAAGGATCGTAAAATTTGGTTTGATTTTTGTCAGTTAAGTTCTGTTTTTTTGTCATGTTTAAATTGTCCCTCAGTCACGCCAGTTTCAGGTTTGTCTTCATTTCAGTTAATTACCCTCAGTCTATTTAAGTGTCTGGTTCTTTCTGGTCAGGTCATCTACTCTGCTCTGTTCAGTTGCATCACCTTTTTGTTGCTCCATGGGTTTTTGTCTTTTTCAAGTTTATTTATTAAATGTCCAAGTATCCGTCACCAAGCCTGGTCTCCTGGATTTTCCCCCACCAGCTCAGGGATTGCTGTGGTGTAAAGCTGCGCAACTAAGTTGGAATTAGATGTTTGAACCAACTCTGGGATTGGTATTTGTGGTAGCCAGGCACTAAAAAATCATGGTTGTGATTTAATAGACACAACCAAGAGAGCATCTTTATGAGGTCCCTAAAATCCTTGTATCCTTAACTAACTCACTAAACTTCACTTAATCGCACTCACTGGATTTGGCACTATAACAAGAAGTGAGCTTGCTAAAGGGGGTAAAGGGTGATATGCTTACTCAAACCAAGCTCTTGAGGCATTAATAGAATGGGATATTTGAGACAAATTCCACAGAGATCTTTCTTTGCTTCCTGTTACACTCATAAATCTAACAGTGAGACACATGTTGTCATGTATTCTGGTCTCAAGAGTATTTGGTGAAAAGAGAAAGATAAGAATGTCTAGGACAAAGTGAGAAATGGCCGAAAGCTGTCTGGCGTGCTTTTTGAGTGGCTAGCGTCTTGCGTTTGTGTGGCTACTGCTTTGTATAGATGCTCCTTTTAGGGTAAATGCTTCTTTGGGAATGAAGTTTTATCTTGGCTATGTTATGGCTGTATTTAGTTTATTTTTATTTTTATTTTGTCTTTTGTGTATTTTATTCATATTAGTGGGATTTCTGTGGTTTTGTGGATCTTTATGTGTCTGTCTCTAATTTCTTTCAGGTGTGGTGATGGAAAGGGTGTGGCTCCTATTGGACCCAAGCTGATGAAGGCAGCCTTTAAAAGCACAGTGTGGCCTTCCAGCCTGCAAGAAGGGAGCTTTGCTGCAAACTGGCTCCACTGTAGATTAGTGCTCTTCTCCACCTGTTATGTAGTCTGTGTTGCACTTTGTAGTTCTTTTTTTGCTTTGTGTTCAGGCCCACTCTGTATAGTCTTTTGTTTAGTGTAGTTATGTTTTAATTAGGATTGCACAATAATTTCGGATACTGATAATTATTGGCCGATATTGGACATTATGACGTCATGCCAATAAATCCGATAAGAAAAATATTTGCTGATAAAATGTATAGATAACTAAAAGCTTAAACTGCCGTTGCTTCCTCCCACACAACTCTGTATTTAGTTGTGCCAGCAAGGTGTCTGCTCACTCCTCCCATCCTGCAAGCTTCTGTAGCATGTAAGTGACGTCACCACTCCATCCCCCAGACGCGGCCGTCCAGAAAATTCTCCCGGAGCTGCCACCTCTCCAGGCAGTGGAATCAGTGATAATTTAGATTCCATAGATAAAAAGCTCTCCAGCTTTGATTGCCGCTCGAATCTGCTGGAGATCCTTCACAGAGAGTTCTAAGGTCTGCAAGAGTCTTTGGAATTCAGCCAGCAGCAGGTGTGGGAGATCACAGCGGACACAGGGCCTCAGAGAGAACGTTGAGACCATGAGCAACGACACCGCTCGTCTTTCTGAGGAGAACCGCTCCATCTAAGAAACCCTCCTGGATCTTCAGGCGTGGAGCATGAGGGACAATCCGGTGATCTCGGGTATTCTAGAGGAGGCAGGAGAAGACCTGGAGGCCACAGTGAGGACCTTCATGGAGGCCCACCTAAAGCTCCCCAAAGTCCTGGTACAGCAGGTCACGTTCCAGAGGGTGCACCGGCTTGGAAGAAGAAGGTCCAACAACCAGCTTCAGAGACCGATTGTGGCTAAATTTGAGCATTTCAAGCAAAAGGAGCTGGTGAAGAGCCGTGGCCAGGAGCTGAAGGGTACACACGTAACGGTTAATGGCCGACGAAGTGTGCGTTATTACTTTTTAAGCACACCGTGGAAGCCTGAAACGTCCGACTAATTAATTATCATTAAAATTATAATTAAAATGATAATGAAAATGGTATTTGACATTTCATTTTTAAAAAGTTCTCTGATAAATGTGTAGCAAAATTAATTTAGAAATGTCTGATTTAACATTTAAAATGGATTAACAGAAATGCTTTTTCATTTTCAAAATGAAGCTGCATCAAATGACTCAAAATTAAAATGAAAAAGCAATTCGCCAAAAGGCTTTTTCCTTTTCTTCTTCAACACTGCTTATTATGTCACTTAATTAAAACGAGAAAGAAAGTGGTATTTGACATTTCATTTTCAAAAAGTTCTCAGCCCATCCCTAATTTCAAGTTTGCCTGCCTGATGCAGTGGTTTTGTTTTGCAGTTTTTGGTTAATGTTATTAAAGCTCCTATTCCCCTGCAACCTCCTGCCTCCTCATCCTCTAGGGACGGAAATAGAAGCCCCATAAAGCTTTCCTAGGGGAGTTCATGTAATTGTGCGCCTGGGTGCCTCCTTCACCCCCCGCCGTACCTTGAGCTCCTCACAATTTCCATTCATGTACTCTGCTAGTTACAACTCCAAACAAAGAGGAGTTGCGGTTTTAATTAATAAAAATATTACATTTAGTCATAAGGATACAGTTACTGACCCAGAAGGCCGATTTGTAATTATTAATATGTAAGTTCAGAATAAGGACCTTTGCATTGTCAGTATCTATGTCCCGAATGTTGACGACTCTTCCTTTTTTCTCAGATTCTTCACCTCACTCTCGGTTCACTCTGACTTAGGCCTGGGCGATAAATCGATCAAATGAATTAATTCGAATTTTTTGTTACGGGCGATTTCAAAAATAGCTAAATCGAGTTTTTATTGGCGCATTTTTGGCTCCCCAGAGCTTCCGTAGCTTTAGTATCACACGGCGACACGCGACAATCGACGCACGAAGCAGCTAGCGACAGCATGGCTACCGGTGACAGTGGGAAGTTTGTTCCCAAGGCAGGAATAAAATCATCTGTTGTTTGGAACTGGTCTGGGTTTACTGCCACAGACGTGGAGGAAGAGACCCCCCCCCCCCCCACGCTGCCTAAAGCCCATCAGAGTCAAAAGCAGTCCCGCGCGCTCGCGTGGCACGCGCCCAGTCCTCTTAAACACGCACGCGCCCTGACACATACTCATTCTACAATGCCTGTATAGTTAGTTCATTAGTTAGTAAGTTGTTACTGTTATTTGTTAATAAAGAATACTGCGTTGTAATAATTACTTGTACCGGTAGATCCATTTGCGACGCGGCCGCCGTAGTATTTTGTGTTCGGCGCGCGCCCCGGGGGGGGGGGTCTGACCGCGACTCCTGCTTCCTAATCATCATCTCGGGGTTTATTAATCTAATTAAAACCTTACAGCCCAGATATGAGCTGTATTGTTAATCCTTTAGAAAATGGTGCTATTCTCAGGGTGAATGTTTGTCTCCTTTTAGTCTAGACTACAAAGTGTGACTTAAACACAGCTGGGACGTAAGGAAGTAACCTTTTTGTTTTGGATAAGTGAAAACAAGTTTAGAATAACGAAATTAGACAAAAACAAGACAAAAGTTATATAAAACAAGACACAATTATTTAAATACAAGTCCAAAAAGGGAGTAAGAAGAAAAATCTTATACTTAATTTTGATTCCAAGAGTGTGTTCATTTATTTATTATTCATCCCAGAAATGGGAGTTACATTTGTCTTGGGTTTGATTAAATAAAAGCAACATTTGCTTGAACTTGTCTGCCGTTAGTACTTATTGCTTTCCTTAAGTAGGGTGGGGGGAAATAAATCGGGAAAAAATCGGAAATCGAATTAAAAAAAATAAAATCGGAGATTTTATTTTTAGGCCATATCGCCCAGCCCTACTCTGACTCCACAGTTCTTATAGGAGACGTCAATCTGATTCTGGATCCTGAACTTGACAGACTCAGCATAGCAGCACACTAGTCAGGGCTCCAGACTAACTTTTTTCACTAGGAGCACTGTGGCCCCTAACTGAAAATTTTAGGGGCACAACCAGAACATTTAGGGGCGCATACCGTAAATCAACATGCTAACCAGATTTACTAATTTCCACTGTATTATAAATACAGTAAATAAAATACATAAATAAAGTAAATAAATACTTTAATAATAGATGAAGAAATTACAATGTGCTGTTTCTAATTCAGTGTCACATTTTATTCTGCACTTTTGAAGATGCAACAACAAGGTCAACTGACAGCAGCATCGCTGTCATGACAGTACAAATAGCAAAAAAATACCATAAATTTAGAATAAAAAAAAGTTTTTAGTAACAAGTGATTACCGTAGTAACCTTTTGGTCATTTCACAGTTTCAAACAATACTTAAATGTATGTAAACATTAAAGGATGGAAATTCATGTTGGTGACACCAAATGCGTGCAGCCAAGATGCACAATAATTTGAGATCACCCAGATGGACTCAACGCTGCACAGATCACCTGGTGTGAGACAAATTTTTGTTTTTGCTCTAACATCACCTGTCAATCAAAACAAAAATATCACCAGAAAGGGGCGGAAGCAAGACCCCAACCTGAGCGAACGGAGCTGGAAATTTAGTACTGAACTGACTGAAAGCTGCCCTACAGACTACAAAACAATGCATTATGGGACATGTGTCCAGATGGGTTTTTTGTAGTTCACTGATCAATAAAATAACTGATTAAAAAAAGGCTACACACATTACAAAACATTAAAATAGTTATAAAGATGTAATATCACAGATCATATTTAGGGGGAGAGGCATATTAAAACTAAATTGAATGTAAAGGACTACAACGTCCTGTTCTCCTTCAGTCTCGCTGCAGCTTCGCCTTCACCCCCCCCCCCATCTCCGGGCGCTGGTTCATCTTAAACACGTCTATTGTTGCATTTTCCCCACGTGTTTTAAGTGCGTCTAAGTCTAAGTCGTGTTGTCGCTCACACGTGTTTAATGCTAGAGCCACGCATGTAGGTGTGGGACATTTATGCTCCTCAGCTGACCATCTCCCGCGGGAGCGGTGTGCTGCCGTGACAGCCGTGCATGATGATGAGAACCACGGTTTGCTTCGCGAGTTTGAGACCCCTGCTGTACACTCTGGCACTGGTACACTAGCCGCAGGTCGGAAGAAGGAATCAATAGTTCGCTCGCTCATAGCTCAGACGCACATATCAGGCTGTGATGATATTTTTCTCCGTTTCCTTCCCACAGATGTTTACGCGAGCTCGATTATCTCTAGGTCCCGCCCCTCCACATATTTTAGCCACTTGCAGTGACTTTCCCTATTCTTCTCACACGCATTGGCCGCCTCAGGCATCACTCAATGACACGCGAGTGTGCGCTCGCGTGTGCTCCAGTCTCACGAGTGTGTGTGTGGCTGCCTGCGTGCGTGTGCGCTCGCGTCTCATTGATGATTTCATTGCTCATTTCATTGATCATTGACGTGACCCTTCCACATTTAATATATAAAAAAATACGGAGGGTGGGGGAGGCAAATTTACTGGTCGCACATGTGCGACTGGATGTAAAATTCAGTCGCACAATCTCAAATTTTGGTCGCAAAATGCGACCAATTGGTCGCAGTCTGGAGCCCTGCTAGTGCACATGGCAGTCTGCAAGTATTCTAAAGCAGTACATGAATGATCTCGGTCTCTGTTATGCTTGGCGCTCATGTCACCCAAACACTAAAGGGTTCACCTCTTTTTCTCCAGTTCACCACTCACACTCTCGTTTAGACTATTTATTAGTCAGTAAATCTCTTTTAAAAGAAATTAAAAGTTCCACCATTCATCCAATCATTATCAGGGATCCTGCACCAGTTTCTGTAAATATTTCTAGGGAAATCCCCACACCCTCAGTTACATATTGGGGGTTTAATACTTCTTTGTTAAAAGACCAAGAATTTATTCAATTCTTTAAAAAAGAGTGGGCAACCTTCTTAGACTTCAACAATACTCTTGATATCTCACCATGTCTTCTTTGGGGAACAGCAAAAGCAGTGATGAGAGGGAAAATCATTTCGTACTCAACTCATAAAAAACGCAAAGAGAAAGCAGATTTATTAGAACTAGAAATAAAACCAAAACTCTGGAGGCTGCTTATAGTGCTTCTGCAAAGGAAAACATTCTGAGAGATCTGAAAAACTTAAAACTTCAGTTAAATTACATCATTAATAAACAAACACAATTTCAAATACAAAGGCTACGACTTGAAAGATTTGAAAACTCAAATAGAACTGGCAAATTTCTATCTAATCAGCTTAAAGTCAATAATAATAACTTCTATTATGGACCAAACCGGAAATGTCACTCACGACTAGGGATGGGTTTTGTTAAGGTTTTAACTGTACTACTACTCTTATTGATACTTCTTATCGATTCTGTATTTTAACGATACTCGTATCGATACTTTTTGAGGACGAAAAATACATAAATAAATAAATAAATTTAGAACATAAAATGGTTTATTTTCTCATTATGCAACATTGTTTTTTTAACAATAATAATATTACAATTCAAACCTGGAATGCACGTGGATGTGCTAGACCAGGGGTCTCCAACCTGTACCTCTCAATGAGCCATCTGGATCAGATTTCTGCTGAGATGAAAGCACAGGGAGCCGCAACACTAGGTGTGTTAGAAAAAATGTTTTTCCCGATATATATCACGATAGTTCATTTGGCAATACTTGTATTGATTTCAAATTCTGTCAGGATATGTCTTTAATTATTTAATTTAATAATTTTTACTCTTATTGAGTGTGATGTTTCCTTTGATAATTTGTCCATTTTCCACAACCTTGAATAGACTTTTCTGTCTGTCAAACGCCCAGAGTTAAGACGAATGAGATGATGGAAACAACTTCAATTTGATGCAGACTCCTATTTATTTATTTATTTTTTAATCCAGTGAACCCAATAAATAATATTCATTTTATGGATGACAGCTATTTTTTATGAGGAAGCAGTTGTTAGTTTTTTGCGGGTCTGGAATCATAAGCGGTGAGTCTAAGCCCCGCCCCTGCCTCTCTACCTGTTCGTTGTTTTCCCCCGCGTGTTCTTCACAGACAGCGCAACATACGGTCATCACGGTCACCGACATACCGGTTTACTTCCATGAGTAGTTCCAGCTCGTTCATTTCATTGTTCAGCTATCGTGCATTGGCAAAGAAAACATACTCTGAAGAGGAAGCCTATGGGGGTTTTTCCTCAGTCTTTCCAGCGGGCCTGAGTGGCAGCCCCGATTCTGCTTCCTGTCTCTCCTCCATCTCAGTCTCCTGCCAGCACTGAAAACAAACTAGGGGGCACCCGCTGGTCTCGCCATCTCCGTGGGAATGCTGTGTGTGCGGCAAAACTCTTCAGTGACGGTTAGATGCAATGTAGAACCGATGCCCAAAAGCTTCTGTCGACTGAAGTGGTTGTTTACGTGTGCAGACGAGCACAAAAAGCAGCACAAGAAACACACAAAAAAAAAAAACAGTAACTCCACAATCCAAGAGCTGCGACCGCTGCGTCCGTATGTGCCGCCATCTTAGCCCTTGTTATCTTAGCTCTTATTCAGACATACCTCTGGTTTGTCAAAGATTCATAACCCCTGTTGTTAAAGTAAAATATGTCCAACACAAGAGCCCTTCAGCTCTCATCTGTTTGCCCAGCTGTTGGACAGGACAAGTTAAAAAAAATCAAATAAAAAAAGAGCAAAGACTAAATGCCTTCCACATTTGCAACCTCCGATGACTTCTTGACATTACCTGAAAGGCTCGCATCTCAAATGCTGATGTTTTGGCCCAGGCAGGCATGTCAAGCATTTTTGCCATTCTCTCCCAGAAGCGCCTGCGCTGGCTCGGACATGTATGCAGGACGATGGCTGCATCCCAAAGGATGGCAAGCTATCTATGGCGAGCTCACTACTGGAACACAGCCAACCGGATGAGCCACCCTGTGCTACAAGGATGTTTGCATTAGGGATCTGAAGTCATGCAACATAAACCCAGCAGATCTCGAAACAGCATCTTCCGACCACTCTAGCTGGCGTGCCAACATCATAACCGGCGTCAAGCTGGCTGAGAAGAAGAGAGAGATCCAGTGTAAGGAAAGGAAGATCCACAAACAGCAGAGAACCTGCCCACCACTGCCATTGTACCCACATTGGACTACACTTTGAGTTGCTACTAAAATGTGGGAAAGTCCATAATGTTGTGTCAGCCTGTCTTAGTGGGTGTCAACATAGTCACTATCTCAGCTGATAGAAATAAAAAAAATAAAAAACATTAAAAGGTGTCAATGCGAGGTGTAGATGTGAATAGGTGCTATTGATGTGTAGGAGTTTCTCATAAAGCCTCAAGCTTTGAAAGTTAGCACATTAAAATGTCTTTGATCTCCATGGTTTTTGAATGATGCATCATTTTTTTGTAAATTCCTTTGCAGGCTAAATGAGGGCACGAAGAAGCGGTGAAACTTGTCAATACTTGTCCATCACTCAGGCTGTTATTAAACATCTCTGTATTTATGTGTTTGGAAGTTCAGCCAAAAGGAAATGACTAAATCCAATCATACATTCGACTAACTGATGAATATTTATACAAAATATTGTCTGCCATGGGCTTTGGGTCTGTGTGGTTGTGTGTGTGTGTGTGTGTGTGTGCGTGTGTGTGTGTGTGTGTGTGTGTGTGTGTGTGTGTGTGTCCCACCTTCCTTTCTACATTTCGTAACAACCTGTCCTGATGATATCTGTTGGATATGCGTTTGTGTCTAGGCATAGACAGACTTAGTTTATGAAGGTTAGTGCAGGCTATAGTTTTATTTGTGCTAACTTCTGTTTGCATGGATGTTTGTCTATAAGATTTATATAAAATTAAAAATAAGTATTTATGTAAAAGGGCGGGGCAATAAATAAATTTGATCCATTAATTCAAATTTTGCAAATTAAAAAGATTTATTTTTGGGAAAATCTGAATCATCCCCCAGCATCCTGGTCTCTTGGACTTCCGTTGTTCAGAGTAAGGTCAACCCACCCCACCCTTGTCTCTCAATGTACAGATGATAAAATGGCAGCTAGCAAAGAGTAGTTTGTTCCTTAAAGAAGGAACCATTTCTTCAGCTATACAGAACTGGTTTGGTTTTGAGACTGGAGACTTTGAGCAACAAACTGCCCGCCACCAAAAGAAGTAGTACGATGAATTTGTTTCAAAGGCTAAAACAGAGGCACTCTGTGGAATGAAGGGGGTGGGACTCTCTACAAGATGCTAAAACTAGCATCACCTCACAAAACCCAATGTTTTATAAACAGTTTTAGAATTTGTATTTAGTTTCGCATTGAATTCAGTAAAAGTTCCCAAAGCAGATGTTAAAAAAAAGATGTTTTGTTCTACCATTTCTTTTAAAAAAAGTAAAGGGAGAAAGAAAAATTCAGGAATCAAATATGGTGTCATTTTATTAGTAGGCCATAGGGGTGAATTTGGTTCGATTCAGAATGTCATAGGGCTGGGTTTGGTATATTTCAGTTTGGTACTGCTATTTAACAAATATGCTTGATATGAACTTCTATTTTATGAACTATTATTTTATTGTTATTTATTGTGTGTGTTTTGCTGCCAGACACCTGAATTTCTCCCTTGGGAGACCAATAAAGTTTTTATCTATTTTCTGTATTTTTTCGGTGTAAAAAAGGCAGAAAAAATTACTTGCAAAATGCATTTATTGGTTTTACTTGACAATGAAAAAAATTGACCTATGTAGGTGATCTGCTTTATAAAATAAGAAAAACTATTAGCTGCCAGGAACCAAAAACTTTGGATACTTAACACTGGTCTGAAAAAAACCTTTTAACTTGCACATTTTTTTTCTTGTAGACCCGATTGTAACAGTCGGGTGATGCCGTTTTAAGTTTGTTAACAGATTGGATGTGTTACTGTGGCATACGCAAACAGCATTCGATTTATCCAATTGTCTTTTTCCTTCATGGATGCTGACAAGAAAGCCGAAGTGATTCCACACAGGAGAGCGTAAGGAGATGGGGGGGAGGGGGTCCTCATCTCTGACCTCGCGTCTGCATTAGCAATATAGACTGTCACCTAACTTACTGTCACCTAATAGCATCTCGAAGGAAACTCACAGCTAACATTAGTTTTGCGTCTGCGCAAAGTTAATACAGTGGCGACCTGGGGGTTAGCCACTAAGACTCATGGGAGTTTAAAACCATAGAGAAAAGTGTGAAGTTGTTCATGTTTGTCTGAGAAAAGTGTATCAAATGTGTAGGGAGGGGTTTTACAGCATTAAAACATCTACAATTATTGTAAAAATGAAGCTGACTACTTTTAGAATCTAACTTCCGCAATAAACAAGGGAATAAGGTATAAATAAAGACAGTAGCTTAAAATTCAAAATAACCTAAAAATAATATGGTAAATGGCGTATACTTGTATAGCGCTTTTCTACCTTCTTCGAAGGCCCAAAGTGCTTTACAGTCACACACACATTCACACGCCGAACACTGGCGCCAGCCTTCCACCAGAGGCAGGGTTGGGTTCGGTGTCTTGTCCAAGGACACTTTCATACATGGGCATGGGAATCGAGCCTGCAATATCAATATCAATCGGGGATCGACCACCCTACCACTGCACCACGGCCGCAGTGGTAAGGTGTTTGTCCAAAATTCTCCATGTGTCCTGTTATAGAATGTTATGTTCAACAATAAAATGTGGCGAATGCAACATAATCCTAAAGAGTCCTATTGATACAGCATGAAGACTTCGTTAGTGAGAATTTTATATCACACCAAAATTGATAAAGGTTGTGCCTGTACCTTTTTCCACCAGTCAGAAAGAAAGAAAGGCACAGAAAAGCAAAGATACTGCAAATTCTTATGGAGCAGGTAACACCATATGCATTCGGGTTAAAACTTAAAAATCTAAGTTACAATTTATCAACTTTGGTTATGTCATTAGTATTAGATAGATAGATGACTTTATTAATCCCACAATGGGGACATTTCATTTATCTGTGGCAGATAAAAACGACATTCAGAAATAATTTATATGATATAACATCAAAAAAGGACATCAAAAATGACATTCATATTAAATTATTAAACATTATTAATAAAATTATTATAAAAATGATCAAAAATGAGATTTGTATCAAATAAATTAATAAATATTTAATATTACATAAATAAATACAGCTGCAAAAGTGTAAAAAAAAAAAACATGTGATCAACTGTAAAAAACATGAAAAAGTTTTTTCCTTTTCTCTCTCCAAATACAGAAATAAGTAATAAAGTTCACACCAAAACAAACAGGAATAAAAAACAACAACAAAAGTAAATAAATATTGAACTAATAACCTTAAAAAAAAAAGACTCAAAACTGCATTATGGTTTATGCACATTCCATTGGCTGACATCTGCTTCAGAACTTGATTCTGTACAGCTCATTGGAAAATATTTAGGCCTAAACCTGAGCATGTGGCAAGTGTGAACATGCTGCCCACAGCAGAGGATTGTAAACTTTGAACTTTAGTAACAAACTGTTTTTTCAATATAAGAAAAAAATAATGCAGGAGCGCTGACCTTTTTTTTAATGACAACTGACATTTTTATTGTTACAGCAACATGATTTAGCTGTGAGTGTATTTGTTAAAACATGCATACCGAAAACACAACTGCAGTCTCATACAGGTACATGTTTGCTTTACTTTGGTTGCCAAATCCATCCAATATAAGCACCTGATAAAGATCAAATTTTCCCTTGCACCTTAATATCTTCATCTGCATCTCACAGCTCTTTAGTTTTGGTTTTCTTTCACATTGCCCTCCTTTGTTCTATTATCTCTCTCGTATTTCTTTAATCTGTCCTGCCCCCATTTCAACAGTTCTCCTGCAGAAAGAAAAACATGCATGTAATTGATATCTTTTGAAAGAGTGTTGCTAATGAGTAGCCACAATGAAAGGAGTCTAGGTTAATACTTGGTTACCAAGGTACCACCACCATGAACAAATGTTCAACAGTGTCAACAGTCATGTGGTGGGATTTCTCAATGACAATGCTATTTACACCAAGGGTGTGCAACTTAAACTCTGAAGCCACATGTGGCCATACTTTATTTGTCCTTATTCGCCCAGGAGGCTACTGGCTAGACTACCCATAATGCTCCAACAATCCATCAAGCAGAGCAGCTTTGCAGTTGAACAAAGTCGATTAAAAAAGTTTGACAGATTTTTGAGCAGCCTGTACCTCAGAAAAAATGGTTTGAGGTCATTAAGCACAACCAGAATTCATACACAAGGATTTTAAAGCAAACTATTTTTGAAAAATTATATGGATTTAGGTCTAACTTCATGGTCTGAAAAATACACAAGGGTCATCACTTAGTTGGCTCTAGTTTAATTCATTTGATTGAATTAAAATATGGTGTACCGGTACTTCTTTTTTTCGTTTTTATTTTGTCACTACTGACACGTGACATAGGCTACTAATCTTTCTGCTGCAGTGAGATGTGGCACAACTTGTTTTATTTTGAAAGAAAATGATGTCTACACACAGAGGGACCCAGGGGCATTTGCTTTTCAGCAGCAGTGGGGCCCGCCACCCCACTGGACACCCACATCACAATACATAGGTGGGATCGGGGAGGGGCGGCCAGTCTTCACCCACCTGGTTCCTCTCAGGGCAGCCCGAGTTGGCTGTCGGTCACTGTGTGGTGACAGATATCACCAGAAGAATCTGTGTGCGAGTACATGGGAGGGGACACCAACAAATCACGAGGGACACAAACAACAATAAATGTACAAATAAAAGAGAAACTCCGTAGTCTTATTTTGAACAAATATATAATCATAGCATGCTTGATACATTTTACAAAAAACAAAACAAAAAAAACATTCTATTCATGTTTATAAGTTCAGTTGTAACTACACAAAAAGTGAACATGTTGACGTTTTATAAGTTTTTATTGCCAATGTCAGAAATGTAACTTTAATAAAAATATTTCATTTATTTTTTGGTGATTGAAATGTTTTATTTCAGTAAAATATGTCTGCTGGCCACTTCGCTTTAACCATGTTTCTTTTATTTTGTCATTACTTATATTTCAACTTTTAATTTTTCAAAAGTGCTTGAAGTCTGAATTGAATTTTGTCCTTCAAACAGATATTAGAAAGCTGCTGTTTCTGTTAGAGGACTTTGACCAAAAATAGATCTCTGGTTGTTAATAAATCCTCTGTGCTCTAACACAAAGCTTGAAGGAGAACTAAACTGTTTACCTCTGATTTCATCAAGATTAGCAGACTGTCGGAACAGACTGTTCGACGCTTGTGTTTGTTGTGCTTCATGACAGTAAACAGCAGCGCAGTAAAAGACGCTGTCAAATTAACCCAATGAATCATGGGAGATTGAGTGAAAAACAGTTGCACCGATGCCGGACAGACTCACGTCGCTGAGCTTCCTCATTTTAATTCACTCTTTACAGGGTCTGACACTGGATCCCGTGTGAAGCTACTAGGGGTGCACATATGATACGCAATTGGTATGGATCACAAGCCACAGTTCACCAAACAGGTGTGCCACAGATGTGGGAAAATGGACAAGGAACTTAGGATAACAAAACAAAAAAAAATGCTTAGGAACACAGGAGAATGCAAAGATCTGAACTGCTGACTGACTTGAAAACAGTGTTAATAAATACCAGATTGTTGGAAGAAAAATTGAAAGCTATCACTTAAGTAGCAGGAACACTAAATGTGTCTGGAGGACCCAAAATAAATGTATGAACTGTGCCAAATGTCAGAAAGGATAGAAATTCATCCAGAAGATGGATTTAAGAAAAATACAGAAAATACAAAAGACCACTTTTAACATTAGAAATCAACTTTTTTTGTGTCAAATTTAACCAATTTCACTTAAAGTACATAGAGACAGAAAAACAGCAAATGTAAAGAGAATTAGTTCTAAAAAAATAAATAAATAAGTGCTCAGACAGTGTTGATCAAATGACTGACTAAAATGTTAAACAGTCAAAGCAAAAGAGGCTCATTCATACAAGAAAAAAATCTCTCACATGAGACAATTGAGAAAGAGCAGACACAAAACTAAGAGTCACATAGAGCCCACTTTCCATCCGCCCTTGATTTACAATCCTTCTTTGTCCTGGGACAGACCCGCTCACACAATGCTAATGGCAGCGAAAAGGACACAGTTCCACACCTAAAATGGTCTCATCACTAAGACCAGTGAGCTGCATTGTGACCGGAGAGTTGAATGCTCGCCACCAAGCTGCCATCACTGCACCCGCTTTAACTATAACACGCATCTATCTCATTCCGATCCAGATAGATGTCACTCTGGAGCAGTGACGTGCGGTGAGGTTAATGGCTGGTGAGGCACTGACGTCATCAGTCAGATTTACAAACATATGAACCATAATGAGTAACTTATTCACCATTTGATTGACAACAGTTAACGTGTTTTGTTTAAAATATCATTTCAACATGTTTTTTTCATATACAAACTGCAGCATAGAAAAAGACACAAACGTCATTATCGTCTTACCTTTACTTGTAAATAAAGTCCATACACCGCTCCTTCTGAAGAAAATGACTTGCCGCTTGCTATCACTTCTTCTATTATTTTTTAGCGTCATAATCTCAGGGCTCACCGGCGCCCCCTAACATGAGGCACTAGAACTTCTGGCCTCACCCGGCGGCGTTTTTGCCGGCGTTTAGCGCTCAGCACAGGAAACACGTCCCTCACATACAGTTATTTATAAAAACAAACACTGTACATCAAATACATCTGCTAAATTATGTAAACTCAGCTCATATAGTACAAGTAATTGAACCGACATACAGAGAGACAGCAGTACCGTCTGACTGCATAGGTATTGCGCAATCCAAGGTGAGGCTCAGCGGGCTGGTGCCTCATCGCACGTCACTTCTCAGTATTTGAACGGCAAATGCGGAAATTCAGCGAAATTGAAAAGAAAAAACACCCAAAAATGGTACATTTAAATGGAAGCACAAATTACTGATTAAATATAATAATTGAATTTATTTTTTCCTCTTTTCTTCCCATAATGACAGGTGAGGCACAGCCTCACCTGCCTCTCCTGACTGCACGTCACTGCTCTGGAGGCCTCTGAAGATGGTGGAAAACGTAATTGAATTGACATTCAAGCTAAACATTAAAAATGAGAAAAAAAACTCTAATTACATTTAGTTGTTTTTCACTTAAACTGCTAGATTATTAGTTTGTTTTATAAAATTTAGTGGTCAGTTATGAATGTATTCCAAAGTTTAAATAAAAGTCTCAATACCTCTTAAAGACATTGCGTTTTAAGAGTCCACAGATTACATCAGTTGAATGCAAAACACCAGCCACTCATGGAGTTTGGCATAAGGCAGCAACCCCAGGAGTAAGGGTGAGTAAGGCAAGAGCCTGCCCCAATAGGCAGAAAATAGTTCTAGTAGCCAATGCAATGATGGAAATACAGAGTTACCTGCCACACGATCCCAAACTAACCCCCAGGGGTATGACACCTCCACTCCCTGCTTCTTAAATGTAATATGATCCCAGATCTGTGAATCCCAGAAATTACCACTGCAGTGTGATCTGGGGGTCACCGTGCCCATGGAACCAATGTACCCAGAACACAACTACCATCCCCACAAAAACTGCTGCCGTTTTCCACTCCACAATGTTTCGAGCAGAGGATTAAGGGTGACTGCCCTCCCTGTGTCGTGTGTGCATTTTCTGTGATGGAATAAAATGAGTCTGAACCAAAAGGTTTGAATAAATTTGGTGGTCGACAGTTTTTATGAACACCTCGTGTTCCCACCAAAGGGCTCTACATGTCTAATGTGCAAGTAAAATTTATAGGAGTGCAGATATATGCAACAAATAGGGGAAATCACCACTGCTGATAAACCCAACCCCATAGATGTGTCCAGGGCTAACCCCCAGTCCACATGCTCTATTAAAATATCAAAAGGAAGCAGGATGGTTGTGGAACAGCACAAGACTGTTTATTTTATTTAGTATTTTATATGAGTGGGAACTCCAGTCAGCCAAACACCACAGGGCCTTACCTATTAATGACCTCCCTTACCACCAAGAGCAATCCATCCAGAAAAAGACATGAACCCAAACCCCCAACTAGACCCAACACATGGCACCCAGAATATCCATTGGGGAAGATGAAGGAGCCCTATTCCTACCCTTGGGACAGAGTTGGCACAAGCAAACATTTTTTAAAAATATTTATGGTTTCAGATTCAGTAAAAATCTCTTATTTTTGCAAATATTTACCAAAATAAACTAGCTTCCAATAACCCATTACAAGTCAGATTCCTAAAGAAAGTCCTTCAAAGACTTGAGCTGTTCAGGGCTGAGAAGAGACAGCCCCTAAATTCTCTCAGTTATATGCAACAGTAGAGCAAAATACTTATTATATACACGACCCTGGTGTCAGTCAGTGCAATGACCTTGCATGCAGTCTTCCAGTCTCTTTGACTGTCCTTGTCTCAGTCATTACTTCTTACACAGTGGCACTCATTCATACGTTCATTCATGTTTACTCTCAATGTGCAGCTGTTCACATAGTAACTGGTCTTTTGTCTGTTCTTGCATTGGACTGACAGATGCTGAAGTCCAAATCTACTGTCAAAATCATCAGAAAATAAAGTTCATGAAATCACATGTTGCAAGGGAAAAAAAAGGAAATTTTTAATTATTCACCTGGAAATTATTCATCGTGCAAATGCAGTTGGATCTGTTAGTATTTCTTTTGCCTTAACTAATTGAAAGCTTTTGGGTTCTATTTTTTTTTTCAATTATTTTACCAAATTCAAAATGTGAATTATTGTCAAATTCAAAATGTGACTTATTACCTATCTGGATATTTAGAATTCAAAGACTTTAACTTGCAAAAATAAAATTGTAATCCTGTCAATGTTTGAACCTGCATTTTTAAGCCATTTTAAGGTTTGACATTTTTTAAATAACTTATAAAATGTAACTTTCAAAGATAGCTTTTAGATTTTGAAATAGAATGAACCTTTTTCTTCTTTTGGGATACTTTTGAAGCATTTTGGTGATTTTAACATAACAGAGCAAGAAAGAAGACAGTAGACAGGGAGTGATCTTAAAAAGGAACCAACCATTACAATCCACATTCTGACTCAGATAAATGGATAACTTGAATCAGAGGCCAATTGGCGAGCATGACAACAGGAAACAACCCCGTTTTGTGGTTACGATGACCCCAAACACACCAACAAATCCACAACAGAATGGATGCAACAGAGAAGACAATTTGCCCTTTAAAGGCTGATTTAAGACACTTTCTCTTGCATGCTTGGTTTAAGACAAAGGTTTGCCCCAAATATGGAGTTCTCACAGCATTTCTATAAAAGAGGATTAAAATTCTGAACCAGTAAAACAGAAAATGATCATTTAAGACAGCAAATTCATGAAATCGGAACATCTTTGGCATTTTGGCTAGAGCACATAAAAGACAAAATACAAGGTTTCACCTTAAAGTGCATTGACCTTTTTGTTGTAAATCATCAACTTTGCTTTAATGTTTTTAATGATTAAAAGAAAAAAGTTAACCAGTTTTTACTTTTAAACAAGCATGTGTTTAAAAAAACAAGTGCATTCTATATTTGACTTCTAGAAACATTATCTTCCACCTTTTTTAATGAAATATCCACATTACTATAAATTTACACAAAGACAACCCAGCCATCTAAGTAGAGATGTGTATCAAAATTATTTCACTTTGAGCAACCTTGCATCTATGGCTGAATCAGAATTCTTCCTCTAGCCCTCCCTACCTATACATTTAGCCCTCCAAGCAGAGAGTCATGGCAAAATAGTGTCTTCGAATTCAGACCTTACTACCACTCGATCACGTCATCAGTGATCGCCGGTGAGCTACGTTAATGTGTAGCTGCCAGCACTCTGAAAATGCGTGACACAATATGCCCGCACAATAAATCACATATTTATCGATATTGGGATATCAAGCTAGGCTATACGCAGATCGCAAAAGTTGGCAAATATGCGATAAATGGTAACCTTAATTATACCCAAAGTCTTATCGCAGCTTGAAGTATTTAACAAATCAAATAAATCCCTTTTTGTATTTAACCAATAGGATGGACTCCTTTACATCATTGACCAAACAGATGGAGCACTCTTATGTTGGATGCTCGTCTCCTATGTAGTTGGTTATTATTGAAGCAGTGTTTGCCATTTGCCTACAGCTTCAAACAGGATCAACTTCAGTTGCTCACAAATCTATTAATTGAAAGGACTAAAAATGTCGTCCTATTGCAACCAGTCCTGCACTCAGCTTCTCCAAAAGTTTGGTTAATTTGACAAGCATGATCGATCCAATCCCAGCTGGGTGTCACCTTTCAGTGTGAAGTCAGTCAAACTAGGTTGAACCAGGTTGATTTTTGCACAAACTACACCTGGTCTGATTACTCACATGTGCCCGAGTACAGCTTTGTATGACTTGTGTTCTGTGTAGGCTTGAAAACAATGTGTCTACAATAAACTATGACAGATCAAACTGTAAACAACTATGTGCTGAAAGACATGCACTAAAAAGTAAAAACACAAAAGAGATAGTCTGCTTATTTTCTACTGAAAAGCCGTGTCATAGAGACATCTATGAGAGCAATATCTTTTTTCTTTCTGTGTGTTGGTGGATGGTACACCATTGAGGAGAGATCCTAACACCTGTGTCAGGGTGAAGAAAGGACCACTGGGTTTTAATCGTCATGTTAGAGCCGAAAATCAAACCGGGTAAGTTCAACTCACTTCTATTAAATGATGTTTTTTTGTTTTATATTTTTCTAAATATAAGTTGTGCTCTGTTGTATTAAGGTTTTAAGGCTCACTCCAATCATCTTTTGATCAATTGTAAAATGCCACTGGTCTAGCCTTATACTAGCTTACAGTCCCTCACAGCTTGGACGGGGAAAACAAAAACGAACAGATTTAGTTGTCTACAGTGGAGCAGAGCAGGAAGCTTAAAAACACACAAAACATAATTTTCACAGTGTGTCTTTAAAAGCAGGGGTTAACAGAGAATCAAAGCTCACAGTTTGTGGTTACACAACCACTTTTATGACAGTTGTCTTAGGCCAACTCTTCCCATCATCCTGCTGCTAAAAAAAAAACAAAAAAAAAAAAAACACAGGGGTAATCACCAAGAGCTTAATTTGCCTGAGAGCAGATGAAACCTCACAATTTGTTTGCTCTGAAACAACAAACCTCTTGTTCTTAGCAACAAGCAGCATACACTACAGCTACTCGTGAAGTGAACTACATGCCGTTTACCACCGCAATCTGTGGTCAACCATTAATGGACAGCGAGGAGGAACCAAAGACTGACAGGCACACAAACGGGCGGGGAAACAAGATCAAGAGGGAGCCACCCACATCAAAGGCTTTATTGGCTTTTTGTCATTGCGCAAATACATTATCAGCAACAAAACGCATCCAATTGGCACCATCAATTCATGCTTCAAGAATGAAATCATAGTTTCACCGGGATCGAAAGTTACAAACCCCTGCTGGAGATGCCAAAGCTGAAAACAAGTTTGTTTTTATTAGCTCCTAAACATTCATGTTGTTTCTCTCCTCTTACATCACCTGCTTTTGTGACAAGTTTGGATTTCTGCAGATCTCTACATCATTTCCAGGTAAATATTATGGAAACAGGAAAAAAAACACTTTCAAATGTGTCAATTTCTGCAGAACACATGAAGACTTTAAGAAAAGCAAAGCAATAACCATAAAGTTTGCCAGACTGAGCTAAAGAACACATGTGACATTCATAGGAGTGTTATAGTGTGAGATTATGTCAATACTGAGAGACCTGCTAAAACAGGCGGCTGTAAAACCAGTTCTGCAAGCAATAGAAAAATATATGTGTTTGGACTTTTTAAGAGCAGCTTTAAAAGACCATCTCCAATTAAAAGTGTTCTTGGTGTTTTTAACATGTTTTTATAGCATTTTCCTCATAGTGTAGGACATGTATAAAGAAAATTGAGATTAAAATTGCATTTCTAAGTATTTCTTTACTTTCAAACATAAATGCTGTTTGAAAAAGATTGTATTTGTGATGTCAAAAATATGCTGAGAAGGCCACAAGCTCCCTGCTGCACTTCATTCTGATGCATCCACTTGTAGATGACTAGATCCATGTATGTCTTTGTCTTCGCATGAGCTGGAATCTGGCTCAAAACTGTACGGCTGGATAGCTCCAATTTTTGTTGCAACGGTAATGTTAGCTTGGGGGTGTAAAGGGCTGTACGCTAGCGGGAGATCGCACAAACCAAGAGCTTTCAGTTATGGGTGATGAAAAGACCACTTGAAACGCTATTAAAATAGATCAAGTTGATCAGAGTGGGTCTTTGACAATCACTCCGATTTCGTTTTTTCTTTCAATTTGTGCCGTTTTGCAACAGAGTTGTGAGATTCACTGACTTTCTGTGAAAAAGGAATCATGCTACATCAACAAACATCAAACAGAAGAGAACACCAAAGTCATAAAGAAAGTGCTACTTTCTGCCTAACTGTGCGAAATTTGTTCTCCGCATTTGCTGCAGACTAGCCGCGCCCGGGAGGCAGTAGCGTTAAGGGTCTTGCCCAAGAACCCCCACTGGGTGATGTGAATTGCTCGCCATTGATATGGTAATTGCCCCCAGTACCATTATTGAACCCTCTCATAGATGTACCTATATTGAACCCTGGATTCCTGCATTGTAGCTCTTTACCTTACCAACTGAGCTATCCAGCCTAGGTTGCTACTTAGATAAAACTTGGCCAAACTAGTGATGAACAACAGCTGGAAGCTTAGAAAATGTACAGTTATGAAGAGGGTTGCCAAGATAACATCGTTTCTGTATTAAGACCTACTCCAATAATCTTTTTATTTATTTTCAAAGCGTTCCTAGAGGTCTTTTAATTAGGATTATGTCAATTTTAGCCTAAATCAAAAGACCTGTGTCATTTTCTAGGACATTGCAGAGCAGCAGTAGTTCATCCGAAATTCACGTCTGAGATTTGGGCTGGACCGTTGGTGCAAAGTAACCCCAGCCTCCATACCCATTTGTTTAGCCTGCTAGCTTACAGCCCCTCACTTCCCAATTTGACATGCAACAAAAATGGTGAGCAGAATTTGAGCAATCCAGTTGTATAGTTTTGAGCCAGTTACCAGCTCAGACGAGGCAAAACAAAGACGTACTATTATATATTATAAATAGACTGTCAGCAAATGGAGACATCAGAATGAAGCAGGGAGCGTGTGCCCCGCCCTTTGTATTTGCTACATCATAAATACAATCTTTTTTCAAACTGCAGTTTTTCGTCTCCTTTTGATTGACAACAATTTGAATGAAGAAGCATCAAACAGTTGTAATATAAACTTGTATGTGTCCTAATTCCTCAGAAAAAGGTCACAAAGAGATGTTAAAAACACCATTTTCATCAGAGTGGATCTCCAATAAAACCAAATGGCATCTTAGCTACAAAACAAATTTTGAACCCAGTATTGTGCATGGAGGTGGAGGTTTTGTGGTTTGGAATCCTGTTCAAAATGTGTATTTATCAGTATACAGTACTAGTAAGTCAAATGAACCTATAAAAAACAAGTTTAAAAAAATCTAGAGTTTTTTTTGGCCTCATTAGTCAAGTTTTAACATGTTTATTTATCTGAGGTAATGACACTTTAGTTAAGACTCCATTTATAGACATCAAGTGCAAATTACGCATCTTTATAATCTCTGCGATTCGTTTTGGCTTCACGAACGCAATGACTATCCTTGCTTGACGAACCTTGAACAAAAAACAGATTATTATGAACGGAACACCTGTTTTGGTTGGCAGTTTTTACTTGTTAAAAGTTGTTAAAACCTTCCAAATTTCTCCTGTTGTGCGGAGATTTTAACTCGAAATTAGGTACGTTTCAACGTTACAGGATTGAGCGGGGGAAAAGTTGTTCAATAGAAACTAAAGCCTAAAGGCACTTTATCAAAACTCTGCCTACCTGCTCTTCACGGACAGCTATGACGGAAGCCATGTTGGAGGAGCCGCTCACAGGTAACTTTAGACCAGCAGAGAGCCGGACCACACCTTTGGGAAAACAGGACGAAGCGGAAAACTCCGAGTCCAGCAGAACTCTACTCTTCGACCGATTGAAAGGTCAGGTCTCGTCAGCCGTCCACAAACCCCCAGAGCTTCAATTCGAGGCAGCGGACAGCCGCACGTGAAAGCCCAGAAGTGGCTGATGCCTGAGCCACTAGGGGGCACCACATCGCCCACCAGTGTTTTAGTTTTGATAAAAGTTTGATCTCTTGCAAATGGGACATTTAATGAAAAACTATTTAAAGCCTCAAAACGTCACTTATCCGTTGGAAATGTTTGATCCTAATTATTTTTAAGACTGCAAACACATAATTTATTACCAAGTGTATTCTAATATTCACAGTAATTGAGCCAGAAAAAAAGCATTTCATTTCGCCCCACACTTTCCAGTTATTGTAAAGTATATCACATTATGTTCAAAGATAAATTCAAACATTCAACAGTTTATTTCATTGAAGACATTTGATCCAATTATAGGTTTAAAAGTCAAAATACAAGTCTTAAAAAATTACTCCCCTCCTTCCTCCCAATTCAATGCTTTAAAGGTTTTGCCGTTTTTACATGAAATCTGTGCTAAATAACCAATTTCACCTTACTGGGAAAAAATTAATATAAAAATAAGACTTATTTTACAGCATAGACAGATTTTCTGAAATTTTTCAAGTTTGTTTCAACATAACTTTAAATTGTGGAAATCGAGAAGACTCCTGTAATCTTGAGGCATTTCCTTCCATAGTTGGACACTAGAGTGCAGCATTTACTCAATTGTATGAGTGAGTTGGTTGATACAATCAGTTACATGATACATGAGTTATAGATATAACGGCCCATCAATGTGTGAACTAAATTCAAGTTAAATAACTTAGTTCAGAGTTAACACACGTAGTCTTTTAAAAGCATCCATTATCGAGAAAGATGAACACCAAAAGCTATTACATTTAGTACTAATTAAGTAGTTTTCCCTGAACTTTAAACCACAACAGGAGATCTTGAGAAAACAGTGTGTGTGGGGGGGGGCAGTTTTAACAGGCCAAAAACATCAAGTGTAAGAGTTGTTTATTGAATTTTGGCATAAAGCTGGTCAATCTGTGACAGGAACAAGGCTTTGAGCTCTGCTCTCTTGGCTTTGAGGGTTGGAGTTAACAGTCCATTCTCAATGGTGAACATTTCAGGGTGGAGGTAGACATCTTTCACCTGGATCACAAGAGTGGAGATATCACAATTTAAAAAAAGAATATTGTTCACCCTTTTAAACATATGCTAGTCAAGAAGAAATGAGGACTTCCTAAAATCAGCTCAATTCTAAAATTGAGCATTTCTGGATAAACTGTTTTGAATCAGATGCAGGTTTAAGAAAAGTGACAGAACAGTTGAAACTAAAAATATTTTAAAAGATCCAATAGTACATTGTCAAACATCCTGCTCAGATTTGCAGATTGTAAACATTTCTCTTGACAACCTCAGCTAAAAACAGTTTGTGTGAGATTACCTGCTCAAAAGACTTGAGACCAGCCTCTCTTCCTAATTTGGTCATGTCAGAAATTATGGCTTTCTTAATCTCCTGCACAATGGATAAGAAATAAAATTAAAGTCTTTAACCTAAGTGTGTAACACTTTCAACGAGTCAAAAATTTCAGTTTTAAGCCTTTCAGATTTTAGAAGAAATATTACTGAGTTTTTGCAGAGTTCTTCAATCGAGCCTTGATGCCCCAGTTTCTTGGCAAAACCTGGCAGGACGTCAGCATCAGGGACCACAATAGCAACTAGGTAGGACTAATGATTCAGAAAAAAACAAATTGAGAATCTAAGCTAAGGACTTTAATGTAAATTCAAAATAAATAAGCTGAGAAATGTTAGAATACCTGCAGACTGTCTCCATGCACAAAGACCTGTGCCACTGCTTCACTGCGTACATACACATTCTCAATCTTCTCTGGGGCGATGTACTCTCCTTGAGCCAGCTTGAAGATGTTTTTCTTGCGATCAATGATCTTCAGAACCCCACTCTTTCAAACAAACAAAAAACTAAGCTGCAGAGACATTCAATCAAAAAGTGTAACAATCTAGTCAAAATATATTTAAGATAAACTAAAACAATTAGTTAAAATCCAATTTTGTTGAAACTCATTTGTTAATTTAATGCAAGTTTTCTACTTCAATCTGAAAAATTAAAACAAATATGACCTAAAAATTAAATTTAAACACTAAACATTCTATCTTGTACACATTTTTTTGGCCACTCAATCTTTATATACTCTAATACAAAGAAAAAAAGGATCAACATTGGATTTACTGGAAGCCATTTTCCGATGTCTCCAGTATGAAGCCAGCCGTCTTTATCCAGGGCCTCTGCAGTCCTCTCTGGGTCTTTCAGGTAACCTTTGAACACATTTTTTCCCTTAATACATACCTGAAAAATACATATATTTATATAAATAAGAGCACAAAGACAAAAAAAATTAAACAGGTACACTTCATTTCAAAACAAACATGTTTTAAGCTAAAAGTAGAGTAATTCCTCCTGAAATCAAAACTGGTTCTTTTTTAGTGTTTTAGAGCAATGTTTGATGCCAAATGGTTTTCTGCAGATACATTAATAGCTACTAAAGCCATCATTTCCATCTCATCTCTTGAACCTACCTCTCCTTCACCATTAGACGCAAAGTAGCTCATTTCTTCAACATCTACCAACTTCATGTAATTACAAGGGAGAGGCATTCCCACATGACCTGCAGCACAAGATCAAATGAACATTTAAAAAATAAAAGAAACTGGACTTTTTTTTATAATCCCGTGTCCCTTACTGGTTTGACTAAAAATACATACCAGTGGTGGCATCTCCAGGCATGGTGAAGGTACAAGCAGCTGCACACTCCGTCTGACCGTATCCTTCAAAGATCTAACAGTAATCATAGCCATGACAGCTTAAAAACAAAATGAGCCTGCAAATTTTACTAACAAGCATTGAAGCATCAAATTTAACAAAGTCTTAATCTAGCTTCTATTTTTTTTTCATTAAATCTTTGTTTTAAGCTTTTAAATAGCAGTGTCCATGTATATCCAAGACTTTCAAAGGTAAAGTCTGCTTTTCATTTTAGTGCATGATTTTATTTAGTTCATTACCTTAGAATACGACTTAAATGATTGAAAATGGTAGACCGAGTTCCTGCCCTGCACGCCAATGTGTCCAAGCATCTTTGGACAAGGTACTGAACCCCCTGTTGCTTAGGTAGCACCATTATCTGTGCAAGTGTGTGCGTTAGCAGGACAATGACTGCACAGCACTTTAGTTCTTTGAGAAAGAGGGGGGGGGGGGGGAGTACAATATGGGGCAAGGATTTAGTCAGACAACAATTATGCAAGTTCTCACACTCAAAAACATTTGAGGCTTGCAATTTTTATCATAGGTATACCTCAACTATGAGAGTCAGAGTGAGAGAAAAAAAGAAATCCTGAAAAAAAAAAGACATCACATCCATTTTTAATTTGTCAATTATGGTAGAAAAGTATTTTGGTCAATGACAAAAGCAGTAATGTTTTTCAACTCCCTCCAAAGATTTTCTATGGGCTTGAGATCTTGAGACTAACTAGGCCACTCTAGGACCTTGAAATGCTTCTTACGAAGCCACTCCTTCATTACCCGGGCAGTGTGTAAGTGATTGCCGTCATGCTGAAAGACCCAGCCACCTTTCATCTTCAATGCCCTTGCATGTGGAAGGAGATTTTCAATCAAAATCTGATTATACATGGCCCCAGTCATTCTTTCCTTTATATGGATCAGTCATCCTGGTCCCTTTGCTGAAATACAGCCCCAAAGCGTGATGTTTCCACCCCCATGCTTTACAGTATAAATAGAGCTCTTTGGATGCAATTCCTTATCCTTCAAACAAAACGTGTAAAATTCTTACCAGAAAGTTCCATTTTGGTTTTTTCTGACCATAGGACATTCTCCCAATCCTCTTATGGATCACCCAAATGCTCTCTAGCAAATGTTAGACGGGCCTGCACACGTACTGGTTTTAGCAGGAGGACATGTCTGGCACTGCAGGATTTGAGTCCCTGGCGCTGTAGTGTGTTACTGATGGGCCTTTGTTACTTTTGTCCCAGCTCTCTGTAGGTCATTCACTATGTCCCCTCCTGTGGTTCTGGGATTTCATTGCTCTTGTGATCATTTCGACCCCACGGGGTGGGAACCTTTGGGGAGCCCCAGATGGATGGAGATTTTCAGTGGTCTTGTAAGTCTTCCTTTTGCTAATAATTGCTCCCACAATTTACTTCTTCACACAAAGCTGCTTATCTATCGCAGATTCAGTCCTCCCAGCCTGATGCAGGTCAACAATTTGGTTTCTGGTGTCCTTAGACAGCTCTTTGGTCTTGGCCAGGAGAGTTTGTAGTGTGATGGGGGTTGTGGACAGGTGTCTTATATAGATGACAAGTTCAAACAGGTGCCATTAATACAGGTAATGACTGGAGGAAAGAAGTTCCTATTATAGAAGTTAAAGGTGTGTGAGAGCCAGAAATCTTGCTCGTTTGTAGGTGACTAAATGTTTTCCACCATAATTAGCAAATAAATTCTATAACAAGACAATGTGATTTTCTGGATTTTTTAAGTTCTCATTTTGTCTCATAGTTGAAGTATACCTATGATGAAAATTACAGGCCTCTCATCTTTTTAAGTGAGAACTTGCACAATTGGTGGCTAAATACTTTTTTTGCCCCACTATAAACTATGTTATTTAACCATTAATATTTGCAAATACTAAAAGGGTGAGACCTAAAAATTACTGTATAATCTGTCAAAACATTCAACTAGAGAGAACCAAGAGATCTCAATGTTTAATGAAGACTTTAAAGAGGAAACGGATGATTTGGTAATACCTGGCAGCCCAGAGCAGCCCTGAGGAATTTGAGCACAGCTGGAGAAATGGGTGCAGCTCCAGTCACCATCAACCGCACCCGACCTCCAAGAGACTCCTAAGTAAGTTTTAGCATTTTTACTTTAACGTCAGTGTAAATGCCACCCTTTATTTATAGGTAAACAAAAGTACATTACCTGGACCTTGTTGAAAATGAGTTTGTCCCAAATGCTGTTCTTCCTGATGATGCCCTCCTGCACTTCAGCATATTTCCTGTCTACAGCAAAGTTCAGCAGCCATTTCTGGAAAGGAGATTTTGCTCCGCTTTGCACCTAATTATTAAAAAAGGACAGTTAGCTAACGACCAATGGAAGCTATAGTTGAAACAAATACCAGAGGAATTAAAAAAAAGACCAACTTTGTCATAGATGCGGTTAAGCAGTCGAGGAACCACAGGGAAAATGGTGGGCTGCAGGGTTTTCATGTCATCAGGCAGCAGTCTGATGTCCCCCTGATAAAATCCCACCCTAGCCCCAGCTCCATAGACAGCCGTCTAAAAGATGGTGGGTTTAAAAAACAAACAAACATTAAATGCCATATACTCCTCTGTCGGCATTAAGTGCCTGATCTTACCTGTACAATTCTCTCAAACATGTGGGCCAAAGGTAGGAATGAAATGCTGACATCTTGCGTACTTGGAACAAAAGATGACTAAGGAAAACATAAGCCTAGTTATATATTAATATTTTTTAAAGTAATATTGCATAGTCAAAAAGAAGGGAAGAAAAAAATTTTAACTTTTACCTCGAAGATTTTAATGACACCTGCCAGGTCAGCAACTATGTTTTCATGAGTTATCATTGCTCCTTTGGGGTCCCCTTAACACAAAAACAAACTTTGATTTTTGATAATACAAACAAAATTCAATTTTAACCAAGCCATTTTAGTGAGAAGTTTAACCTTTTTTAACCATTCATATATTTAATATATGTATTTCTGATACCCCTATCTCATAAGCATTCTCCATAATTTCCTTAACCCTTGTGCTATCCAAGGCACATTAACGTTAGGAGTGGGGTCATCTGGGCCCCACAAGGCAGTGCGCTGAACCTTTCCCCCCCTCAATGATTCTTGTTCTTCACTGGTGTCCTTGGATTACATGAAATCTTCTCCACCTTTATCCACCTTTGTTATGGTAGGGATTACACGTCAATGTAAGGGTGGGGTCATCTGGACGCCATAAAATAGCACAAGGGTTAAAAGCCCATTATATGCAACTTGGTCCATGTTTTCTGCCCTGTAGTTCATCGTTCCACTAGGGGCAGTAGAAGGGCGTTCCTTGCTCTTTTTAAAATAGCTGGTTTCATGAACACTTGGCGGAAACAGTTTAGCTAATTTTTTTAATTTGTTAAGACTTTGACAGTTACACCATGTTAAAAATGTGGGGATAAAATTTGGGAGTGGATAAATAATTTTTCCTGAACTGTCATGTCAAAATCTTTAACACTATTGTGAGCTAAATTTTCCCAAATCACTCAATGTGTCACTGATAGCAAAATGTATAAAATATAGATGCTTGAAGTTTTTCGTGGATTTCAAATTGTTTAAAAAAAGTCTCAATTCCCCAAAAATATTGATTTTATTTTTGTGTTTATTTTTGTTAAACTGGGTAAAATAGGGGCTAATTGGCTGTGCATCTTTGCCAACTTAATTTATCTTGCCATGATTTTTTTCATTTATGCCTTTAGTACTTACAGTAAAAAGTAGTATACGTGAAGTTTTTTTCTATAGGGTATTCCTGAGTACACACAGCAAATCTACTATAGACCATGTATGCATGTAACATGGGGAGCATAGTAAATTAATAAGCTTACAATATAATAAAAAGTATACTGCCTCATTTTATTGTGACCCTTTTCTCTTCCACAGAAATGGCCTCAAATGAAGACTCAACCTGACTAATAAATAGCAAAGCTAGTCACCTGTTGTTCCACTGGTGAAGCAAATAACGCTGAGGTCCTCTGGCTTTGGTGGCTGTTGGGACAGAAATATCCTGAGTACATCCTATTGTGTTTAATGAAAGTGAACAATTGGGCTTCTAGACTTACTATTGGCTTTTGAAGATTCTTCTTTCCCAGTGCCTGAAGAAAAAAATTAATTTAGTTTTGTCAAAATCTAGAATAACTTAAATGCCTACTGTTTCTGTAATGGAGTTATTTACCTCAATGTCCTCCAAGGACATTATTTCCACTCCACACTTTGCTCCTCTCTCAAACAGCTCTGGGTTGAAAGAATCCATTATGATGATCAATTTCAGGACCGAAGTCTCGCCCTTCTCCCGGTTCTGCAGCAAGGTTTCAGCTTTCTTTTGATCGTCGCAGAGTACTGTGGAGATTTCAGCTGAAAGCATTCACAGTAGTGATGTTTTGATTGCAGGTTTTTAGAGGAAGAAAGCATTTAAATCAAAATCTGTCTACAAAACAATAATTATTCTGCAGAAGATCAAAAATAAAAAAACAAATAACTTGCTGCTGGCATTATACGGCTAAAAGTAAAAGATCCAAATGTCAATATAATGTAAAGTGATTGTGATTTAATCACCCAACAGTCAACAGTCATGTTCAATCACTGATCCCTGCAGGGACTGGAGTTTGTGGACTTCTGTTCAGCTCTAATAAGCCTCCGAGTACAAGAGAAGCGCTAATTACCTCGGTTGATAATGAACACCAGGGCCTCAGGACCCAGCGTGTCGTAAAGAGGAACCACCACCATAGAGTAGGTGTAACATGCCAGTTCACCAATAATCCACTGTAAGCAACACAAAATGGGTAAGGTGGTTGAGCTAAGACACTTTTCCAACTTGACACATCGGAACTGCCTCACCTCAGGTCTATTTTGAGCAAAGATGCCAAAGAAGGTGTTGGTGTTTGGCTTCAAACCTTTTTGAAGGAGTCCTGACCCAAGATGCTCTGCTCTGTCAGATACCTTTTGGGGGGGGGGGGGAAGAAGGGATGAAATATGTTTCTTTACAGTTAATCTAGTCCGTTTAATACTCTACCTGCTTGTACTTCAGCCACTGGTATGGCCTTCCTGGCTTTCTGTGACCCAAACACGGACCATTACCTACAAACAAGAAGAGGGATATGAAGATGATGCACAGCAACAAATCAGGTTTAAATATGAAAAGATGTTATGGCAAAGATAAGAAACCTCAAGGTAAAATCATTTTAGAGCACAAGAACATTTAACTCCTTGATGCCTATGGATGCAAATATACATAAACCCCCCTTCGGCCTTAATTTAAAATCTACCTGAAATCAAAAAGTGATTTTTTTGGGTAGCTGGAAATAAATTTAGGTTTCAAGGGGTTAAGCTTACGACTTATGCGACTACATTTATATATAAAAAAATAAATAAAAAGCATCAAAAGATCCTGATCTGAATTTTACAAAAGCAGCATGTAAAAAGCAAAAAAGCTTTTTTTGTTAAATAACTAGTACAAATCAGGAATCAACCGTATAGAGAAATCGGTCTGTCTATCTAGATCTATCTCTATCTCTTTATCTATCGATAGATCTATAGATATAGAGATGTAGATATATCTCCATCCATCCATCTTAAATAGCAATCACTACTTGTTCTTTAAACCAGCCTTTTCAAGCTCATTCACAGTTTGTACATTATTTTGTTAAGTTTACATGCATACAAAATGTGAGAAATGTGTTGCAACAAGGTTTAACAAAAACATAATACATATCTAACGGAAAGAAAAATCAAGGCAAATTTAATAAATATTAAAAAGAAAAAAAGAAAAAAAAGCAAATTAATCACCTGAAACCTTTAGACCCCTTTGAAATATTTCATAAAGGGTCCTGGCATCACTGTAGTAATAGGACGTCAAGTTGTTGTTGTCCTCCAACAGAGCGGTCTTTCTTGCACCATCCTGAAGCAAGGAGCAGACTCATTGGTTACTGTATCACGGTGGGGAAGGAAGGGAGGAAAAAAATACAACAAAAAAAGGAGGCCTTTTTAGAGTCAGTTGAGTCAGTTTTCAAGTCTCACCTTGATGCCCACCGTTTGGCAGTGGAGGTCAACCGGGCTGCTGATGGGATTGGGCCGTGAGCTCAGGTAAAACAGAGTTGCAACTCCGAGGGCAATTAGTGAGAAGATGATGGGGATTGGGAGAGGAGAGAACAGCAAATGGAAGATGAAGTCCATGGTGCAGATGTGGCTGGGATCCAAAAAAAAAAAAAAAATCATCACCAATATTGAACCATTGGAAGCAAAGGAACAAGCATGTACTCAATATATAGAGATATTCTTCATTTACTCCATTGTTTCCACAGATGGTGTTCAAAGTCAACATGAATTACACAACACAAGTCCTAATCACTCAGATAAAGTCAAGCCCATAAAAGAGCTGGGATCATTCATGCAATAGTAGGTTTCAATAATCTTTACTCTTAATCCTTTAATATTAAATGAAACAAATAATGCATTTTATCACAAATTAAGTCTGTTCCATTTCATAGGGTTTAATCAGTCAGATCTTTACATTTAAGTTAGAATTTCACATTATTTACGCACCAAACTACACATTTCAAAGTGCAACCAAACAGCTTCAGTGCAGCATTCACATAATCATTAAAAAAAAAAAACAGGGAGAAAATAAGGAAGCAAACCCGCTTACTTACAGTTTGCTGGTACTACAGTAGACTGCACAGCAGATCCCCCTCTCTGTGCTTTGACAGGTTAGAAAATGGACAATGAGAACCGATGAAGGGCGACCTAAAACCTTTGAACTTTGTCCACCACTTCAACTGATAAAACATCAAAACTGCCTCAAGCAATATCCTATATTATTAGAATCGATGCAACAGCAGGTTGCACAATTGCAGGGCTCTTACACATTTTCTAAACTTTCCTTTTTTGTGGTAAATAACAAGAAACAATTAAGATGCTGCCCTTGATGAAAGAGCCAGAGTCTTATCTTCTGTTTATGGAATTAAAATGCTGACTTGTTAGATTGTAAATACCTCAAAGAAAAACTTAGGGAAAAAAAAAGGTGAACCAATTCCTGAATAAGGAGATCACAACCCAGATATAAGATGCATTTCTTAATTTGGGTTTGATACCAACCATAAACTTTGTGCATTAACTTTCACAAACAGTCATGAAAGTGTCTTTACACACATCTTCATTAGCTAAAGCCTTGGAAAGTTACCTGCAGGGATTAGCAGTTTGGAATTAGGCTGATCTTTGGTCCCTCTGAGCAAACACAGCTGAGGCCAGAAACGCCATTAAGACACAACCTGCTCACCTGTGGTCATTAGCACTTCAAACTGCACACAGGTGCAACAGCTCCTCTGCACTAGTCAAGGCTCAACTTGCCTCCAGGTTTCTGCAGATAACACACCCAGGAGAGCTGACCCTCTGCTCTTGATTGCACTGGAACTTTCATATCTTTTTTTTTTTAATAAACTAAATGACCTTGTAAAAAATAAACAAATCACCTTCATTCATCAGACATCAATAAAAAATGTAGGGTTTGTTTTAGGATAGGGACATTATATTAAAAATTATTTTATTAAAACACATTGGCACAAGAAAATAAATTGTTTTAATCAATTAAAAAAATACATTTGGACCAAAAGTCAATTTAAGCTTACATTACAATTTTCAGATTATACCTTTACATTGAACTGCCCATATTACACACTGTGCCTGACAATGTATTATGTATTTGAATTGTATTTGAATTTATTTCAAATTTCTGTCATCATAAATTCACAACTTTATTCTCATATATCCCCTATAGATGAGGAAACAGAAAAAAAAGCATTCAATACTAAAATGCTTGTGAGTATCCTTTTTTCTGTATCATTGCAATGACCTTTCATATATTTTCTGTAGTTTGTAGACTGGGCCTCTAAAAAAGGAGTGATTGTAAAAATAGTACACTTGCTGATATCTGAACCAACTTTAGTATGTTGTTTAACGGAAAATGTGACTGTCATATGGTTTATAGTAATTTTTGGTGTTAAATGGTTGATTTTAAAGTTTCATAATCAATACATTTTGCAGTTAAAGTTTGTAACTCTTAGCTATTTCTGTATGACAGAATAAAAAAATGTGTTTCATAGGCTATGGATAATTTCCTTGTTTTCTTTTGTGTGTTATCCTGGGGTGGAAGTTGTCTTGGATTAGGGTGAAGATAACAACGAACCTTGAACATTGGTGGTATGCAGTGGAGTGATAGCCAAGACATAAATCCAGTATCTTTGAAATTAACTTGGGTTGTTAAAATCTAACAAGGAACATATCTCACCTCATGGCCGCTTGGCTTAGTGATATCAGACGATCACGAGGATGCTGTTTTTTTTTATCATGAAAGACTGTGACATTTCCTGAGGTATGATTATCAAAAGCTAATCAGTCTTCTGTAGTATGAATTCATCATCTTACAAAGAGCATCACAAATTATTGTTGTTTGCAGCCAAAAAAATAATTATTTGTAAAGCAAGGACAGATCAGACAGAATACAGCTCATTTAATCTTATTTTTTGTTTTCTGACTGTACCTCATGGTAGGCGATTATTGTAATTATTGATATTTTTAAAATGAAAATCAGAAACCATTTGTGTTCTGTGTTTTGTTCAGAATGAAAAAGCCCCAAGGGGCCAGTTTACAAGTGAGGTATGTGTGCCACACTGGCATCTAGTGGCAGGCACTAAATATGATGTCCAATTGGAGCGTAGAAAATACCTTATTTGTCCAAAATACCTTATTTTTAATCTGTTGTATTTGTTTATTTGTAGTCCAATTAGCAATTTGGAGCTGCTGTGTTTTTTAAGGTGCTAAAAACATCTTTACTACAAAATGACGTAGCTATGAAACATGCAAATGGCATGTAAATAAAATGTTTTCACATTTTCCACTTTAATTATGTTTGTTCATTTCATAAAATCTAACTTTAATGACAGTTTTGAATCTCTGTCAAGTATCACTCTTTAGTGATACTTGACAGAGAATAACTTGTTTTTCTTTATGCACCTCCCACTCCACTCCACATTTTCTCCTCCTCGAGCAACCATGCAGCCTCACTGAGGGGAGATGGGTATTTAAGTTCAGTGGTGTCAAGCACGGACCAGGATGACAATGATGAGAACAGTGTATTTTTGGCTTGGAAGCTGCACCTTAGTGCTCCAGCTCACACTTTCATCAAATGCTGCTTTAATCAGCAACAACAACAACAACATCAATGGGTCTCAAAGTTACCGGCTGCTCATTGGCTTCCAGGCTCCCTGGAACATTTCCTACCCCTTCAGTGCCCAGCGGCTGGGCTCGGCCATACAGATAGCTGTGGAGAAGGTGAATACCAACCCCTCCTTCTTGGGCAACTACAGCCTGGATTTTGTGTACAAGGAAACAGGCTGTGATCCCAAATTGTCCCTGGGAGGGTTCATCCATCAGGTATGGACAGAAAACGTGACGGCTCTCTTTGGACCGGCTTGTCCTGAAGAAGCAGAGGTACGGTAAATGGCAATTTTATGTTTAGTGCTTAAATTAGAAAATATTGCGTCTATTTATGGTATAGCTTAGTGTTTTAGGTAACATTTTACATCTTTTTAAATTCATTTTGTTCTTATAACTTATTACAATCATACAAATCAGACAATCTGATACATTTAAGCTTTTTTATTAGTCTGTTTCCTCTCCTTAGGCACTTTATAGCATGTTACTGTTTATGTACAATTGTAAAAAAACAAAAAACAACTAGCCTTATTTAGGTCATTCTGCAGGTGTGTCCTTATTTTGTCATTGGCGTTTTCTTTATTATAAACTGCAGTGTGTGTTTCTGAAAAAAAAAAAAAGAGTTTTCCCACTATAACCTCATCATCCAGAAAGAGCTTAGTTACAACACAGGTTAGGGATGTAAATAATACATGGAAAGAAAAAGTAAAAACAGAAAAGGACAAGTTTTGATTTCGAAATAAAGTAAATGTTTGTTCATGCCCGCCCATCAAACAGTTACAATTCCCATGTGTTTTCACCTAATTAAAAAATCAAACCTTCTGCTCTTTTTTTAAACTAATAACTTTTTATGTATATATATTTTTTTCCAGGTTACTGGTCTTCTTGCTTCCACGTGGCACATCCCAATGTTTGGTTTTGTGGGTCAGTCTTCCAAAATGGACAACAATGAGATCTATGACTCCTACATCAAAGTCATACCCCCTCTCAAAAGAAGCTCTGAGGTCTTGGTTAAGACCTTGGAGTTCTTTGGGTGGAGACACGTGGCTATGATTGGAGGAGGTTTGGAGACAAACACCTGGGATAAGGTAGACGCTTTGTGGAAAACGATAGAGGATAAACTGAGAGCCAGATTTAGACTGACTGCAGAGGTGAAGTTTGACACAAGCAACCCTAAGCTGGTTTATCAAAATGTGAAGTACATCTCGACAGTTGCAAGAGGTGAAACTGTTTGACTAAACAATTTGCTGCCATCTATAAACATAGAATCACATTTCCTCCATATTTCTAATGTTTTTGTCACTTTCTTTTGCAGTTATTGTGGTTCTGACAAACAGAGAGGACTCCATGGCTTTGCTGCTAGAGGCGGAGCGTCAGGGTTTGATGAACGGGGACTATGTCTTCTTCCTGGTGCAGCAGTTTGAGGTGAGAAAAAGGGCTTAAAGCTTGAATGGTTAAATTTTATTGCCACATTAAAAAACTCAGGAGTTAACTAAGATTTTTATCCATCATAAAGTCAAACTGGCAGGAAAGTTCTCCAGACCTATGAACAGTTTTGAGATTATTTTGTAATCATCACAACTGCACAGCATTAATGGATTATTATTAAAAGAAAATACTTTTTTTGCGTTGTGTCTTGTTTTGCTTTAATATTAGGGCAAACAATTACATAGGCTGCAGGGGCGGAGCTAGCACATTTTATATGGGGGGGTGGAAAAGGGGGCAGAAGACTTTGGAAGGGTGGCAAATGAGCCTTGAAGGCAATCATAAATGAAAGGACCAAAAGTACGTATTTCAAACTGCTTTATTTATTTAATGCTTCATTGAGCATTTGCAATTCCTAAAGAGGGTTGTATTGATGATTTCTTAATCTTTGTCAATAATGACATTAATAATGACTAAAATATTTAGGGGCATGTAGGGTCCAGCTGCCCCCTAGTCCCCCTGTAGCTCTTCCCCTGACAGCCTTTTAAATGTCATTATATTATAATCAATTTGTTTATGTCATGCATTTCTTGAAAATGACAAAAATACAGAATATGAATCAGTTTGAAGTTCAAAAGTTTATCAAAAATAAAATATAATTAAGGATTCTTTCCAAATATAAAGTGATACGTTCTAAATCTTCCTTTCTAAATCATGTTATTAAGGCTAGGTTGAGAGTCAAAGGCCATTATGTATGACTATGATAATAGTAGTCATAGTTAGACTCATAGTCATATTATTATATCCAGTTGTAATTATATTATAACTGGATAGCTCAGTAGGACCATTATGCAGGAAAACCTGGGTTTACAATGAGCCAAATCTAGGGTGGATCCTTAGGTATAACCCCTTGATGCTGTTGCCTATCTGGGTCTCCCTGTGCATTGACAATACATGGTTATGTTAGGAAGGGCAAAGACTCTACCAAATCACATGTGCGAATCAGTGAAAAATGTTTTGCTGTGGTGAGCCCCAACGATGTAAGCCAAAAGGTAATCAACTTGTATGACTATGACCAACATATTTTCCATATTTGCACTTTTTTTTCTCCTTTCATTAAACAGGATAACTTTTGGAAATTTGTCATGAACAAAATCAACCAAACTGTCCTAAGAGCTTTTGACATGACCTTCATCATTGGTCAAAAATCTTATGATAGATATGAGTACTACGATTTCTTCAGTCAAGTTTTTCAAAGACTGAAAGGACAGCCTTTCCAGACCAACCTGACTTCTGAAAGTGAGGTTAGTGGACAACGGTGGAACATGCAACCTCGAATTTCAAATAAATGTGTGTTTACTCAAATTCACATCTTTTCCCACATGCTAGGTCAGCCCATATTCTGCCTATCTGCATGACGCTGTGCTTCTCTATGCCATGGGGCTAAAGGAAGTGCTGAAAGATGGCAAAGATCCCTATGATGGCCGCCAACTTCTGCAGAGACTGAAAAACAAAAACAGCATTCGCTTTTATGGTAGCTATAACTTTATAAATACCTGTTTTGTAAAGTTTTGTTGTTAAGAAAATAAATCAAAAGGCCCAGACACTTTGCATGCAAAAGGCATGCCATGTATCTGAAGTGCAGTTCACAAACCTATGGCATCACAAGTTTATCCAAAGGTGGCATGTGTTAGGGTTTTTATTAAAAAAAAAAAGAATTCCTATATATCTGTCTGCCTTTTGCATTCACTTAAAAAAGATATTTATGTTTGGCTGAGCCCTGAAATTGTATGCTGTGTCAACATGTGTTTAGTGAGCGTGTCTAAAGCTTTTTTTCTGTTAGAGTGTTGACTCAATGAGGAAACTGCTTCCCTTTAAGGTGAAAAACAGTTCAACTTAAAACTTACAGGTAAAATAACTGCAAGTAAAAGACAATACTTGCCATGATCTGTTTTTATCATGATTACAGCAGGAAAACACAAATTTTGCTGTCAAGTTACCACAGACAAGGACAGATACATTAGTAATGCACAAGCTTAAATGCACCTTTTATGTAGACAGCATAACTGGAAACAATAATCCCAGAATGGTTAGAATTTCTGGAAAAATACAAGTTTGTTTCAGTCGTAAAGTCAGATATTGCATTTTCCTTTTCCCACTTGCTTCAGTCTGTCAGGTCAATCCTAAAAAAAACTTTATTCAGACTTTATTGACAACTTTCCTTTATAAACCAAAATAACACATTCGCACAGCTTTAAATATATCTTGTGAAGAAAATGTCTATCCACATTTTCCCCTTAGTCCTGTCCAGCTACTGAGCAAGCAGAAAAAGGCCGAGAGCCTCTTCTTGTATTGGACAAATGTTATTGTTATAATTGAAATTCTGCATATGCTTCTTGCACAAACTAAGTGCATATCTTTATAAACCTCTTTTGCTTTAGAAGCTAAATCACATTTTACTATTTAAGTTTTTTTACTCCAAGTTGTGGACTGATTAGAAAAAAGGTGTGATTGAAAAAAAATTAGGGAAGATGTTGAAAATGTACTTGTGTGTGCACACACTTAACAAACAAGGCAAATCACATGCACATATGTGAACAAATCAACATACGCATGTCAAAAAAGATCAGCACTAACAGGTTGATGTGTCTGACAGAAATTAAAAACTGTACATTATAAATCACAAATCAATTCTGTTAATGTAATTTGTACTAAAGCTTCAATGTATTGTTTGCAGGTGCATCGGGACTAGTCCACTTTGATGAAGAAGGTGAGCGATATCTGGACTATTCCATTTATGACCTGCAGCACGAAGAAAACAAAACCAAATTTGTGCCGATTCTTCATTTTGAAAGTGAATCTAAAAACATCAGGTAAAAACAGTAAAGAGTGACCTTTAATTACTGTCAAATTTATGTTGTTTTTTTGTTTAAAGCCTATCTTTACATTTGTTTTGGTTTTATGAGACATGACATACTTACTATATAATTACAAAAAATGTTGTTTTCTTTTTCAGACCAACGTCCATGTTTGGTTCTGTAGTTTGGCCAAAAGGAAGGCCTCCTACAGATATGCCTGAATGTGGTTTCAACAACGAGCTTTGTACGTGGCTGACAAATGGTAAAACACCTTCTCAAGATGACAGTGAATACGATTCATTTTAATCATTTTTTGCCTAAAGAGTATAGTATATTAAATGATGTCATAATTCCTCCTTCCAGATATTACGATGCTGGCTGTACTTGTGACTTTCCCTTTCATTGGTGTGGTGGGAATTCTGTTCATTGGGGTCCTCATGCTGCAGAAGTTCAAACTCCAGACACGACTGGATGACTCCTGCTGGTGGATCATCAACTACAGCGAAATCACCATCATCAGGGACCCTTCAGTATGAACACCAGAGAGCAGATACTTCATGAAGCGGGAGTGCACCTCTGTGTTTATGCTCCTTCTCAGCTCTGTTGCATCTTCTCCAGGGAACCCAGGGCTTATCTCAAAGCTCCTCAGGGAGTCATAGTGGAAGCAGTAGCTGCCATACTAATTTTTCCAGCAACAGCTTTGATCTGCGGGACAAGACGGGCAGAGAACACATCTACACGACAATTGGTCTTTATCAGGTAAAGCACTGGTCTAAGAGCAAAAAACTTAAGCCAGAGTCTCTGTTCTCTGCTTCTATTTCTTAAGCTATGGTCATACCAGCCTCGGCACGTGCATTTAAGAGGCCACTTCCAATGAAAAGCCTAAGTAAATAGTAGTTTCAAAACATGCAGCCACTAAATGCACGCTGAAAGATAAATATGCCAATTTACACTGGCAGATTTTCTATTAAAACATAAAAATAATTCAGATGTAAAAAACATCTTTGATGTCAAATACAACTTTGTTTTTATTGTATATTTTATTAGTTATTTGGTTTGTCTTGGCTTTTCAAAATAATACAGTGAGCGCATAAAATAGTTGAACCAATATATAAAATTAAAAAGAATGAAATATTGAAAGAGCACCATTTCTCGTTTAGATTTACCTGTAACTTTGTAAGTGATCATTTTTAAGGTAGACGCATTTATTACATTGATTATTTGTCTCTCCGTGTTTTTTCTTTTCATTAAGGGAAATCAAGTGGCCATCAAGTACATCAACAACCACGTCAACTTTAACTTCCAGAAACCTTCAGTTATCTCAGAGTTTCACATAGTTAAGTTTTTGCCTTTGCCTTATTTCTATGGATATTTTTTCTTCGTTTATTTATCTAAACAAATCAGTGAGAATTGTGTACCTTTAAAAACACATTTGCTTTTATTTCTTTAACAAAGTTTTGTTCATCCTCTAAAACAAACAGTTTGTGCCTAATTATTTTGACCTCTTTAAGAAAGATGAAAGAGATGAAGCATGAAAACTTGGTGCAGTTCTTCGGGGTTTGTATTGAGCCACCTACCGTCTGTTTGGTCACCCAGTACTGCAAAAAAGGCAGTCTCAATGTGAGTGCAATAAATCTTTTCCTTTTTACAAACGTGAAACTTTGACCTTGTAAGTAGTCATCCTGTTTTGTAATTCAATTTCTTCAGGATGTTCTGAAGTCATCAGATGTAGATCTGGATGGGATGTTCAAACTGTCGTTTGCATATGACATTGTCAATGTGAGTGTGTTTACTAACCTATGGAAGCCCAGATTAGTCCTATTCCTTTTAGAACATAGACAGACAGACAGATAGAGAAGGACAGACAGAATAGACAGACAGACAGACAGACATGACAGACAGATGACAGACAGACAGACAGACAGACAGACAGACAGACAGACAGATGACAGACAGACACAGACAGACAGACAGATAGATAGATAGATAGATAGATAGATAGATAGATAGATAGATAGATAGATAGATAGATAGATAGATAGATAGATAGATAGATAGATTTAAGACTTAAAACTTAAGTTTTCAATTTTTCATGATTACCTGTGATTGAGGAATGGTCATCCACGAGCAGCCTAAAATTTCATGGAAACCTAAAGCCCAGCACATGTTTGGTGGACAGCCGACTTCAAATCAAACTTTCCGGCTTTGGATTGTGGGAGTTCAGACATGGAGACAAAAATAATGGAAATGGCGAGGAAATCATCAATTATGAGGGTAAGTTGATTCCCCAAAAAACAAAAAAGCATCCTTAATTCTTCAAGTACAACATTTGAGTTCAAGTAAATTCTTGTAAAGAGTAATGAGTTTGTTGCAGAGATGTACTGGACAGCCCCGGAGCTTCTGAGACATGTTGGACTTCCACTTTATGGAACACCTAAAGGGGATGTTTTCAGCTTCGCCATCATCATGTGGGAACTCATGTATAATGCTAAAGCTGGTCCGTATCAAGACATCAATTTGGACCCCAAAGGTTAGTAATTTTCCCTTTTTTCTTGAAATTCTTCCAGTACTTGGAATATTTTCTTGTAAAGTTTTTTCTGTGGGTTAAACCCATTCAACAACCCCCTATTTCTGGCTCAGATCTTTCACTCTAATAACATTTCAAAGTTATGCTCAACTTTCCTTTGCTCACTAAGTTTAATGTTCCATTCACTTCACCACTTCCAAAGTGGAGCCAGGAGATTTGATCACTGCTTTCCTGTTCTCAAGTTCTTAAAAATGTTCCCAGTTACAAGGAATATTTCGTCTTCTTTGTCTATCTTATTGTGGATGTCTCATTCAAACATGGCGATAGACATATAGCTGAAAAATTGTGACTGAATTTACTTAATTTGGTTGGGACCAATAGCAAGGCCAGGGTGACGTCACACGCAATCCGTCCAGCAATATCATACAGTCAATGCATGCCCCTCAGTCTTCCCCTCTGCCCCTGCCAACCTGGTCAGAGCTAAATGACATAAATGACAAAAATTGTAAAACCATGTTTTTTTAAATAAAACGGCTGCTTAACTGTTAGTTATTCTCTATAGCAGAGTTGTCAAACTCATTTTCACCGAGGGCCACATCAGCATAGCAGTTGTCCTTAAAGGGACAGATATAACTTATACCTGTAACTAAAGGTAATGAAAAATAAATGCATACTACTGCCTTAATGTTTAATAACTCCTTATTTATTTATTATGACTTTATAAAGTGACAATTACAGTTGCATAGAAAACATATGTTTGCTTGTTACTCTAGCATAAATCCTTTTAAATTTGATTAGGTAATATTGACAGTGTTTAAGTCCTAATGCATATTTGCCCAATCGGATATTTCAAGTGTGATTACCCCTAGATATGAATTAATACACACCAATTTTTTCTTTTTCTTTTAAGGCCACATAAAATGACATGGAGGGCCACATTTGGCCCCCGGGCCTTGAGTTTGACACATGTGCTCTATAGAAACGATTTAATTTTTTGGTCGCCTGGGTGTGACGAGCGGGTAGGTCTATGAAATTTTTAGAAAAATTAGTTCAAGTAAACTTGTGGATTTCCCTAGCAACAGAAGTTTTTTGTTAACCACGCCTACATTCCTTATATGTTTATATTGTGTCATATTGTTTCTTTCATCTTGAGCCATCTAAAACTTCTAAAACACAGATTTTTCTTTATTAGCTTTCCAGTGATGCTTGAGGACAGGGACGTGCACAAGATTTTAGAGGGGCAGAGACTCACAGTGGGAAATATGCAGGAAAAATAATTGTTTTAAGCCTAACTTTGAATGTAGAAACTGTCAGCCTCTCGTACATGAGCTGGGAGCTTATTCCACAAGACAGGGGCTTGGTGGCTAAAGGTTCTACCTCCATCTATACATTTAGAAATTCTGGGAACCACAAACAGTCCTTCATTTTGTGAGTGAAATGTTCTGTTTGGTTGGTAAGGCACTATGAGATCTTTAATATAGGATGGGGTCATATCACGTAAGGCCTTGTAGGTTAGCAGGAGGATTTTTAACTCAATTCTAGAATCAACTTGGAGCCAGTGAAGTGAAACTTACACATGAGTAGCGTGTTCTCTTTTGCTAGTTCCTGCTAACAATCTTTCTGCAGCATTCTGAACAAGCTGAAAACTCTTTTAGGAACTATTAGGGCACGCTGCTGGCAAAGAGTTACAAGAATCAAGCCTAGATGTAACAAATGGATTGATAAGTTTTTCAGCAGCACTTTTAGACAATATATTTCTGATCTTTGCACAGGTGAAACAATGCAGTTTTACATGCCTGTGGTATGTTAGCCTTAAATGATTAATCATGGTAAATGAAAACCCCAAGGTTTCTAACTGTGGAATGGGAGGCTATACTTACGCCATCTAGGGAGACTATCTGATCAGACAGAGGATCTCTCAAGTTTTAGGACCAATTATAATTACCTCAGTTTTTTCTGGTTTTAGGAGGAGGTAACAATTATTATCAAGGTCTGATGCAGGCATTACGTTTGTCCATATGGTCAATCAGGTTTAATGGATAAATACAACTGTGTATCATCCACATAAAAGTGAAAATTAATGCTGTTTCCTGATTATATTTCCTAAGGGCAAAACTGAACTAAAACTGAGCCCTGTGGGTCTCCGTAGCTAAGTCGAATGCATTGAAAGGACTGTCCATTAACAAACTGTTACCTAGCGGATAAATAGGATTCAAATCACTGGAGGGCAAATCCTCTGATCCCTATGTCATGCTCTTAGGCTGCCTTTACACTGCGTGGTTCAAGTGACCCAATTCCGATTTTTTCCTCTCACGTGGCACAGATCGGATATGATCGGTGAATGTGTAAGCAGGACAAAAGCGCATGGATTCCGTTTTTCTCAGATCGGATACAGGCCTCTCTCATATGTGGAAATAAATCGGAAACAAATCGGATACGTGCATTTGCGTGTGCCATGTAAGCAGACAAATCGGATATTCCCCAGTAAATGCGAGTCGTACCTCAGTGACGGCAACTCAGGAGACCACCAACTGAGATCACATGACTTATTTTAAGGTGCTTTTTGTGCTGATTTTGCTGTCAGTGTGTTACCTTTCAGCCTCAGGCTTCAGACCGTAGTTGGAAACCGCTGTTATGTCCGGTCCGGACGCAAACGGTAACTAATGAAGCGGGACACCGTTGCTATGGAACAGCAGGCTAGAAGCCGTTTATTTCTTTGGGGGGCGTGTATGATGGGGACCAAGTGTGTGTGTGAGCGCGCGCACGCGTGCTTGCGTGTGTGTGTGTGTAAGGAGAGAGCCCCCCCTCTCTCCTGTGAGAGCGGAGCGGGGGACTGTCGGAGAACCGTAAATTAAAAATAAGGTGTCTCACCCAAAAGTTTTGGAGTCTTTCTTAACCCACTCTGGAGGCTGAAGGTTCAGAATGGAAAAGAGAACCCCGAGGAAATCTCCTGTGTGTCATCGCGCAGGAAAGGTTCAACACTTGGATCAAACTGTTCGGACAGCACGTCTGCAAACACTTCCTCGTTCAAAACTCAGAGAGAGCACATAAGACGGCCGAGCAGGCCAGCCCTCACTTTTACTCCCCCATGCATCCCCTCTGGAGCGCCCAAGGCAACGCCTCCTTCCGTCGCCGCCTTGCTTCCATGACAACCGCAATCACAAAAGTCCGAAAGAGGTCCGCTGAGGGCGGAAATACTGCTACGTAGTCCTCAGAACGTCTACGTTTGATAGTTTCAGCATTGTATAGTGTAAATGCAAAAATCAGATACGGGTCACTTTTAAAAGATGATGTAAGCGTGTCGTCAAAAAAATCGGATATAGTCAGAAAATCGGATATGGGCATCAAGATCTGCAGTGTAAAGCCGGCCTAACTGTGGTGCTGTGATGTGGTCTGAACCATGACTGACAATGTTCAAAGTGCCTATTGTCCAGTAGGTGGTGGTAAGGCTGCTTAACTTCAACCCTTTCTAGGATTTTGGAAATAAAAGGGAGATTTGATATTGGTTGGCTAGGTTGCTAGGATCTAAACTGGGCTTTTTCAGAACAGGAAATATAGGAATATGTGGTGCAAGACTGGATTTTGTAGCGACAATTCTTTTTTTTGTATTTCTAGAAGGGATTTTTAAATATTAATACAAAGAAAAAAAGGGCACTAGGGCACTTTTTATGATGAGGCTTAAAGGACAGGTGCTCATGCACCCCTAGAGCCCTATCTGTGCACATGCCTGCTCAATTTGTTAGGAGGCAATAGATCAAAATCCCGAGGAGGAGTTTAAATTTATAGTTGTATTGAATATCTTTTTTTTAAATTCAAGACGGTGGCCCTTCCTTAGGTCAACAGACCTAACCTGGTGGCATGGGAGGGAAATTTTGTGAAGATTGCTCAAACTTGAGGTTTCGCCTCCCATATTTTTGGAAAATGTGAAAATCAACAAATGTCACCCTTCGCCACAAAATGGCCGCCAAGCTGTAGGTCCTGTGGCCATCCCATTTCAAAACTTCAAATTCAAATAATTTCAAAACTTTCTAGGATATCCCTGACACCTGTTTTTTGGCTTTGTTAGTGGATTTTGATGTATTTTTTGAGCCCCCTAAGAGATTTTTTCTCCGTTAATTTTTTTTTTGTTAGTTTTGCCTGCTGTAATGTAATCAATTATTGGAGAGGGTCGTTCACTTTGCCCAGAATTCTGATTCACCAGAGACTAGGTGCATGCAAATTTTGTTGAACATTTTTATATGAGACGGGGTGAAAATATTGCTCAAGTAACAGCAATAGAGAAAAATGACCAAAAAAAAAAATCTGGTCCTTGCAGTCCAGGACTACAATTTTTTTTTAACTCCAGAGAATTTACGGACCAGATTAATAATTCTGAAAAACCCACTGGCTTTAAAATGTGTATTCTGCAAATAGTAACATACAAAATGTTTCCGTATTTCTTTCTCCAGATATTATTATACAACTGAGGATCCCTTTTCAAGGAGAACCTCTTCGACCAGTGCTGTCAGACCAGTTGTGTGATGAGAAGGTCAACGCACTGCTAAAGGCCTGCTGGTCTGAAAAGCCCGACCACAGGCCACCTTTTGCATCCATCCGGAGACGATTGAAGAGCATAAGTCCCGAGAGGTCTGTCCATGAGAGCCTGTCGTCATGAAACACATGATCATCAGTTACATGTTCAGAAAAAAACAGAACTAAGAACGGTTCCATATTTGTCATTTCTGCATTGTAGCCATTCAAATATCCTCGACAGTATGGTTGACAAGTTAGAGAAATATGCAAATCACCTTGAGGAGGTGGTGGAGGAGAGGACCAACCAGCTGACAGTGGAGAAGGCCAGAGCAGACAAACTTCTCTCCAGCATGTTACCAAGGTTTCTGCTTTAGAATTTCACATTTTAGCTCAAAATTTGAAATTGAGCCGTGAAAAGATAACATATTTTTCTTCTGCGGGTAAGAGTGTGCATGTAAAGTCATTTTATAAGTTGATTTATCTTCCATTTCAAGCATGCTCTATGTTTGAACATGCAGTGTGCAGTTGCGTCTTTGTAAAATAAAATTAGAGAAATTTCACCACTGCAAGGCTGCATACTGAAGCTACTAACTGAAGCTAATTGCTAAATAAACTAACAAAGCATAGAATAATTTTTTTTTCATGTTCCCTTTTAAGGTTCTGTTTTCCTTGTATCCAGTCAAACCAAGTTTAAGTTGCTGATCATCCACAGCTGCCCTCTGTTCTCATCATCTTTAGTATAATTAGAGTCTGGTTACCTGTTTGGTTTTGGAAGATTGCTGCTGTCACCCAGAGTTTGTTTTGTCCTTTTTTTTTTTTTACCTGTATGGGTGCGGTTGTCCTTTTCATTTCACAGACGTGCCAACTGTTTGAAAATTTATCATGGAGGAGAAATTAATAATTGAGGCTTGTACAATTATTAATTATTTCATATATCAGAATAGAGCTGTGAAAGACAAATCCTGGAGCAAGATTTGCACCGCTTCTACATTTTGCAAATCCTGGAGCAAGATTTGCACCGCTTCTACATTTTGCAAATCCTGGAGCAAGATTTGCACCGCTTCTACATTTTGCATCAAGCCTCTTCCAACTGTAGGTCGAGGACATGTGCTAGTACACAGTAAATGGTAAATGGTGCATACTTATATAACGCTTTTCTATGAGGTTCCGTTTGTGCCAAAAATCTGTTTTTGTGTCCACTGTCTATGTCTTTGGTCCATTGTCTATGTCTACTGACCGAGTTCATTGAACATTGGTTCATGCGTTATGTGTAAAACTTTGCATTTGTCTTTGTTATACGCCCTGTCGTCTCCTTAGCAACCGTTGCTACTGTCGTTAGCTACGACGTTTGCTACTGTCGTTAGCTACGACGTTTCCCCGTGCCTTGTCGTTAGATCATAGATCTTGTCGTCTTTCAAAGTCGTCAGAAAAATCCTTTGTGCGGCCGGTAAATTGTTTCCTTTTCTACCACGGAATGAAAAAAGAAATGTTTATTAAAGCCGGCGCCAGGGTTAACCATGACAAATACTTTTTTAAGATGTACTTTATTGGTATTCCCTCAAACGCGCATTGCCAGAAAGAGGGGGGGGGGGGCGCATGCGTACAACGCTTTCACGTTCCCGAAGCGACTCTCTTGCCAATTTTTTTAAGTTATTTAGAGACTAGCTTCAATTAAATCTGGAGATGAAACTACTATTTAAGTCTTTTAAAAAATAGCTGATCTTTATCAAACATGCTGTCACAAATCGGGTGGATAAACGAGGAGCAGACGGCCCAACTTTGAATGGATTTTGATCTTTTTCTTTCAATCTGTTATGTATTTATTTGAGCGCCAGTGGCGCTCTCTGGACCACTATAAGCCTCTTTTGGTAGCCTCTGCTCCTCGTTTATCCATCAGATTTGTAACATGTTTGAATAAGATCATTTAATTTTCAAAAGACTTAAATAATAGTTTCATCACCAGATTGAATAAAGCCATACTCTAAATAACTTAAAACTAAATAACTTTAGCAGGAGCGAAACCGTTATGCGCATACCCCCTTTCTGGCAATTAAAGTTTTGCAGGATTATCAATAAGTTTTGTTTTTTAAGCGATGTTTTGTTCGTGATAAACAGGAAACGTTTACCGACCGTACAAAGGACTTCTCTGACAACTTTTGCAAAATTTGAAATACAACAAGATCTAAGGACACGACATGGTGAAACGGCCGGCAGCAAAGCGACACTAACAGCGATTGCTAAGGATTTTCCTGGCGACACTTGAAATAGCGTGGCAGCGACACTAGCAACTGTTGCTAAGACTTCCCTGGCCGCCGTGGTTAGGCGACATGGGATAAGGACAAAGACAAATGCAAAGAAGTTTAAGCATGACAAGCATATACATCTGCAGTAATGTAAAGTAATAATCAAGAATCATGGGCATGCAGAGAGAATGTTGTAGTAGTACATAGAAATGAACCAATGTAAAATGAACTCATTCAATAGACAGACAATGAGTCCAAAGCATAGACAGTGGACGCAAAAACACAATCAGTAGACACAGACAATGGACCAAGGCACCAACAGTGGACGCCAAAGCACATTTTGATATTTTTTTGCAACAAATGGAACATATACTTTTCTACTACCTTCTTCAAGGTCAAAGTGCTTTACAGTATCAGTCCCATTCACCCAGTCACACTGGTGGCGGCTCTGCTGCCAACCTCCCACCACAGGCAAAGGGCGGGTTCAGTGTCTTGCCCAAGGACATGGGTGTGCAAGGCCGGAATCGAACCTGCAATATTACGATCATGGGTCAACCGCCCTACCGCTGCACCACGGCCGCACCAGTAGAAACAGATAAAGAAGAAGCCCCACTCTGCTTGTATGGTCCGAACACCATATGCTAAAAGCGGGTCATAAAGATCGCCCATGAACATGCGTCCCATGCCCACTGTGAACATAGCGTGGGGATAATGTAAAATACAAACACTTCACGGTATAGGTGATGCTGACATATAGTTGCTCGCTCTTGTCTCATTGTGAAATGGCCTTAAGCGACCACATGCAAATGGTATGGTCGCGTCTTTGTGGTGATATAGCGCCCATAAGACACCCCTCCCAAAACTATGCAGTGATTGTCTGTGAATTTCTCATTCCTAACGCTCAGGCTGCTGCAATGGACAGGGTGTGAACTTATCATGAAGGTAGTAATGTGCTTATGAACAGTGTGCAGGGTTCGATGTGGGGGGGGTGAAAAATTCATGCCACATGCCTGTGTCTCACCTATTTCACCCTCACCCTTACATGCTCTTAAATCAGGAGCAAATTTGCAGTCTGAATACCTACAGCAGACCCTGTGGTCCGTGAGGAAACCCTCTCAGACCCATCTTTTAAAGGTGCTCTTGGTTAGATTTCCAATTGGGGCTGAACTTTGGTTTTACTGTGAGATTTCTCAGTCTGTGAATAGAATCCATCCTGACCAGCGGTCACCATAGCAGAGTCTCATCACATGATGTAAACAGATTAGGATTTAGGAAACAGAAATAGAAATAAGCAATGATTGTCATTTTATCAAACAGAAAAAGTGACTCTGACTCTCAAAAATGTGTTTGTTTGTTAGAACGTTTGTTTTAACATTGCTTTTAAAGATGCTTCTTTCATGCTTTTCTGTGGGAAAGTTTTGAACTAAAAGCTGAATGCAGACAAAGCGCCAAGGTTCCAGAACTCCAATCCGGACCAAATAAGCTTGACTGGCCCAGACAAATGGATTTCCCAGTCTGAATACTCATTAAAGTGTTCCCTGCAGCCTGTCACCATAACATGCCCATAGGAAAAAAATGTGCGTGACATTTTTATCTTAATTTTGGGTGTGGACTACATAATAAGCCCCACAGGTTTTGTCCATTTATTTGCTTTCACAGACAGCCCGTATCCTGCATTAAGGGTAGTGTGACTTAGGCATTTAGTCCACCACCCTTTTCTGACAATCGCTTTGTTTTACTGAGAAAATACATCTCCTTACTGGTCCTAAATTTTACTTTCCCGTGCTGAAATGTGCTATCAATCCAAATATTCTCAAAATTGTAAAATATATATATATATATATATATATATATATATATATATATATATATATATATATATATATATATATATATATATATGAGTCGGATTGTGTTAAAAATTTGGATTTTAAAAATTTAGTACAACTGAAAGAGAGTTTGATGGTTTCTGAATGTTTTAAAGGTTGTATGATTTTTTCTATCTTAAAAATATGCTGAAATTACAAAAGTTTTTAACTGGCTCAAAGTTTGTTAGGAACTTGAACACTTCTCTTTTGTTCTGTGGCAAAAGGTTATTTTTGCTTGATAAGTTATAAACCATAAAAACACCAAATAAAATGTCTAAGAATTACCAAAATAAAGAAAATTTTGAAACCAAATTGCCTTTAATAGCTGAAAGTATGAAGGAGTTCTGTACTGAAGTGAAAGCAGGAAATCAGTATTGCTTTAACATTTTACATTGCAAGTAATCATCATGTTCTGTTGTTCACATTCATGGTTGTTTTGTAGGTACATTGCAGATCAGCTAATGTCGGAAATCAATTAGACCACAGAGTACTATGTTGTAGTGACCATCTTCTTCTCTGACATTATCGGCTTCACCTCCATGTGTTCGGTCCAGTTCAGCCATGGAGGTGTAACGTCACCAATGACCTCTACAGCCTGTTTTGACGACATCATAAAGATGTATGACGTCTACAAAAGTAAGAAGCAGAAAACCACATGCCAGACAACCTTCTTTGTCAACACATTTTAGATTTATAAGCATTTGAATACAAATAAGTATTTTAAGAATTTTCACACTGAAGCATTTTGTCTTCAAATGAGTCTTGAATGTTGTTCATCACAAAGCTAATGCAGAGTGGAAATAGAACAAACAGAATAAATAAACATGTGCAGTAGAGAAACAGAACAAAGCCAAAGTATTTTTTTAAAAGACTTGCAAAATGACTTTTAGCAGGAATAGTCAAAATAATAACTGAAATAGCGACTGGGATGTTTTCAGTCCCTTTCTGCAAATCTACATCAAGTATTTTAGTTACAATAATAAACTTTTCTATTATTGTCTTTTGCTGACTATTGGCTGTTACAAGGGCAAATCCTTAATTATTTACATTAATGTACTATTAAAGTCATTAATACATTAAAAGTTGTTCTTCCCAAAAGGAAATTTGGTGGTGCAGTGGTTAGTGCTCTCACCTCACAATGGGAAAGGCCCTGGTTCTCATCCTAACTGGGACCTGTCCAGGATTACCCCCTTTGCTTAGCAACGTAATATTCATACAATTCTTACTATATTAGATAAAACCCCTCTTATTTGTGTCTCCCCAAAAGGTAAAGAAACTATTGGTGATGCATACATAGGGTAGCTAGTGGCCTTCCCATCAGCAATGGAAACAAACACGCTTTAGAGATATCCACAATGGCTCTACATTTCCTGGCCGCTATCAAAATCTTTAAAATACCTCACATGCCAAATGAGGGCCTTGCAATTCGCATTGGCATACATTCTGGTGATGCTCTTTTTATGTTTAAGTTCTGCTGATAGTTAAATAGTTCTCTTTGGTTTGGAAGGCCTATATTTTGTTGTTGCAGTTTTAAACTTTTTGATATTTCATTTGAACGTAATGCAGATGATAGAAAATAGATGATGGTGTACTGAACCAGAAATCCAAAACAATGATGTTAGTTTTGTCTCTTACATTACTAAAATCAAATGTGTGACATGAAGTTATTATTACAGGTCAGTGGTTGCTTTAAGGTGGTAGGCACTACAATGCCTCGTTACTGTTTGGAACCTGCGGTGAACACGGCTTCTCGCATGGAGAGCAACAGTTTACGTGAGTGTCGGCACTTTTGATCACGGTTAGGGGGATTATTACAGGGTTAGAAACTGCTTCCAGAAACAAAATTCTGAATTTTGTTTACATGGTCATAATAAAATAATGAAAGGTCAGACATATTTTGTGGCGCTTAACTGGCGATTGAAATTGAGCTTTTTTTTTTACATTAAAATAGGCTTTTTGTGTCCAACAAAAGCACCAAGATCTTTTTGGTTATCAATGCTGTCAATAAAAACACAAATTTACAGCTGATATGTTGTACATACTATTTTCTGTAATTATCCCAATTTTTGAAGCATGTTAACAAAGCCTTATTATATGAGATACAACAAATGATCAAAGTGTTAAACCTGTTTTGATATTTGTAAAAAAATTGCTTTCAATTCTCTAAAGCATTTCTTGCTTTAATTAAATATATTTACACCTAAAAAACATCTAGCTGTATGTTTCACTGACTTAGCAATAACTAACAATCAAACAAATATAATCAAGAACCCTAAATGGCCGAAATCTATAACCATTTGGTTCATGATCAAGCTTTCATAAAGTCATTGTCTATAACCGTTCATGTTTTTACCTGAATTGAATTATCTTTTCATTTTAGGGCAGTAGAAGGGCTTCCCTGCTCATTTCAAGGGGAGGCTGGTTGGTGAAATCTCAACGCTTTTGGCAGGAAAAGCTAATTTTCACCTAATTTCTAAAGTTCATGAGTGAAATATTTCCTTATTGTTATTCATTTAATGGCTACTTTCACCTTCTTTTTAAGCGTTCTCAGCTTTCGCGCTGATTGCGTTCATTCAGTTCAGCTGGTAACGGCGCGCGTGTATTGTCCTCCGTGCTGAGCGCACGCAGGCTGCTGCGCGCTCATGTGTGAGGTGCTGCGCGTTCATGTGAGGCACTGCGCACTCCAGGTCACAGCGAGGCAACCACCTCCGCTGATCAGCGTGACAAGAACAGTCAGATGGCTGGATCCAAGTGCAACAGGTTTATTAGTGCAGGTAAAAGTCCACAATGCTAAATCAAGTTCAGTCAGGCGCATCAGAGGCAGAGACAGGGTAGTCAGAGTCAGGGCAGGCAGCAGGAAAACAGGGTCAGAAACGGAAGATCAGGTCCAACTATAATGCTCGGTAATGAAGGCAGAGTGGCACAAACAATACTTCGCACTGAGTTTGACTCAGTGCAGTGTTCAAGTATGCTGTGGTTGATTGAATGAATGAGAGTCAGGTGTGCAGCATCCAGAAAGTGTGTGCTGGGGTTGCTGGGAACTAGGGGTGTGTATTGGCAAGAGTCTGGCGATATGATACGTATCCCGATACGTGCCCTGCGATACGATACATATCCCGATATTTTACAGAAACATGTTTTCTTTCTGTTTTTTTAAATATGACTTTGAAAAAACTCAACCTGAATTTTAATGTCTTCCACTATAATAAAATGGTCAAATTCGGTTAAATGATCACAATGTTAAGCACTGCAATTGTATTTCAAATATAAGTTACGTTTACCAAAGCAAATTCATAGTTCTTTTATTTTGGTAATTTAAAATATAGAAAGGCAACAGTCAACATTGTCTGATTTAAAAAATATATATATATTTTTCAGTGTAAGAAAAAACAAAGAATGAATGAGCCTTAACCGATAAGTTTCTATTGGGGAAATAAAATGCTGTTTCTTTTCAGCATTAATGTAGCTTCTCTAGTGCTTTTAAACAGTTCAGGAGCCTGAACGGTGCTTTAAAAATAAAGGGTGGGGGACACACATTGATTCTTTTCATAAACAATAAAGTGTGATGATCAGGCAGCATGACAGAACGAAGGAAAGTTGCTTTAATGTGACAAAAAAGGGGCTTTGTTTACATTTCTGCTCTGTTACACGTTTGCAGCCACGCTTCTGACACACGGAAGTAAACTGGTAACGCTGATCACCACTATGTCAGCCTTTTTTAGAGCATTGTACACATCCCTCTGATCCATCAGGTCCCTAAACTAGAATCCATTGCTTTGAGGTTCTGCAGAACTTTAGCCCGCTTTGCTAGCATGTTAGCAGATGCTAAGCGCATTAGCCTATAAGCTGCTGCCGTGCTTCATTGTCTATCTGAGCCACTAAAAAGCACAGCAATCCACGTTTTTATATCTTACTGGCAGCAACATGGCTAAGAGTTTCTGTTTGGTATCCATTCCAGGTAAAAACTAAATAGTTCATGTCTCATAACAACAGAATAAGCTGCCTCTGGCTGCAGTCTTCCTGTTGTCTTGTGCAGAGTAGAGATGCTCAAAGAGACTGTGTTCTCTGCTGTCAACTAGCGGTCGGAGGGTGAAATGGACAACAAGAGTCAGACGCTGAAGGACGCTCAGAAATAATTAAATAAATATCGATCTGGCAGCATTTTGAATCGATACAAGTATTGCCAAATGACGTATTGCGATATATTGCCGAATCGATTTTTTCTTACACCCCTACTGGGAACTGAGTGTGGCTAGAGCTCTGGGGACTGTTCCCGCCAGTGACCAGAGGGGGAGACAGAGCTCCTACTTCTGACAGTCGCATAATTGATAGCTCTGAAATATCGATACAATACCAAAAAGAAAAAAATACATTTTCCTCTCAATTCTTTTATATAGTGGGCTTTAGAAGGTTAATCAAAACATTTTTGCTCCACAGCCCTGAAGATTCACATTTCTCAGTCAACAGCAGACATTCTTGTCCTGGCTGGATCCTTCGAGATGGAGGAAAGAGGAGAGATTGAAATGAAGGTGAAACACTCTTCTTATTTTTATGTCTGGTTTGTGTTTTTAACATCTTAAGATCTGACTATAGTTTATCTCCTGACAGGGTAAAGGATTTCAAAAGACCTACTGGCTCCTGAACAAAACTGGGTTTAATCCTCCTCTTGTGGCCCCAAGCTCATCACATGCAGACAGTCTCAAACTTCTGAAAGAGGTACATAAACAGAAGAAAAAAATGTATATTTGAGACTTTTCCTGAAACACTTTTCTGTTAGAGACTGAGGTAGACAACGTTGTTACAAATAAAACAGAGTAGAATGATGGAAAAATGTTCTAGACTATATTTACACAGACAGTGAGATTTTTGCTAAATTTGTTCCCATCTTTGGTAATGTGGAAAATAGAAAAACAAAAAAACATGATTCACATCTTTACTATTGGACAGAGGTCCAAAAATACAACATTTAAAACCCACTCTGATAAAAAACAATAAATATTCCTCACAATTTTGTTGCACCACTGTTGTTGGGGTTGGGGTTGTGAGGTGCAGTGCCGTTTTTTCCTGTGGGCAATGTGGGCGGTCGCCCGGGGCGCAATGAGCTCCCCCCAAAAAACAAAAGACGTTAGATTAGAAGATGATCTGATTGGTACTTTTAACAAACCCTAAAGTATTTTTAGTTATAGACCAACTATAGTCTGTCCTTTATAGTATTTATATATTGTGGTAGTAAACATGAACATCTGGTGCAGAAATGATTTTTCTAGCTAAAATAAAATGTGAACCCAATTCTTTTTTAATTACCGGTACTGTATTTGTAAACATTATATCAGTCTGTAATTTATCACGCTGAGATGTTTTTTTTCTGACTGGGCTGATTAACAGGATCTTGGAGAGTGAGAGAACATCTGAATAAAGTGTTCTGGAAGACGTGCAGATTCATGGAAACTACAGAGGAAATAAGCTGATGAGTCACACAATAAAGCTATGGGAAAGAGTAATAGAAGCTAGGCTGAGGTCAGAAGTGGACATCTATAGAAAACAGAGTGGTTTCATGCTGAGGAAGAGAACCATTGAGACAATATTTGCCTTGAAGATACATTTGGAGAAGAATGGAGAAAGTCAGAAGAAGCTGCATTTAGAGAAAGTTTATGACAGAATGCAGAGAGAGGAGGTGTGGTTTGGATGACAAAGTCTGGAATGACAGAGTTATTCAGAACATGTATGAAAGTTTTAAGACAGTTAGATGTGGTGTAAGTGTGACAGAGGAATTTAAGTTAAAGGTTGGACCACACCAAGGATCAGCTTTCAGCCTCTTCCTGCTTGCAGTGGTGATGGACAGACTGTGATGTTGGGCGGCAGAGGCTCAGGTGATAGAGCAGGTTGTCCAATGACACAAAGGTCGGTGGTTCAATTCCCACTCCCCCCAGCCAGCTGTCGTTGTCTCCTTGGGCAAGACACTTCACCCTCCCTTCAGCCTCAAGTGTAGCTCCATTGGTGTGTGTGATGAGTATGAATGTCCCAGTGATGGTCAGAGGTCCAAACTGGCAGCCACGCCCAGGGCAGCTGAGGCCAGATCAGTAGTTACCATCACCAAGTATGAATGAGGAGTGAATGAATAATGGACACATTGTAAGCGCTTTGAGCAACAAGAAAAAGCGCAAATAAATCGAATCCATTATTATGATGATGTTTGCAGATGACATTGTGATCTGTAGTGAGAGCAGGTGGAGGAACATCTAGAGAAGTGGGGGTTTGTTCTGGAAAGGAGACCAATGAAGGTCAGTTGCCGCTAGACAGACTATTTGTGTGTAAATAAGAAGTCTAGTGGAATGGCGAGTTCACAGGTTCAACAGTTCAAAACAACAGAGAGTGGAATAGAGATGTTTTGGAGATATATGCAGGGAAGCAGATTGAGATGGTTTGGACACATTGAGAGGGGGGACAGGAGGTCTGGAGGAAGACCAAAGGAGGTTCATGGATATAACAAAGGAAGTCGTGGGGTGGTTTGAGTAAACCAGGTGGATCTAGGATAAAGCTTACTGAAGGGAACTGTGAATAGACATAGAAGAAAATGTAGAAAACTTTATCATCAGGCAAACAACCTCGAAAAACGTTTTTTATATTTTGCAACAAGATATGGTTGTTTTTTCATGAAATAATTTATATTTGGATTTGTGGATCTTTCGAGAAGTTTGTTTTTTTTCATTCTAGAGAAGCGTTTATACACTAATACGATAAAAATCCTTCTTAACCCCTTGATGTCTATTGATGAAAATATGTATACAAACCACTTCGGCTCCAGTATTACCTTAGTTTAAAATCAAAATAAAAGCCACATATTAAAGCCAAGACATTATTTTTTATTAAATCTATAAATAAATTCAGGCATCAAGGCTGTTTTGTATAAAAAAAAGTAAAGAATAACATATCTAAAATAATAGATAACAAAATAAGGATGCTGTATGTGAAAGTTACAAGTTGAAAGTTAAAGATGTGACATGTAAACAATTTGAAATGATTTGTTAGACTCATTGCTCAAGTGTCTTAGTCATTTTTAAGCTACATTATTATTTAATTAAAAATCAGCAACAATGTGGTTGCTAAAAATGCTTTTTGTCTTGTTTTTTGAAAATGTTCTAAAACTCATCTGATAGGCCACCTTTTTATATATTGCTCTGAGAAATGTGGCAGTCAGTGTGCATTTCCAAATACCATTAAAATGCTTTGCTTTGGTGAATATTAATATCTGTTTTATTTTCATTCTTTTTCCTTTTCACAAAAGATGACAGGAAGCCTCAAAGCTGCAGACTCCAAGGGCCAGAGCATCCGCTCAAAATCGTCGATGACAACCGTGAATATTTAAAAGAAAATAAACCTAACGAATGTTTGTCACTCTATAGTTTAAAAACACAAGATGCAAACTTCAGATACACTCTCACTGTGGTTAGACTGTTTTAGAAAGTAAGAGTTTTTTAGTGCCACTTTGAAATGTTTCAAAAAAACAAAGAGTTGCATTGTTACACAAATACATAATTCTTAATTCAAACAGTACCACAGATTTCCTTTTAAATTGGTGTATTTGTGCAATCAAATAAATGTAAAAAATATATATATATATATATATATATATTTTAATATATTTGTAAAATCTTTTGCATTTTTTTAACCAACCATATCAATATTTAAAATACACAATTGTTAAAATAGTTTAGTAGGCAATCTTACATTGTATTTCTTTCTCGGTGAAGTAAATGTGTTCATGTTTGAGAAAAACAGTACGAGTTGAGATAATATTTGTATCACGGTGCTGTAGTGTGGCACATCTCCTAAAATTCATTTGTGTAGAAAAAGGATGTTAAAAAACTTCCGGATTTGTAGGACTTAATATAAAGTGGGTACGATTTTTGTTTTAAAGCTAAAAAAAAAGAAAAGTGACTTGAAGTGTGTTTTATAGCAGCAATACCCCAACAAATTTTAATCGTGGAATAAATAAATAACGTTTACAACATTCACTCTGATTTTAAAACATTTATTTATGAAAACTAGAGAGCAAACTATTATTACTTTGCTGTCTTTAATGATTTTTATTCATGTCAAAATTAAATTAAGCACTTGTCTAAATACATGTTAATGCATTTTCTAAATAAAATCTTAGGAAAAGATTAGCCACTTGAATGAAGGGGTAAGAATGTTTTCACACTCCCTGAGTCTTTGGCCCTCCCCTCCATGTTTGTAGAAATGACTTTTTCACCACTGCCCAGCATTTAAATCGCACATCTTCATCAGGACCAGCAGAAGCATAAACAGTGAAGTTCCTGTGGCAGAAAAAACTAAATGTTAGAAACGTTGTACAGTTGTTTCTTGGTCCCTGCTGATTGGGACCATTCATTTGGGATTTTAATTAATTACAAATACAATGATAATTATTTTCAAAACCATAAAAATATAATTATAAGATGGATTATCAATACACCAAATGTGTTATATATATACATTATATTTGGGGCTTCAGTAAAGAAAACCACACATAACCCTATACAACCATTTGTGTCGTATTAGATCCACGCATTTTTATGACCCACAACTAACTCATTATCATGATCCAAACTTTCCTTAAAACCTATTGAATAGAAGTTGGTCCATGTTTTCTGCCCTGTAGTGCATCATCATTCCACTAGGAGCAGTAGAAGGGCTTTTCCTGCTCATTTCAAAATCATTTCAAAATCTCAATAAACTTTTGTTGGGAAAAGTTTAGCTAATCTTCAAACCTTTATGGTAAGAAAAATTAATCTATTGTTATTCTTTTTTTTAATGTTTACTTGCTGTATTGAAAGTAATGCAAAACTTGTTGCTAATTAATTCTGTATAATATAGTTACTGCTTGTTAGAAATCTGCGTATTAAATTTGCGACAGTGGGTAAATAAGTGGGTGAATAAGATTTTTTCCTAAACACTTGTTTGTTTTGTTCCCTTCAAGATTATGCTAAATTAAGTGGAGCCCTGAATTAAACGGTACGGTCAGAGATTAGTGGTACACAGCGTAATGGGGTTAAATTGTGGCATTGAATTTTTGATGAATGTTACAAATCCAAAGTCCTCCATGTAACATTTTAATTGAAAGCATGTCTTTTATGTTTACAATTAAAAAAGCTAACCAAACAGATGTTTTAGTTAACTGCTGAATTTATTTTTTGATACTTTGTTTAAAATGAATTAAGATAGAATGGCAAATATCATAGGAGCTAAAATAAATCCAAGATGTTTGAAAATGTGATAAATTTAGTTGATATATTTAATTTTTTTCAATTTATTTTATTAAAGATTACCAATTTGATGATGATTAACTGGCCTTTCCTGCAAAATGTTTGGACACCCCCACCACAAATGTATCTGAGGGGCTCAAAGCTTTGCATAAATCAATCAGGCCCATGGTATGTCAGGGTGGCATGCCAAAACTGCAATTTATTTGTTCATGGCTTTCCAAGAACAATTATTGTTTTGTGATACTAACTTTTTCTCTTTTTAGTTTGCAAACAAAATATAATATCTAGTGGACTAAATGTAAACGTTTAATATTTTCAAACCCCTTCAACAACTGAGAATAATAAAGTAAAGATAAAGTTGAGATGCATTTACCTGGTACCTGTCCTTTGTTAGAAGAGCCTTGACTTGCTGTGACATTAGCATACAGTAGCATAAATAAAATATCAAAAAACATGTTGCTGTGGTTTTTATTTATACTTTCTAAATTAAAAATTAAAATTAAAAAGTAAATAATTACAAAAAACAGTGTGCTTATTACCTTTTATTTGAAACCCAGCAGTCAAAATTCCCCCACTCAGATCTACCTCTCTCAGGCTTCTGGAAGAACATGGACTCTGCAACAAAAACAAAAACAGTGGTATTCATCTTTATTTAGACAGAACAAAGTCAGCAATGTTTCCATTTCTCACAGATCAGGTAAAAAAAATGTGGAAATGTATGAACATTACACAATAAAGATCCAAAGTGCATGCCATCATGTTATCCACACTTTTCTATGATGTAAGTTTTTTCAAGATTAGGAGAAAACTGGTAAAACCTTTGAGCAGATAACTCAGGACATTTAAAACTGTAGCCTTTTTTCTGAGTGAGAAGGTAAAGATTGTTTTTAACAAACATTATCTCATCAATTCAATGCTAGTCTTTTGTACATTTCTAGGAAAAACCACTTTTGTTGGATAAAAAGGTTGTACTATGTTCCAAATCAATGTTAAAAATTCTTGTCCCAGAGGCAAAAGAAAATTAAAAATATTCCTGTGCTTCACTCAAAGTTTCAGGGGGTCCTGCAGAGCATATGCAGGGCCACAGTGAAAAACATAACTATACAGCACTTTGTAAGCAGTTTAAAATCAAAACTTATATACTTGCTGTAGTTAGGAGGAAGAAAGCGCATTTGAACAAGAGACTTTCCCACTCTGGTATGAAGAAAAAAAGATATTTACAGTACAGACCAAAAGTTTGGACACACCTTCTCATTCAAAGAGTTTTCTTTATTTTCATGACTATGAAAATTGTAGATTCACACTAAAGGCATCAAAACTATGAATTAACACATGTGGAAATATATACATAACAAAAAAGTGTGAAACAACAGAAAATATGTCATTCTAGGTTCTTCAAAGTAGCCACCTATTGCTTTGATTACTGCTTTGCACACTCTTGGCTTTCTCTTTATGACCTTCAAGAGGTAGTCACCTGAAATGGGCTTCCTTAGACATTTAGGGCCCCTTGGTGGGGAGGGTGAGGGGACATCACTGTGAGTAATAAGGAGATGTCCCCTCAGTGCCCTACCCGCCAATTTTAACTGCACCCCACCTTAGTACACACACCCCTCCCCCCTCAAAATACACATTCCAACACAAAAACACACACACCCTCACAAACACACATACATGCACACGCATTCTGCTAGGAAGGTGGGACCTAGGACCATCTGTCCCCCACCCCTCCCCTGGTGGGGGGTACGGGGCCCTTGGCAACGGCGGCCGTGTCCCCTGGGTGCCGGTTTCCTGGGCCCGGTGGTGCTCTCTCCGCGCGGGGAGGGAGTTCACATTACACCTGAGCTGGGGGTGTCCGTGTCCCTGGGGGGTGGGTTCTGGTCCTTGCCCCTGAGCGTTGGGCCCACCAAATTTCCAACTGTGGCCGAGCCTGGTTAGGCCAAGTTTACAACATCCCCGCTGGACCCCCTTTTTCCCCGGGGTGCTCCCCTCCTGGGCGGGGGCGGCTGGCCCTTGCCTTGCTCCTCCCTGGACCAACCGTGGGCCCGGTGGGTGGCTGCCTGGAGTGCGGAGCGGGTCTCCCTTGGGGGGTCCTGGCTCGTACCTGGAGTTGGGGCGGGGGGGGGTGCTCAGAACTCCTGGGTGGTGGTTGGCTGCTTGTCTGGGGCTGTGGGCGCCCCTCTCGGATGGGGCCCTGCGTTGGGCTCTCCCGGGGCGTCAGGGGGGCTGCTCTCCTGGTTGGGCTGGGGCGGCACTCTCTTTCCCCCCGTGCCTCCCTGCTCTCTGGCTCTGGGGGCCTCGCGGCGGTCCTGCCCTGGCTTGGATTGCGGATTTGGTCGCACGGGGGGCGGTTGTCCCCTGCCTGCTGCTGTGTGGCGTTGGGGGGTCCCGGCTGCCGCTGCTGCTGCGGCGGGGGTCTTGGTTTGGGGATCGCTGGGCACTCTCCTTCCTTCTTTTCATATTGCACCGTCCATTTTAGAAAACCTAAACACTCACCTGAGCACAGGTGTTAGCTCACCTTTGCACTAATAGTTTGCATGATTGAATGAATGAAATATTTCACACTAGTTGGTTTAAAGGCATAAGTATGCGTGTGTGAACACTATCTGTTTTGTGTACATGTTGACATGTGGACATTTTTGCTGCCAGCAGGTGTGTTTATAACATTTGAATGTGTGTGTGGACAGGCCCCGCCCTTTTTGTACTACATTTGAACCTTACCGTCATGTGATAAACAACAGTAAACTTGCTGCTCTAACAGCTATGGTCTTGTCCCCCCCCTATTATCACCACCCCCCCCCCCCCCTCTAACATCCCTCTCTCTTCTTCCCTTCTTTCCCTTTCCGTCTGGTCCAACACCAAAGATTTTTAAACATGATTGAAATTAATAAAGTTTGGCCTCAATTACAAAAGGGGTTTATTTAGACATAACTTTGGTTTGTCTGAAGATTAATAAGCCCTGTTCTTAAAGTAAAATAAGTCCAACACAAGAGGCCGTCAGCTCTCATCTGCCTGCCCAGCTGTTGGACAGGACACGTTAAAAAAAAAAAAAAGAAAGAAAAGAAATGGGCTTCCAACAGTCTTGAAGGAGTTCCCAGAGATGCTCAGCACTTGTTGGCCCTTTTGCCTTCACTCTGCAGTCCAGCTCACCCCAAACCATCTCGATTGGGTTCAGGTCCGGTGACACTGGAGGCCAGGTCATCTGGCGCAGCACCCCATCACTCTTCTTCCTCTTCTTTTTGGTCAAATAGCCCTTACACAGCCTGAAAGTGTGGGGACATTGTCCTGTTGAAAAATAAACGATGGTCCAACTAAACGAAAACCGGATGGAATAGCATGCCGCTGCAAGATGCTTTGGTAGCCATGCTAGTTCACTATGCCTTCGATTTTGAATAAATCCCCAACAGTGTCACCAGCAAAGCACCCCCACACCATCACACCTCCTCCTCCATGCTTCACGGTGTGAACCAGGCATGGAGGAGTCCATCTGTCAGACCAAAGCACAGATTTAAACTGGTCTAACGTTCATTGCTTGTGTTCTTTAGTCCAGACAAGTCTCTTCTGGTTGTTGCCTTTCTTTAGTAGTGGTTTCCTAGCAGATATTGTACCGTAAAGGGCTGATTCAAACAGTCTCCTTTTAACAGTTGTTGTAGAGATGTGTCTGCTGCTAGAACTCTGTGTGCCATTGACCTGCTCTCTAATCTGAGCTGCTGTTAACCTGCCATTTCTGAGGCCGGTGACTCGGATGCACTTATCCTCTGCAGCAGAAGTGACTCTTGGTCTTCCTTTCATGGGGCGGTCCGCATGTGAGCCAGTTTCATTCATTTCAGGTGACTACCTCTTGAAGCTCATCAAGAGAATGCCAAGAGTGTGCAAAGCAATAATCAAATCAAAAGGTGGCTACTTTGAAGAACCTACAACATGACATATTTTAAGCTATTTCACACTTTTTTGTTATGTATATAATTCAACATTTTTTAATTCACAGTTTTGATACCTTCAGTGTGACCTTACAATTTTCATAGTCAGAAAAATAAAGAAAACTAAAATAAAGGTGTGTCCAAACTTTTGGTCTGTACTGTATTTCTATTGGTTTTGCTTTGTTCATCATTGTTTGGATCAAAAATCATGTAAAAGGGGAGAAAGGCTGTATTTTACTAAAAATCTAAACTTGTATCTAATAATAAAACAAATAAGTAATACATTTGGAATCATGACACTCACTGGTTCACAGACAAGCCTTTCCCCGTCACAGATCTGGACCTCACAGTGGAGCCACACAGTGGACACTTTCTCCAGACGTTGGAAACGGAAGGAGTTGAACTTAAAGGTGGAGTGGCTGTCTTTGGCATTATCAAAAACCGTCACTGTGTTGTCTGCAGGGCAACTGATAAAAAAATTATCCTTTTTTTTTAAAACAAAAAGTTTAAACTCATATTCACATTCATTCAACCTCATATTCCTTTTCCTCTCATGGACTATTACCTGTTGATGATGAGACTCCACCGCTTCCTGTCAGTGGGATAGGGAGTTGGAGTTGCCCAGCAGTTGTTTATCACAACTTTGAATCTGATACATAAAACAACACATCTTGTAATTTAATATTCTTAATGGATTACACTAAAAAAACATACCTGTTACTTAGACCCTTTGCCTCAATTCCAATAAAAACCTCAGACCCAATCTCAGAAGTGTCAATGGTGTAAGGAGCATCTTTTGCATAGAGGAACTTTGAATTCTAGAAAACATGCAAAATTATTTTACTTTTAAAGAATAAATACAGTTAATACCTATTGTAAGATGTACTGATACACTGGGTTAGTTTTAGATGTCAACATTGCAATGACATGTTCCATCCAGTGAAGAAACGAGACATGTGGGCTGACACTCACCGTGAACACGTTCATAGATAACTGTGATCTAAAAGTGCCTAAACTCCCATTGTTGACATAAACTGTAGCCACTCTGAAAAAAGCAGAAGGTTTAGTAAAAGCGCTGCAAGTCATTGGGTTAGAATGAACAAACCATCCACATGAAGACTGAATATGTGCCAAACTGATGTTTACCTCTGGCTGAAAACGGCATTGTTTACCAGATAGGCGGCTCTGTACATGCAGCTGAATGTGTAGTTGACTGGCTGATTTCTGACTGTCAGCGAAGTGTCGTTGGAGACAATAGAGTTATAGAAGATGTACTTGGGATCTTTACCAGGCATGTACTGCAGAAAACCAGAAGGTCAAGCTGAGTGCAGATGATATGGAGCTTTTCTTTTTACATATCAGCTATATTTGAAATGTACCCATTTCCAGTTGAATCGTCTGCAGAGAATTGCATATCAAATCAAAACTTTGTAATTTTCATCATAAATATACCTCAACTATGACACAAAATGAGAATTGTATTTGGTCAGTAACAAAAATTCAACTCAATACTTTGTAATATACTCTTTGTTGGCAATGGCCACAGTCAAATATTTTCTCTAAGTCTTTATAAGGTTTTACAAACTTTTGCCAGCATTTTGGCCCATTCCTCCATGCATATCAACAATGTTTCCAGTGTCCTTAGACTACTCTTAAGTCTTGGCCATAGTGGAGTTTGGAGTGTGACTGTTTGAGGTTGTGGACAGGTGTCTTTTATGTAGATTTATAAACAGTTGCCATTAATAAAGGTAACGAGTGGAGGACAGAGGATCCTCTTACAGAAGAAGTTACAGGTCTGTGAGAGCCAGAAATCTTGCTTGTTTGTTTGTAGGTGACCAAATACTTATTTTCCACCATAATTTGCAAATCAATTCTTAAAAAATCAGACGTGATTTTCTGGATTTTTTGTCTCATTTAGTCTCTCATAGTTGACGTACCTATAATGAAAATTATAGACCTCTCTCATCTTTTTAAGTAGGAGAACTTGCAAAATTGCTGGCTGACTAAATACTTTTTGTCCCCCCTGTAGCACCAAGAGCTACACATAAAAGCATTTTCCAAATTTAAGAATGAAATATAAATTTAACTTAATACTTAAGTGGGGAAATGATAGTTTGGGGCAAAAAAATGTTTTATTGTTTCTTCTTCATAGGCCTTCACATTATATCACAAATTTATTGTTATCGCAATGTCAAGCTGTGCAATACGCATAATGCAGTCAGGGAAAATTGCAATAAATGGTTATGTTAAAGTATTGAAGTATTTAACGAAATCAAATACATCCATTTATTCATTTGACAAATCAGATGGACGCCTTCACGTTGTTGACCAATCAGATGGAGTTCTTTTATTGTTCAATAATATTGCATATCACGAGTTTTCCTGATAATGTGCAGCCCATAAACTTTTATTTATTTATAGGTTGGTTTTGGTGTCGGACTCAAAGAGGTGCCACAACATGGGATTTTTTTTCCATCATAACACAATTTTTCTGTGTGTTTTAACAAACATAGCTAGATACCCTCCTACTGCTTCCACAGAAAGCATAATTATTCATAATGTATAATATATAAGAAAAATACATTCTAAAATTTGTTGTAGTAATCACAGCTAGCATATTTGGAACAAAAAAATAAATTTAAAGGTTAAATCAAAGTGGTTTATTATATTGTTCTTTCTCACCTCAGACTGTGTGCCACAGTACGAGTGGTTTTTGGGCGTCAGGTCTGGGATGATAAAACGATAGTAACCCGGACTGTGTATTCCAGTGTAGCAGACACCACCCAGGGACAGCTGCTCCAGCTCCCAACCGTAAGGACACTCTGGGACGTTGGCGATGATAGTGTTGGGAAAGCAAGAAACTACAACGTAGTCTGAAATTTAAAGCACATGGAGCAAGACAAAGAAGATTATTCTGTAATTTCTTGAAACTTGATGAACAAATATGGCAAATAGAGTGACATTTACCTGCTTTTTGGGGAGAACAGGCTAAAACTACTGGCAACATCAATAATAGTGCACTGAATGAAGCCATGGTGGGGTGCTGTAGGGAATATATACAATCACAAAAACAAAAAACTGTGGTAAAAAAGGTAAATCTTTGAAAAAAAATACTAACCTGATGAGTAATAACTTTCATTTGAGGTTTATCAGAGGATATGCATGCTCTTCAACAGGTTACCTGCTTTGGACTCTACAAGTAACACTGACACAACTCAAGGAGGGACTTTATACTGTCACATGGAAGAGTTAATGGTTTTCCCCCCATTGTCCCATCACCTCTTTTCCCTCATGGCAAGGCTGGTTTAAGAGCTGTATTGTCTGGCTTCTCACAAAAGCCCTCTGTGTTGCAGACATTTACTTTGAAATGACAGTATCCCATAGAAACAGCACCTTTAGTGGGGGTGTATTCAGACTGGAAAAATCCTTTGTTCTGGATTGAGTCCGCCTAATTTGTTCCAGATTGAGTCCTGAACCATGCGTTTGGTCTGTATTCAGACTGGCATCAAGCAGCACATTTTGTTATGGACCAAAGTTGTAAATAAAACCATGTGACTAAAGATCTTGTCAGTCATTGGTCAGGAACCACGAGGGCAGGTAAAAACAACAAGAGAAGGACAGACGTGCTGCGCTTTACAATTCTTATCGGGACAGTTAACTTATTAAAACTTTATATTTTGATTACCAGTTTTGAACGACGGGAACAAGACTTTTTACTTGTTACTTTGGTATGGCGGAGGCATGCTGCAACAGTTACAGGCCAGGAGATGTGTATGTTTTAACTTAAAGGATGCCAGCAACTGCAGTGATGAGGAGACGTTGAGTATGAATGTACGCTGCGACGCCGCTGAGACATACATTGTTGGGTAAACGGTGTGAAGCAATGTATGTCATGTTAAAACTTGTTTTAATGAGCCATCTGACCACATTTCAATGAGTTGCTGTGTCTCATCATTTTGGTGTTATGGCTTTGTTTTTAAGAGAATTCTGTTAAGGAAACTACAAGTTGCTTTTAGCGTGACATCACGGGTGCGTGCCATGTAACGAAACATTAAAAAGCATGTAAGAAATGTTTTCAGCTTTGTTAAAATAAGCATTCTAACTAGTAAGCAGTTGGACTCTTTTTTTTCTGTTTGATAACATGGCAATTGTTGCTTTGTATTTGTCCTCGGCTCATTTGTTGCTACATTCCTACTCTGTTTACGTTGACCGTTTTGGTTTAGTTCTTCTGCTCTGGTAACAGATTGTATTCAGGCTGAAGAATCTCAGAGTGAACCGAAGCTCAGTTCGATTGGAAAGGAATCGAGACCACCTCCAAAGATGGGTCAGAGAGTGGTTCTTGGTCCCGGACCAGAGTCCGCTTGGGTGTATTCAGACTAAAAATTTGTTTGGGATTATCGGGGGAATTGAACTCTGGTTAACTTTAAGCAGACCAAATGTGTCCAGTCTGAATACACCCTGAGTCACCGTAGAAAGGTAAGAAAAGAAAAAACAATTGATCTTTAAAAGCAAACAGTGACTTTTGTTACTGTTGTCCTTGCTCCTTGCAAGTCATTGACCAGGACCTACTGTGTACTTCTGGCCTTATTCTCAAGATCAAATGTTCCCACCAAGTGAGATCTTGCATGTAGCTCCAGGTGGTGGGAGATTTTCAGTGATCTTGTATTTCTCCAATTCTCTAATAATATCTCCAACAGCTGATCTCTTTTCATCAGGCTGCTCGTATATTGTAGATTGGTTCATCCTTGTCTTGTTCAGGTTTATAATTTTGTCCCTGGTGTCCTTTGACAGCTCTTTGGTCTTGTTCACGATGACAAGGTTAGACTCTGACTGTTTAAGGGTGTGGAGAGGTGTCTTTTATACAGATAACCAGTTCAAACATGTGACATTAATACAGGTAACACGTAGAGGGTAGAAGAGCTTAAAGGAGAAAGAACAGGTCTATGAGGGACAGAATTCTTGCTTGTTTGTAGAAGCAAAATATTTATTTTCTGTACCATTATAAAAATAAATTCTTTAAAATCAGACAATGTGGTGTCCTGGATTCCTGTTTAACATCTGTCTCACAGTTGATCAACATTGGGACAAGGATCAGGATAAACTTTCACTGAGTTCAAAAACTGAAATAAATAAATAAATAAATATGAATTAAAAACAGACAGGGAAAAAAATTGGAGATGGGATGGTTCATGAAAACAAACCAAATCAGAAAGGAAGAAAATCTATATGCACAAACAAGGAAAAGCTTTGAAATATATCTATAAATGTATAAACCTAATGTTTAGAGCCAGAATTTTAGAGAAAATTATTCAAAAAGTAAAAATAAACTCATAAAATTGGTTTTGTCTCGGAAATATATAAATTATGAGTGTTTAATTTGAGAAGTGAACATTCACGCAGGAAAATCACAAATAAGGTGTTTAAAGACCAATTTTAGATATTTTTAACATTTGTGATTTCAGTTTTTGCCTTCTTTTTTGATGGCAAAAAAAGAACAAGTTGAAAAATGGAGCAGCATTTATACTAACACAAAGACACTTAACAGGCTTGTCACAGCTTTGCATTAAAGATCATTTTTGTCACATTTTCATCCCTTTCTGATGCATGTGAATTTAGACATGCCAAAAGCTCAACTTCATTAGAAATACAGGTACAATCTTTCACACGCCTGTTGTCTGTAGAATAGCTTTAAATCTCTTTTGACCTAAGCTGCGTAAGATGAGAATATAAAGACCAAGACAAAATGACTCACATTACCTTTTAGTAAAGATGCAGACTGAGGACAATTAGCATCTAAATGGAGTAAATGGAAGAATTTGTAAGAGGACACAATTCAGGGGACAGCTAGCGTTACAAAATGGAGAGTCAAGAGTCTCAGGATTCCTCTGTTAAGTAACTGCTGGTTGGGATCCAAGAAACGTGCGTAGAAGGGCACAAAGACAGTGTTCATTTACCTATGCAGTGTGCATAAAGGTTTAAAGGGAGACATCACACAGTGAAACTCTAAACATAACAGCTTCACAATTGCGTAGATGAGACAGATTGGAGCTGAATTGGTTACAAAAGCGTGATTGTGAAAAAGTTACAATCAAAAGCTATCTTTTACTTAGAAATCTGCACACAAATGTACATATTTATATATTAGGACTTGTGGGACCAAGTATATTAACATGTTTGTTCTCATCACTTATAAAGTCCATATATATCTCAACTTTTGTTGCTGAGTAAACAGATTTCCTTTGTTAGAAATCTGGTATAACCATTTTTATCCTTTTTCTTAAACCTTCTAGACATTCTGGTATGCAGAGGTGGCACTGAGCGAAGCGAAACAAATGAAGGAGCATTGATGTTAATCTGAATCTCACTCTGTTGTCAACCTACAGTAGACCTTTAATGTTTTTTTGGTAACGCTTTATAATAAGAGTCCTTAATAAACTATTAGATTTGGTACAGTAAATCATTCTATTATTTGTACAGTAAATAGTCTTGATGAGTTTTTGAGTGGTTTTTGGTCGCTTGAGGGCTTACTTATTTGTATTTTGGACATAGACATTTTTTGACTGATGTGGGTGTTGTTATAAAAGTGTGAGAGTAATTGTTGTGTCAGTCGAGTTGTAGAAAGTAAATGTAGACCCCCGCTCAGTTAACAAGATCCATCTTTATTCTTCTTCTGCAGTTTTTCAGTCAATGCTACCAATACATCATTGGTTATCTCCACCTACTGGCTAAATGGTGTGATGACACTCCATAACAGTAACATGTTGAATAGATGTCGTTAATTGTTGATGTCCATTGCTCCTTTGATGGGATCGACGTAGTGCCCCAGTTCCTGGTCAATGTTTTTTTTAGCGGCTAGTGACACACTTTAAATAAGTATTTGTCCCTTTGGTGGACAGAGTTTCCTGAGAACATGTACAAATAAAACAGTTCTGGTTCCAGAGAAATTGTATATCCCAGCACTTTGCATGATATATCACACACCATCTTCCAAAATCCTGTTACATGAGAATAGTCTACATTTACTTCTCCACATTCACGCCAACAGCTCTAATTTGTTTTTAACTTTTTTCTTCAGTTTCGGTGTTATGAAAAATCTTATAAGGTTCTTCCAGGCGAACTCTCTCCATGTTCAAGATCCAGCGGTGGTATGGTGTTGTCTTCACATGTCTATCCAATCCTATTTAGTTATCTTTATGTTTAATTCTTTTTTTCAGATGCATTTTACTTTTAAAGTTGTGTTTTTGTCATACTCCATTAAAGATTTATGTAGTTTTCTAATCACATTAGTATTGCTGTCTTTATATGCTTTTATAATTGTTTGAACAATCCCACACTCATCCCTAGAAGAGTCACTGTGTGTAGCAGTCTTATAATAGTTTCTCATTTGTAAATATCTAAAAAATCCAGATTATCAAGGTGAAATTGCTTAGACAAGTTCTCAAAACTCTCCAGCTGTCTGTCCTTTTCTAATAAAGCACCATGCTGTTATTCCTTTTGTAGTCCAATATTTAAAAGTTCTATCATAGTCTGGTGGTTTGAATTGTCTATCAACCCATTTTAATTTTTTTGCACTATTTAAGATTTTGTATTTTTGCAGTCGTTTGAACCATATAGTTAGTGTATGATTTGTTATGTGATCTAGATGCATTTTTTTGTTTAATATAATTTTTTATCTCCAGTAATTTTTTGAATGGATTCTTGCAAAGTTCTATGTTTCCATTTCCAGTATACTGGGGATTAGACCAACAGTATAAGTAGTTGTGAAGCGATATAGTATTCTCTCACCTTTGGAAGTGCCATACCTCCATTATTCTTTGGAAGCTGGCATTGAAGCTGGGTGCTGTATTTTATTCTGGATCTTTTATTGTCCCATATGGATTTGGTTATTGTTTTGTCCCACATTGTAAATTGCGTGTTAGAGACCTTTGTTGGTAGAGCTTGAAATAGAAATAGAAACCGAGGCAAAATGTTCATTTTCACTATTTCAATTCTAGAGCTGAAATCTAGTGGCAGTGTTGAACATTTTTCAATTTCTTTTTGTATCTTTTCTTGTACTACTGAATAATTTTTAAAGTTTATATTTTTAGAGTCTAATGTTATTTCCACACCTAAATATTTAATACTTTTCATATTCCAATTGAATTTAAAGTTGTTTCTAATACATTCAGAGGGAACATAGTTGAATTTTAATATTTGAGTTTTGAAAATATTTATTTTATATCCAGATACATGTTCAAAAGTTTATAATATTTCCATAAAATGAGGAATTGATGTGTCTGGTTGAGTCATTGGCAAATATTCCTAATTTGTGTTGAACTCCATTCAGTGAAACTCCTTTAATTTCAGGTTTTTCACATATTTCCTGTGCCAGAGGCTCAATAAAAAGAGCAAACAGAGTCAGAGAGAGCCCTGTTTTTGTTTTCTTAGTTTGGTTCAGAATAAAAAAAAATACTTTATATTAAAAAATAAATAATAGATTAAACGGAAAGCTTTTAGTAATTACTTTTATTTATAGCTTCATTCTTTATACTAAGGAGTAATAAACACAAAAGTACATTAAAAAGACTTGAAATGACAAAAGGTACAGCCTGTTGATCTTAACCATGCACAGTAATGTTCTTGTAAAATGGACATACTAATATTTTAAAAAGGCAATTTCTGTTAAAACTAATAACTGATATGACAGGAAAATGCATATATCTCTTTATGTTCATAAATTTACATAAATAAATATCAGAAGTATCAAGGTTCACATCAGGATTTAGGTGCTTGACAGGTCCAACTTGTTCGTGCTGGATGGTAAATGAAATCTCTCCTGAAAAAAGAACGAACTACAGTTAAGAGTTTCAGACAGTTTCACAACATTTAGGAAACGTTTTAGAAAAATGTACTAGTGTTTGATTTTAGCCCTGGAGAACCCACAGGGTCAAATTTCGCCCTTATTGTTATATTTTTAATGTATTTTTTATTTTTATGTTTAAAATTTTGGCTGTTAATTGCTGGTTCCCAAAATGATCAAACAACAACCAAATGTGTTTAATTAGCTTTAAAAGGCCTGAAGAAAGTTGTTGCTGGGTTCTCCAGGGTTAGGTGTGACTGCGGTTCTTACTCTTGCAGTCTAGAGTTTTCGGTGCACAGCAGGCCCTCGTCACATGGACAGATCTGGTTGATGCTGAAAGCCAGGCCGCCGTCAGGAATATAACAGCTCTCCCCATGAAGCAACCGTCTCTTGCACACCTGCTCGCCGTGATGCCGGGCGCAGCACATTGACGCCCCACAGTGTCTGTCAACTTTACACCTGGCCCCTGCTTGATGGGAGATGCTGGTCAATTCAGCTGATAAAGTTTCCAATTAAAGTTGGGAAAGCCGACTCTCACCCTCTCGTCCGTTGGGAATGCTGCGATGACATTTTCCAAACATGCAGCTGAGTCCACGGACACACTGGGCATCCCTGCGACAGTAGTGGCCCTCCCCACGCAGCGGCACACAAAGACCAAAGTGTCGATCGCATGAGAAGCCCCGTCCACAAGCTCTGTTGTGGTCGCACACCACCTGAAGGAAAGAATAAATGTCAAGAACAGGGTCGATTTACCTCAGCCGGTTTCTTACAACTCTAAGTTACACTTAATGTCATGCAGTTTTTACTGTGAGGGTCCTGGGGGGCTCCTGGGGGTCCTCTCTAAGTGCCTTGGCTTCTTCTTTAGGAGGGCTGTGTGGCATGTTGAGCATCCAGGCCCAAATCCGAGCTTCAGTGCAGGAAAAACACATAACTAAACAAACAAGCTTCAAATTACACATAATTTACTAGCAGAAAAAAAAAACTAATGGAAGTTAAAGTTTTTCAAGTAGATGTATTAAAACCACTGACGATCCTTGCAGCAGTGACTGACCGGCTCTTTTTTCAGAGGGACCTTTATAGGTCAGCAAGGCATGAAGGCCTCCCACCACATTGTTTGTCCAAGCAACAGGAAAGGAGGAGACAATTAGTAGTTAATGGATTAACTAAACTGCAAATTTACCCCCCACTGCTAGAAAATAGTGTCCACACGACAAGCTGTAGTAGAGGCCAGTGAGGGTGGGGTGAAGGTGAAGCGGAGAACAACTTTCAACAATCGAGGCAAAGCAAGCAGCACCTTGACATGCTTATCTCCGCCAGACTAACAAACGAGAAGCAGACAAATGAAGGAACACACTACCTGAATGACAGGCACTGCAAAAAAAAAAAAAAACACTAAGTAAACACCCTCCAGTACAGCCTCCTCCACTAACATACTTTAGACCTCAGGCTGTGAGCAATTTGTAGAAATGCAACCCACAGACAACCTCATGATTTCATTAAAAGTAATTACCATCAGCTTTTGTTGATGTTTCAGTTACTTTTGTCAGGTATTAATACAAGATCCTGGAGCAGAAAACTATTGTTTCTTTTTTAAATTGGAAGCTAAGAGTAGTCTCTTCTAAGTTACAAACTAATAAGAAAAGATAAAGTTCAACAGAAGTTTTTTTATATATATTTTTTACATTTGTATGCTTAAAACTCGCCATTCACCGTTCATTGCTGTCTTTTCTGTGAACTTGATCTCTGTTTTCTGCATTTTAAGGATACCCATGCGCATGAAAGTCACCCATTTTAAACCAGCACAGACTAGTGGCTGTAATGCAAAATGCAGAAAAACTGCACATGTACAAAGAACCAGACAATGTGGAAAATTAAATTTAGAGAATATAGTCAGACATAGAGCACTATTTTCACAAGACAAGCATGGGGGTGGCTGTCCCAGACGAAATGATCAGACATTTCTCTAAAAGAAAACACAAAGGTCAGACAGTTGGGCAGATGTTAATGCATGCATGGTTACCTGGTGCAGAAAGGAAATATGATTTTTTTTCCAATTATATTCTACAGTTGTGTGAGGATTTGAACACCGCATGGAACACAAATGCGCAATTTTAGGAGGAACAAATGTACTGAAACTTCTTTGTAAGAAAAACATTTTTGACAACCCGTACGTGCAGTCAATGTGCTTAACACTAAAATATATTAAAGATCACAATGAAAATTACATTTTGCATTTTTAATAGTGTTTTGTTTCGGAAATGTTGCTTTGGATTCTTAATGTTCTTTTTTTATTATTTATTTTTCTTGCTTTTCAAGTGTGCAGCAGTACAACCTTAAAAATAATGTCACTGTGGTTCCACAAGGTTCTCCATGGTCTGTAGTAACTAAAGAAGCTAATGTAAACTTGTTTTCTAAGCTCTTTGTTCATTGAGTTCTAATATTTTGTTATGTATCTTGGGTGCAAAAAATGGTGAATGTATTTAGCAGGCAGAACTGCCCCCCTAATATAAAGTATGATAATAAGCAAAGCTATACACAATCATATCGTAGATAACAATGATCTCTTTGTTAATCCCTGTGATTGTCATTCATTGCTTCATTAGCTGCCAGTCAAAGATAACAATTTGTTGGTCATTTACATGTTCTTAATGGTAGCCAGTGCAGATCGGATACACAAGTGTTGCATTCTCCAAGTGGCTAAGTCCTAATGATAACACAGACTAACAACATAATTGGTGCGAACGACAACATTCATTAGTGTGTGAAGATAAGTGATGCAATAATGCAGGGAAGTGATTTGAAGATAACAGAAAAAAAGAAAGATACAATGAGGATTATCCATGGAGTCAGCACCACAATTTTATCAGCAATGTTAGAAACCTAAATGCCAAATGTAAGAATTGCCTTGTAAAAAATAAAATATAAACAGACACCCTTTGGTAATCGCTTTCTTACAAATCTACTTGTTGTTTAACACCAGCATTTACAGCAGAGGGACCCTTCCTAGTATTTACCTAAATGTCGTCAGCAGATAATGGCCTCCAATCAGTCATCAACATGTACTCCTTGTGCCAATCCCTATCCTATGATGACAATCATCATGAAGGTGCTACATGTCAGATTCAACATTTTTTTGGTGTTCCAATTAATGACAAACACAAACAAAAGCAAAGCTTGCGTATTCCTTGTAGCAGACCGCGGCCCATCTGCAGATAGGAATTCAGGAAAAGAGAGAATTCCCTTCCCAACTTTACACTGAAGAGTTTAGTCCACATCAGACAGGACTCAGACACTCTGTCTCCCCTGTCTACCCTTCACTCCCAGGTTTTTGGATTTCGGCTAAAAACAGCATAATCATAATTAAAAGACGACTGGGAATGCTTTTACAATAGATCAAACGATGATCGGAGTTGGTCTTTAAAAGGTTGCCTGCATGTTGTGCATTTTATTACTGTGCGAATGCAAACACACAGTCCAGTTCATCGATAAGTGGAAAAAAATCAAAGTGAGTAAAAATATGATTATGGGATATCACTGATTGGGTGATGATGCTTGTCCATCACTTTGACAGACAGTTATTTGGTTTGAAGCGCCTTAAACCAAAAGCATTAAAGTTACTGTTGACCTTAACAGCTGCTGCTGTCAATGAATATTTTAATTTAGGACATACCTATGTATTGATAGTGTATATGCTCTGTATTAATCACTTTATTAAAGGTTTTTTTTAGCTTTAATTTCAGCTCAGTGAAGCAAGTCCTACTCCAAGTATTTTGATCCATTTTCAAAGTGTTCCTAGAGTCTTTTAATTATAATTTTATGCAGTAAAACTTTGCATTGTCTTTGTTATACGTCCTGTCGTCTCCTTAGCAACCGTTGCAACTGTCGTTAGCTACCACGTTTCCCCGTGTCTTGTCGTTAGATCATAGATCTTACCGTTTTTCAAATTTTGCCAAAGTAGTCAGAAAAGTCCTTTGTACGGCCAGTAAATTGTTTCCTGTACTACCACGAAATGAAAAAAATAATAATAATAAAAAAATAAAAATAACACGGAATGAAAAAAGAAACCGGCGCTAGGGTTAACCATGACAAATACTTTTTTAAGATGAACTTTATTGATATTCCCTCAAACGCGCATTGGGGGGCGCGCATGCGTACAACGCTTTCACGTTCCCGAAGCGACTCTCTTGCCAATTTTTTTAAGTTATTTAGAGTCTAGCTTCAACTAAATCTGGAGATGAAACTAGTCTTTTAAAAAATAGCTGATCTTTATCAAACATGCTGTCACAAATCGGGTGGATAAACGAGGAGCTGACGGCCCAAAATCTTTGAATGGATTTTGATCTTTTCCTTTCAATCTGTTATGTACATGTTGAATAAAAATCAGTTACTTTTCAAAAGACTGTTAAATAATAGTTTCATCACCAGATTGAATTGAAGCCATATTCTAAATAACTTAAAACTAAATATCTTTAAACGGGAGCGCGAAACTGTTGCACGCATGCCCCCCCCCCCCTTCTGTCAGGGCGCAGGATTATCAATAAAGTGTTTTTTTTTTTAACGTGATTCGTTCCGTGATGAAACTATTTACAAAGGACTTCTCTAACAACTTTTGCAAAATTTTAAATACAAGATCTAAGGTCATGACATGGTGAGACGACGTAGCAAACGACACTAGCAACTGTTGCTAAGGACTTTCCTGACGACACGTGAAATGACGTAGCAAACGACACTAGCAACTGTTGCTAAGGACGTTCCTTTTTTTTTTTTGCTATGAACTTTCCTGACGACACGTGAAACGACGTAGCAAACGACACTAGCAACTGTTGCCAAGGACTTTCCTGACGCCATAGTTAGACGACATGGGATAAGGACAATGACAAAGATAAATGCAAAGTTTAAGCATGGAGCAAGCATATACATCACAAAGTAAATACAAAGTAATAATCAAAGAATCATGGACATGCAGCAAATATTGCTTAGTAGTACATAGACATGAACCACTGTGAAATGAACTCGTTCAATAGACATAGACAATGAGCCCAAAGCATAGACAGTGGACGCAAAAACACGATCAATAGACATAGACAATGGACCAAAGACATAACAGTGGACGCAAATACACATTTTGATATTTTTGGCACAAATGGAACCTCATAAGTTAATATGTTGTGTTGTGAGTTAATGTGTTGTGAGGCAAGTTAATGTGTTGTGTTGTGAGTTAAAGTGTTGTGTGTTAAGTTAATGTGTTCTGTTGTGACCCTTCTTGGCCACCGTAAAAATGCTACAGGAACATGTTAAAAACACCAAAAGCCTGATTTTCATTGGAGTGGGACTTCAAACACAAACTTTTTCATGTAATTTATCATTATTGTGAAACTTTGTTTCAAATAAAGCACTTCTTGTTTACTAGTTTGTAAGTTCATCGTTTAAAAGTCTGAATGTTCATTTATCAGTCCGATATTGACATTGAGTAAAAAGAAAAGTGACCATGTTAAACCGCTGAGTTAAATGCAATATGGTGGAAAAAGTACATAGGTGCACCAAGTTTTGTTGTTGGTGCACCTACGAAAACAAATTAGGCGCACCGATGCAACCAGTGCAAAATTTTAGTCCAGAGTAAACTATCATCGGCTTCCCCCCCAGGTTTTCCTCAGCTTGAGTGTCCAAATCACATGCAATCCAAAATCTTTGGAAGAGTTTGATCCACTTTGGCCAGTCATCCGACTTGAACGTAAACTTCTCAGATGGGGGCACCTGAAATCAACTCATGGCGCACCTTTTGGACTTTGGCAGCAAAATCTCTTTGTCCCTTTGTTCAACCCCCTCATGGGCCAACTTCTGACACTATGCTCAGATCAAATCAAACCAAATCAAAACTTTATTTATAAAGCCCTTTTCATATAAAAATATAACACAAAATGCTTTACATTAAAACACAAAATATAAAAACAAGCATGACGATTAAAATAAACAAGCAAAAAATCAAAAAGTAAGGCCCCACACTCCTTTAACACCTCCCACCCCCAACTGATGGGGAAAGACAATGAGAAATAGGCTGAGCACGAAAACAAGATGTTGGAAACGCTGATAATTGGAACCTCCCTCTCTGTGAATAGCTGCATAGACAGCCAAATGCAGCATCACAGGCGGGGACCGCTTCCCCACAGCTAAGTGGTTATGCAGTTTCTCATCCAGAGCCGCAGCGGCTGAACAGCAGCCGAACCAGAGGGAGAGGTCCCAACTGAGGAAGCACCGGAAATAAAAATGAAAATGAGACTGAAAAAGTAATCGTGATGGCTAGTTAAAATAGCTCAAGGCCTGCTCCAACACTTTATTGATCATCCTCGGGGAACATATCTCAGACATATTAAAGTTCCTACCTCTATGTCACCTGATACAACATCTATTTACTTGTTTGATCTAGAGAGGTGTAATTGTACTATCACTTTTTTTTTTACTCTGAGCTCCTATGATAAGTGAATTTCTCCCTAAGAGATAAATAAAGTTCAATTCAATTGAAACGATTCCTTTTTTTGATCTGATGAATCAAAAATGAGTCAGCTTGATGACCATTTAGACTCACAACTGCCGTCAACCAAGAATTACTGAGACAGATGACAAAAATGTCAGGCACTTCAGTCAGGTGTTCTCATTTCTTGACCCTTTGCTCTAATCGTTAAAAGAAAACTAACTGATCACAGTGTGCAACGCACACTACAGACAAACTGCAGAGAAACAAACTGCTGCATGCTCCCATTCAAACATAAGACATTCAGGCTAACCTTAACTTGGGTCTTTCTGGATCAAGATAGGATCTTAGCAGCTTTTGAGGATGACATGGTCAGTGTTAGGTTTCCATGAGACAAGGGAATCCATGTCTCTACAGTCATAGCTGCTAAATTGAAAGCAAACATAAAATAATATTTTTAAATATATCAGTCAGTCATAGTTATAAGAGGCAGAAGTAAACTATTTGAGTTTTTGCGCCTTGGTTTTAAAATGCAGTTTTTTTTTAATTAACAGCAGTTCAGTTAAACCCACTGAGATGCAATTATTGGGTGAAGATTACGATTATTATAAGGTTACGTTCAGACAATGGCATTCCCTTCTGTATCATTGCCAAACAGTCCACTGAGAACCAAACGCTCTTGTTCACCTGACAATCTGTTTTGCTGGTGACACATTGTGACAGTTTGTGGATTACTTTTCCTGAGGTGCCAGTCAGGTATCTCTCCTGACATATAAAATACAAAAAAAAGAAAATCCACTGTCACAAAGGATGTTATCCACACCCTCTGCTCTTTACACACAAAAGCCCAAAGTTCATTTAAATTCTTTTGTTTGTTACTTTAGGAGGGTATTGCTGAGATGAAGTTAGAAAGTAAGGCCACACAGTTTAGTTCTTCTTAGTAACTTTTGTTTTCCTGTTCAGTCCAGTACCCCTTAGAAATCCGTTCCAGGTTCCTGGGCCGTTTTTTCCTGTCTCCAGTCCTTTGTGGAGGGGATCCGGTCCAGGTTTTCCAACCGTCTTTGGTCGACGGGAGCAGTTCCGTGTTTTTGTGGTTTCTTGGTCCAGTTTGTGGTGTTTCAACTTTAATCCAGGTTTTGAGCAGATGTCTTGTGGATAATGGTAGTGCAGGATGAGGCCTTGTGCAGTAAACTTTCTGGGAAGGCTCTGCTGTATCTGGTCATGTTTGCTCTGAGAAGATGTCAGTTTTTCAGGTCGTAAAGCATGCAGGGTTGCGCGTTGGAACCTCTGCAGCTTCCTCCTCTCTCTGACTCCCAGACCCTCTGCCTTTGTCTTTTTATGTCCCTTTTTTCCCCACAGCTGATGGCAATCTGATTAGATGGCACGCCTCTCCTCTGTGACCTGCACAGGTGATTTTCATCAGAGCGATATGCAAACTGTCAGATCGCCACAACATGTTAACTTGTTCACTCTCAAGTTATTCACTACAGATTTATTTTTCATGTCGTTGTCCTGAAAAAGTGTCAATTGTCATGAAATAAATACAGATATTTTCACCATAAGTATGAACATCATATCCTATAAACAGACTCCTAACCTCTCCTAACATTAATCTTTTAAATAAATGAGTTTCGATTCAAATACATGGTAACATGGGGGGTATATTTTCTTCAGCTATCAGCTGCTTCAACTGCTTTTTTGTTGAAGCCCCAATAATGTTTCCAGTAACCTGTTTCCAATTGGACTGAGCGAGGAGTGTGAGTCACTCCACAATGAAAAGCAGCACTGCTTCTTCCCCGTGCCAGGAATTTTCCCCCCTCCCTTGAATTGTGAAAGAAAAACGGGAAAATGTGGAACCAGGGTCACTGGTACTCAATAATCTCATCTGTCACTGTCAGATGGTCCCAAAATTCACCTTGTTTGCACACATTTCAAGCATAGGATCAGACTGGGGTTTGAAAGATTCGTTTTTATTTTTTCATAGTTTCCACAATTTTCACGGCTTCAGTAAAAACAAAGCTTCCCACCCACTGACAGTTTTCTATGTCTTTGGTTCCAAACAGCTGTGAATTTTAAATTAAGTAATCATTTTAACATAACTTGTGGTGGATTTTAATATAATCATTACATATGGCTGCCACTGTACATGGAGAATGTTATAGATTTTGCATTCTATATGCAATGTCTAACTTTGCCTGTGCTTCAGATATAAGAATACATATGTCTGTGATTTTTTTTTATTGTTGTCTTGTACAGTTTTCAGACATAAATGAGTTTTTCCGTCCTTAATGACATTTTTTAAAGACTCACTTCTAATGAAAATGTGCTTTTTAGTGTTTTTAGTGGCATTTTTCTGATGGTGAAGGACATATTTAAAGAAAAATTGTTGAAGGAATTTATTTATTTTATGTTTTTTTACCATAATTTTAATTGCTGATTAACCCTTGGGCTATCTTAGATGACCCCACCCTTACATTGACGTGTTCTCCCTACCATGACAAAGGTGGATAAAGGTGGAAAGGTTTCATGTAATCCATGGACACCAGTGAAGATCACAAATCATTTAAAAAAAACGTTCAGTGCACTGTCTAGTGACTAGTCAATCCATTAAGAGTATTAAATTATGCGATGTGTTGTTTTATGTATCAGATTCAAAGTTGTAATAAACAACTGCTGGGCAACTCCAACTCTATATCCCACAGACAGGAAGCGGGGGAGCCTCATCATCAAAAGGTAATAGTCCATGAGAGGAAAAGGAATATGAAGTTGAATTAATATAAAGATAAGTTTAAACTTTTTTTGAAAAAGAATTTTTTTTCATCAGTTGCCCTGCAGACAACACAGTTACGGTTTTTGATAATGCCAAAGACAGCCACTCCATCTCAACTGTTTCCGTTTCCAACGTCTGGAGAAAGTGTCCACTGTGTGGCTCCACTGTGAGGTCCAGATCTGCGACGGGGAAAGGATTGTCTGTGAACCAGTGAGCGTCATGACTCCAAATGTATTACTTTTTTGTTTTATTACTAGATACAAGTTTAGATTTTTAGTAAAATACGTCCTTGCTCCCCTTTTACATGATTTTTGATACAAACATTTTGAACAAAGCAAAACCAACAGAAATACACTACAGACCAAAAGTTTGGACACACCTTCTGTGATGGCTGCATACGCTGCCACCCCATCAGGGCAGTAACCTCCTGCACCACACCCTACATATATCTCTGTTCACTTCATTTTTTTTTTGCATATGCTTTTAGATTTTTTTTCAAACATAACACACACCTTTGAACATAAATATTTATTAACACGTTTCAGTTTACTTTATTATAATTTGCTTCATTAATTTGATGTTATGCTCTGAGTTACCAGTGCTGAGGGAACCATTGTTGCAGCTGCTGCCATCTGCTGCTGGAACCATAAAGTCAGGCCTGAAAAGAATGCATGCCAGTCAGCAGAGGCCTTATATTCAGCAGGCAGCTAATTGGACTGAACCATAGCCCAGTGAACAAGGAACTCTTTTTGTGTTTCGTTACTTTAGTTTCCATTTTGATGGTCCTTAGTTTCATTCATTGTGTATGTTAATTTATCACATGTTGGACATTAGTTTAGTTTGTTTGCTGTATTTTGTCTTAGTCTTTTTAAGTTCCCCCTTGTGTGTTTAGTTGGTCTGATCAGCCACTATATATGTTCCCTTGTGTTTTCAATTAGTTAGGTCAGTTTAAGTAGGTTTGTCTGTCTGTTCAGGTGTCCTCTGTTAAATTTAAAGCTTGAGTTAATTTTGTTACTTTGACCTCTTTTATGGGCCCATTTCTGCCCATTTACAGTTTTGAAAAATACATTTAAATATTTTCAATACAATTGTTTCCTGTCCTTGCCTTAAACTGCTCAGTCCACCACACCTTCTCATTCAAAGAGTTTTCTTTATTTTCATGACTATGAAAATTGTAGATTCACACTGACACATCTCAGTCATGTCACGTGTGTTTCTAACTGATATTTACTCTTTAATAAAAAGTTAGTCCATCAGTTTGGCTTTTGGCCTATTTGCCTTTCAGATTGATTGTCACTATCGACACAGAACTGCTATCAAGCTGGAATATTATGCTAGTAAAATAGGACTTTAGTCAGTTCCATCATTTAAATGTTTATTTCTAAATATTGCAATAAAAAATATACTTTATTTTTAATCAATTCAAGAAAAACAACAAAAATGTGATGCTTCCACAAGGGGGGAGACATCTACCTCTTGACTCTTGGGGGCGTGACATTGACCGGGCTTGAAAGCAGGAGAACAGCCCCATCCCCGGACCACATTTAGGACTTTCTTTCGTTCCTTTTTAGAACGTATTTATTTGCTTGATATTTTCTGAATACATGTTGCCAGTGCTGAACTTGTTTCTGGGTGGCACGGATCCGGAGGAAGGTTGAGGTTGTGGTTAGGGGTACGCCGCGCAGCGGCGTATTAACCCCAACCAAACGATCTCGTGCGTGGCTGTGACTGCAGCATATGTATTTTAAATTATTTTAATTGATCACTCATACATATAAGCCGTCAGGACACCGTTTCCCATAATGCATTGTTTTGTAGTCAAATTGTGGCTTGCGGACAGCATAGTAATGAATTTTCAGATGCGTTCGCTTAGGTTGGCGCTTTGCTCCCGCCCCTTTCTCGTGATTTTTTTGTGATGATTGACAGGTGATGTTTGAGCAAAAACATACGTCACACACCAGGTGATCTGCGCATAATTGCGTTCACCCTGGTGATCTCAAACACACTTATTGTGCATCTTGGCTGCACTTATTTGGCGTAGCCAACATGAATTTCCATCCGTTTTTGAGCGTATCTCTGATATCAGGTATCGGCATCGAATGTTCTGTTCTGTTCCAATGAACAGCGCCTGTTCTTTTAGGAACCACAGTTTGAATTCAACTAGGAAAATATAGGAGTGTTTGACTGGCTGCTCTTAAATAACTTGTGACCAGGGATTTAAATGTGCAAAAAGTCATAAGAAAGAAAATCCCAAAATGGTTACTGAACTTTGTTTCGCCATTACTGATTTGTGTTTTAAAAAGTAAACATAAAAAAAAATTCAACACAGACTCAAAATTGGGAGGACATACTCTCTGACTTCTCCACCTTTAATTTCAATAAGTCCAAGTACAATCCAGATTTTCTGACAATCATCTTCAAGCCATACTGAGGGTCTCAGCTGTAAGGGAGGAAGTGCTGCCAAGTGTCCAGCAGTAAGAAGTAGGCAAGAGAAGCAGTGTTCAGAAGAACCCATTGATGGAAGTTACAGAACTGTAAAATTTAAATTTCTTTTTGTGTAATAGTTATAATTTAAAAGTGTTAACTGAACTGTGTTAATGAGGACGTTTAAATCAGAAAACAGCAGATATAGAAGACTAAATAAACAGAAATGTATTACTGTTTACTTATTGATTTTTTTACGTATTTTATTTTATTTGAATGAGAGTTTTATAAGTACATTTTCTACAGAAAACAGTTAATAATAGAGTATAGTTAGTAGTATAGTAAATGTTCCATACAAATTTACTGGCTCTCAGACACTCACAAGTTGCGTGTGTGCACTAAAGTTGTGGCCCAGCCTGAGCTAGACCCTGCCTTCAGTGGTCCCCAAGTAAATTGAGTTTGAGACCCCTGCTTTAAGATAAAAGAGAGCAAGATTGAGAGGAAACGGGAGAAGTATGAACATATTTCCTTTTTGGAAAGGCATAGCAAAACTTTGAGGATTTTCTCCAAGACAGACAGAAAGAAAACCGCAAGAAAAATCCCTCCCCATAAAATGGAGGAACACAGAACTGCTTCATGGGGTATGAAAATGTAAAAATGCTTGAGTAAAAAAAGAGCAAACAAGAGGCATCCAGCTCTACTTTTATCCATCTATTTTTTGCAATTTTCATCACCCTAGAAATGATTCTGAGCACCCAAACACAGATTGAGCAAAGAGGGCATACATGAGGAGCCAGGAAAACAGCAAACCTTGGCTTAAGTCAGGAAGTGTGTGTGTGAGTGCAGGAAAAAAAAAGAAAAAGGTGGGGGAGAGGAGAGGAGGAGTGAGACATTCTTTAAACTAAGAAGAGAAGCGAGAAGAAGAAGCGGAGTGACAGAAGCAGGAAAAGGAGGGAGAAGCGCCTTCTGGACATGGGGCTTTATGCCGTTCTCCTCATCTCCCTTTGCCAGGCTGAGCTGGGGACAGTCTTAGCTCAAGAGCGAACAGGTAAGATTGAATCAAACACACATTCATGCTGGTTCTCCTACATTCAACAATGTTTTGTGGAAAGTAGGCTGATGCAAAGAGCACATGACAGTTGGAGGAAAATGACTTGACCTGAATTTGATGTCATGATATCTGGCAACAAGCAGAGATTTTGTGATACTGGACTTGCAAATTCTTATTTCTTTGCAGACAGTCAAGATGCCTTTTAATTGAAATAAAGATACATTTTTAGAGGATATTGAGGTTAACCAGAAAATACTAAAAGTAGTTAAAAACAACTCTTTAGAAAGAAATAGTTTTTTAATAATTTTTGTATGCTTTGTGCATTTTCAGCATGTTAATTATGTGCACTGTTGTTAGAGGGATCCCTGCAACTCGGTATGTTACTGTATATATTTCTGTTCTCCGTAGAGAATATTATTTTTAGCCGGCCCCCGCTCTTCCGTTGCTACTCCTCCACTGACAAACAGTGCTGCTCCAGTTTCTCTGGTTTCTTCTGTGGTCCCAGTTCCTCTGATCAAGGGCCTTGCATTGCAGAGGACAGCCCAGCAAGCAGAGACCTCTTCTAGTGAAGCACAACACTCTGCAGCACAATTTAAAACTTTTTACATACTCTGATAAGAAAAAATGAAAAATCAGTGCCAGCTCTAGACAGTTTCAGAATTGCATAAAAAGTATTTCAAATGTAGGATATTAAGGAGGCCTATATAAATATAGGAGGCTATTCTCCCAGTCACTGAATTTGAGCAAAAGACCCTTCATTCCATTATCACTGTCTGGAGACTGGGCCAAATCTTTTTTACAGTTAATACTTTAGCAGGCTTGCATGAAATTGTTTGCAAAGCTGTTCCCGTTTTCTCTTAAGGTCAGGACGGTCAAGACCGCCCACACATCTGCAACTCCTAAGCGACAGAAACGTTCAAGTTCAGCCAACTGCAGTTCTCCGCTTCACCTGAAGAAGTAAAGGCAGAGATCAAAGGGAGTCAGTTGGAGATGTTACCTCAGAATATAGACTAGGTTATGAAAAAATAGCATTAGGTGGTAAAAGATGTTACTTTCGGGCTTTTCTACCAAGCAAAAAATGAAATTCTATTCTGTCTGTTCTTGAAAAAGAAATACTAGTTATGCTTAAAATTTAAGCAAAACATATCATCATGTCATCTCATCTTTAACCTGTATACTTTCCCCTCTTTTAAACCAGCCAATCATATAAAAAAAATTCTGATTTGCCAAATCATTTTTTAAAATCTTACTGCTGTCATGACATCAAAACAGACCCATAAACTGATAACCAAAATGAGTGTGACACAAGCTTAAGAAAATAATGGTGAACGACTTACCTCAACATACAACAAAAAGAAAACAACTAAATAAATTTACGGTAAATGCTGAAGAACTCTTGAACATATCAAAGGTTTTCAAAGTAATGAGAACAAACTAAATTCTGCCCAGGTCATGGCTGTGGACAGAACAACAGCCAAGACTTATAACTTGAAACATAAACAGTCGATTTGTAGATCAATAAAAATGAAAATAAAGACGAAATGTGATTGAAATTTTCTAAGACTTTCATATCATTCCAGGTCAACATTTCACTTATTGTTTGATTAAACCATCAATGTGCAGTAGTTGTAAAAACAGGAGAAGTAAGACTTAACAAGTCCACTAAAACTGAAATAAATTACATCATAGAAAAAAGAAGAAGCTTAGCATCGAATGTACATAAAAGATAGGCTTTCCAACAGCTCATTGTTTAAAATAAAAACCATCTGAAGTCAAGATGATCTGGCGGTAGTTATCTGAGTGTTCGATTTTCCTTTTCTTTGTGGTTCTCTATCACTCTGGCTGCCAGTGTTTGTTATTGCGTGTCATGGTTACTGCAGTTTCATGCTAAAATGTGCCAAATGACTCTCCCACACCATGAGCTTCAGTTTTACTTTAAGAGACATTTTTATAATCCAAAATTAAAATAAGATTTCATTTTTTTCTCCATTTTTTAAGGAATCATGAATTTAGATGTTTAACGTGTATTTCTCGGAGAGAAAATTTCTATAAAAGGCCACTGAGAACCAAAAATGCTCTATCGAGACTTGAACATGTTTTCGAATTAAAAAAGAAAAATTTTAAATGTTTTTTTTTTATTTAAATTTTAAATTTTTGTCCAATTGACAGTGCTAGATTTTCTTGAGGCTCTTTACTGAACTGAAGCTACTTTCACATTGGCCTCTGCAACATACGTTTAAGAAACCACTTGAAAGGTCTATGTAAACGCACGTAAATGAGTGTTTCAGGCTTCCCTGTTTAAAATGCTTGCGTTCACATGTAATTACACAAGCTTTTGCAACCATTTTTGGGCTCTATGTGCAAAACGTGTGGCCAGTAACTTCGACCAATCAGGGACTTGAGTAGCTTCCTTTCCATTGACTGTATTAGAGAACTGGACTGATTGACCAAACATTCTAATATGTTGAAAAATCTACCACTTAAAGGAATCTGAATGTGAACAACATTTAGAACTGTATGTTGGTGCCGTAGCTTGCAAAATATAGCACATTAAATAACTCTAAATGAAAAAAGAACTTAAAAAAAACAAAGCAAATCCTTGCCTATAATAAAAAAAACATACAAAACGGTATAATTTAAGTAAAATAAATACTACAATTTTTTTTTGTATTGAAGTCAAAAGGGTATCATTCTCTGGTCACATGCCGCTTACGTAAAATATCCTTCAAAAATGATAACATAGGAAATAAAAATGCATACAGAAACAGTTCAAATCATACAAAAGGTTGATAAAAGGAGTAATTCATGTGTGTCAAAACTAAAGACTTAGAGCAGGAAATAAGGCAAATAGGGTAATGCATTTTTTCACATTTATGGAACACTGTGTGTGGCTTGGTGTGCTGCGTCCTCATTTGATGTGACACTCAACACGCACTATCAGTGGATGCTGCAATGCAGATACATGTGTGGATGCTGATACAATGGACACCAACTGCTATGCAGCTTGCTCAAAATAGGAAGCACATTTTCATAGTAAAAAACAAAACAGAAAAACCCCCACAAGCCAGCAGGATTGCCAGTCAGCACTCCTGGCAAAGCAAGATATGTTGGATTAAGGGAGCAGAGAAATCTGCCATTGTGCAGCATCTTAAATAAAAAATAACATTGTTCTGGTTTTTTACAAGGAAATTCCTAATTTAGATAGATGTCAGGATTATTTTTATGCATCCGATCAGCAAATATGTTCATATTCACAATAAAGCTATGCACTATTTATTAACAGGTATGTCACATCTTAGTCAATGGAGTTTCTGTTTCACATGCAGCACAGATGCTATTTTTGCACAAGTTAGCACATTCTTTGCAATAAGTCAATGTGCACGTGTGTTTACCAGACCAACACTCCAAAACTTTACCTTACGTCATAAGTCATCTCTGTTCCATCTTTTTTAGAAGTTTTTTTTGTTAGTCTTCATTCATGGTGACCTGAAAAAAGAATCCAAGAAAAAAAACTAAGTCTGTAAAAGATCATTTTAAAGTTTTACATTTGTTTTGTGTGACACAGTTTGTTGTTTTTGTGACTGCCTCTGTGTTTTGCAGGTCAGCTGTCACTCCTCCTGGATTATTCTTCCCTCCCCTACCTGGTGCTCTCTGTGGAGGAGTGCACAGCTGCCTGCACTTTGTAATCAAGCTTATTTAAGTTGAAGTCACTCAGTCCTCATTGTTGGTGTGTCCCTGTTAGGTCTGTGGTTTTCCTGCTCAGCTGACACTGAGGTCTGCTTGTCCTTTGTTTTTGTTTTTAGTGTTTTACTTTGCTTTGTTGTTCTCATTTTTGTATTTTGCAATTTTCCCTCTTATGAGGAGTTTTGTTTTCCTATTGCCATCTTTGGCGTTTTCTGTTATTTATGAAATTGCTTCTTGGCGCATTCCAGAGACTCAGCCTGATTCCTCTCTGCACTTGGGTTTCTGTAGTTCTAGCCGTAACACTGTACTGTTTGTCAGTCTGACCTATTAAGGAGCCTGTGGCTCTTTAGTAGTAGGAAAAAAAAATCTTTCAGGGCAACATGATCAAGCAAGACTCCTCATTAGACAGATCTCCCTTGAGTGTACAACCATTTCTCTACATTTGATTTTCTTGTCCCAATTTGACAATGAAAGAGCTTGTCTTTAGCTCACATTCCGGTTCGTCATTTTGGGCATTGTGGGTAATCTAAGTAAAAGAAATGCAGGATCTTTTAGCAAAAGTTTGCTAGGAGTATCAATAAGCAGGAATAGGTGACGTAAATAAATAAGTCAGAGTTTCAGGAAGCAGTTTAAAATGATTGAACCGTCCTCTGCCTTACCTCAGCTAGTGACCTACAAATCTCTGTGTATTTTGAACATTTAAAAATTGGAAAATTATTATTTGGAATTTGGAATTATTTGGAAGTTAAAAATGTGCTAAAGGCTATTATTTTAATAAACAGATTAGAAAAGATTTTTTTTACAAATGGAACATTATTAGAACAATATACCATACTGCATGGTCACAGGGCTTCAAAATTCAAAGTGTTTACACAAATTAGTCTGTGATGATGGTTTGATCAGTTTTGCTGCATCACGTGTGTTGTCTACTTTATTGGCTCAGGTAAAAGTCCACAAAACTAAATCAGGGTCAGGCAGGCAGGGGTCATTAGCGACCATGGGAGCACAAGAGAAACGAGAGTTGTCAGGATCCAGACAAGCAGGCAAACTGAGTCAAAGACGAAACAGGCTCAGAAGATTAAGTCCGGATATAACGCTCAGTACTGCAGGCAGAGTGGCACAAACAAAGCTCCGCACTGAGTGAGGCTCAGGCCAGTGTTTAAGTATACTGTGAGTGATGTCAAATGAAAGTCAGGTGTGTGGCATCCAGAAACTATGTGCCAGGGTTGCTGGGAGATGAAGTACACTCAGAACTCTGGAGATGATTTCGTCAATGACCAGAGGGGGACACAAAGCTCTGACTTCTGACACCGTGCCTCAATCCAATTGTTATTTTCAAGATCGATATAATCAATTCATTCATTCATGAATGAATTAATGATATAATCAATTTATGTTATTTTGAAGGGATACTATAATGGTTTATAGGTCAATTCAATAAACAATTTGCTTCAGACAGATCATTCTGGTTGGATCCTTGGAATATAAATTGATTCATGAATTAAGAGATTTAATTGTGACACCCCATTACATAACCCCATATGTCTGACTAGCATAAAATGAATGGCAAGTGTATTCAAATACGTTTGTATGACTTTGCTTATGTGGGGTTGCCGTGGTGAAGCGGTCAGGCAGTCTACTTCTGATTGGAAGATTGCTTGGTTTGGTTCCCACCTTGCCTGCCCATTTGTCAAAGTATCTTTGAGCAAAACACAACCCCACATTACTCCTAGTGGTTATAGGTTGGTGCCAGTATTCGTCAGTGGATCCGCCATCAATAGTGTGTGTGGATGCGTGAATGGGCTTTTGATTATAAAGTGCTTTGGGCCTTCAAGAAAGGTAGCAAAGCGTTTCTTAAGTATGCACCATTTCAGTGGTTTTACTTTACAAAATATACTAATGTGACAGCATCAGATTAATAAACAAAAACAATAATAAAGGGCTTCCATTTCATTAAAAGCCTGACAAACGCTTGAAATATTATTCTGATCCTTCGATCAACCTCTGATAAAACCCAACTATAGTGGGTTTAATGGGGCAGCAGAGACCCATTAAACCCACTATAGCAGGTCTCTGGGGTCGTCAGGTAGTTACCATCTCTGCAATAGGATTTTTTTAACCCTTGTGCTATCCTAGGCACTTTAAAATTAGGAGTTGAAAAGAAGTGGGAAGAAGCAAGATTATATAATCCCACCCTTACTGAGTTAACTCATTTTATAGTTTTACATAATTTTTGTAATCCGTTTCTGATCAGATAGATTCTTTTCAAATAACAAAATCCAGTGCCAAGTAATGATTTATTATCTTCAGAAAACATTCAGTCATGATTTCAGTAAACAGTAACGGTAACCGTTGTGTAATAATCATTGACTATTATTAGAACACATTATCACATTAAACCAGTAATAATTGGTTAACATTGCAGACCAAGTAAAGAAAATCAATAGCTTATTGATTGTAATTAAAACATTTCAGTAATCATTATTGCAGATTACACAATGTAATATTCATTGGTTGTAATTAAAAGAGCTTTAATAATTTCACCGCAATCAAGTTCACACATGTATTTGGAATTATTTAAACACCTGTTGGTCCTTAAGTCCTCTTATCTTTATATCATGAAATCAGAGTTTCTTTATAAATTTTCTTGAATTTTTGGATATTTGTACATCATTGCAGTTCATTACTTAACCCATTCCAAAGTTTAGTGCCACACAATGACATACAGAAACCTTTCTTTGTGGTTCTCATCAATTTGATCTTGAAGTTTCTTCATCCCCTCAGTTTGTAGCCTCCTTCATTATCTAAGAACTGTTTTTGGATATTGAATGGTAACGATTTCCCACAGGCTCTAGAAGTTGTACAGTGTATAAATCAACAAGGTAGTTTTAAAAGTCTGGATTGATAAAATAAATTGTTTGTATGATCAAGATAGCCCGCTTTATGTACAATTCTGATGGCTTGTTTTTAAAGTAAAAAGAGTGGATCTAGTGAGCTCTTATAATTATTCCCCAAAATTTTTACACAGTAGGTGAAATATGGCAATATTAAGAAGCAGTACAATACATATCTACAGTTGTATTGTAATATGTGTTAAGATTTAGTTATGAAATACTGAAATAGTTTAGACTTTAGTTTGTATGTGTCTAATGTGTGGCTTCCAACTTAAGTTGTCATCGATAAAAAACCCTAAGGATTTGATTTCTGTAACACTTCTCCATTAAGACATTATTTATTTTAGTTGAGAGCTTAGTATTGGCTTTGCAGTTACCAAAAAACATCACTTTGGTTTTATCTAGGTTCAAAGATAACTCGTAAATCCATGATTTTATTTTGTTTGACTCTGTGTTTCAATTTCATTTAAACATGAAACTGGATTCAGCTCCACTTCAGAAGCATCCAGTCCTGCTGAACCATCAACAAGTTCTGCTGAATTCACATCAGCGGCCTGAAAACAAGGAGCAATGGATCACTTGAAGATATTATAAATATCAATCTGAGATCTGCTGAACAGATGTCTAATATTTTTAGACTTCAGAAGATGTTGAGCTGTGATAGAAAAACACTGAAGGTGGACACAAAAATATAATCACCAACCTATAACCACCAGAGGTAAAGTGGGTTCAGTGTCTTGCCCAAGGACATTTCATCACGTGAGAGGGCAAGGCTGGAATCAAACCTGCAATCTTCCGATCAGAGGTTGACCCCCCTACGTCTGCAGGTAGATACAGAATAAATTAAAAAATAGAATCTGAGCACTTTTTTTTGATGGGCTAAATTAAATCAATATGTTTTTATAAAATTTGTTTGAGTGTTTCCTGCGAGACTTCTAAATGAGAATTTAATCTGTGCTTGTCAGTGATCCAAATGACTGGAACTAACAAAAGACAGATGCAAACATTTAATTTGAAGAAAAAAGTTTTGATTACCAACAACAGACAATATTTTCAGATACATTTCATTCACCCTCCAAGAATTAAATATTATAGTCTCAAAGTTTCTGCACTTGTCTGACAATTTGCAAAAGGTAATAACAAGGAACCCTTCTTGCAAAGCTAAAGATGCATCTGGTTTTTCATTATTGTTTTGCTTCTCCTAAATTCCATCATGCTTGTCTGGTTGCAGATAATCAAAGTGGGCCTGCTCTGCGAGCAAATGGAGATTTGTCGAGCTTCCACAGAACCAGGGGGGACCAGCAGAGTCACAAAAAACATAGAGAGGCTCGCAGTGCACAGACTGAAGGAGTCGATATCAGTACCCTGCCTGACAACATGACACACATAGTGGTAAGATGTGAGAAAACAGAACAAAATTTCAGCATTTTTCTTTGTAAATTAAAAGTGATGATACAAAAACATTGCTAACCATAGACAGTTTAACTTCAAGCTACTTTTCACACCACCCTCTGCAATTCGCATTCAAGAGGCCACTTCCAATAAAAAGTAAATGCACGGAAACGTGTTTGAGGCTTCTTTGTAGAAAACTCTAACACGTGAGTGTAACTAAGCAAGTATCTACAACAGTTTTCGGGCTCTACGGCCAAAACGCACTGCCATTAAACATGGGTTGCAAGTTAAACCACTTGAGCTTTGACCAGATCAGATTTGGTAGTGATGTATGAATGACATCCCTTTTAATGCATGGAAGTGCCAACCATTTGAAAATTGATCTTGGAGGAGAAATTAATTGCAGTTTGTGCCCGGGCAAAATTATATGACAAGTTTTTCATATGTGGGAAAAGAGCTGTGAAAGAAAAAGCCTGGAGGTAGATTCACAAGAATTGCGCCACCTTGACATTTCGCACTAAGCCACTTCCAACTGTGGGTGGCGGAGATGTGCTAGTAAACAGCATAAAAAGGAAAACAAGAAGAAGCCCCTTGCTGCTTCTCCACTGTGAATACCATGGGCTAAACCCGATGCGTGTTCAGTTTGTTTAAGAACATGCGTGGGTAGCTTAAGAGAAAACATATCATCTCTGAAGCAGCAACAAGAACTCAGTTTATGAAGCAAAAACTCATGAACACAGGTTATGTAACATGCGTCTTCAACAAATATGTCATAACTGCAGCCTATTTGCAAATTGTACACAGCAAAAATCCCTCCACACACATTTAGTGAGAAGCTATGTGTCCTGTTTAGGCGCTTGTGTAGGAAGCAGCAATGTCATAATGAGGGAAAACAATCTGCAATGGAAGAAAAACATACAGAGGAGTTTATCACAGTTTAATCAGGTTAAACCGTGAAATAGGAAGACCCAAAGTTAATCCTGTCGGATGTCCACTTCATGTGCAGTCTGCATAAATGCAGAATTAACAAAAAATATTGTGTGATGATTAATGTTATTCCAGATCAGAATACACAACCAACAGTGATGCTCTTGACATGCTCTTCACACCTTTGATTCCCTCATTCCTTCCTTTTCCACAAAATAGAGATCAGTAGATGCTGAAGTTTTATGTTATATTTTAGTGTTTTTTCATGTGGAAAGTAATGCCCTGCTTCGTCATGCATGCCATGTCTCCACATCCCTTACCATCTTCAGCTGGTTTTTAGTTCTCAGTCTCTTCATGTCAGGAAGTCCTTGTCCTGAAAAAAAGTCCTCCAATATTCTTCGGAAAAAAAACTTTATTTTAACTGGCAACCCTAAAGCTGCAATCACACCGAACGCAATTTGCACACCAGGGGCGTTGAGTTTCAATGTTAAATCAATGTAGCGACGCCATCTGAAGTCTTGTTGTGACTTGTCAGTCAGGCAGCAGCGAAATTTAAGTGTCGCGGTGAGATTTGGGTATCACTTGTAGCTCAAGAGTTAAAAAGTTTAAACTTTGTTGAGGTTAACCTATCACATCAACAACTTAGGGACTCAGCTTTGGGCATGTGACGTTTTCAGTGACTGTATCAGTGGGTAAAATACAAATCCAAAATGCCTGATCGATGCAACCATTCTCGTCCTGAACATCCATCCATTTTCTTAACCCTCTGTTTTCCTTTCTGGGCTACGGGGTTGCCGGAGCCTGTCCCGGCTTTTGTTGGGCAAAGGCTGGGTACACCCTGGACAGATCGCCAGGGTGTACCCTGTCGGAAAGCTCATGGGACTGGAGCGATTGCACGGTCACTTCACTGGCTTCCAGGAGGGCAGTATAGCAGTTGTGGTGTTGTGAGGCAGCCAGTACAGTAGAATTTCCGCATACTGTATTTGATTTTACAATAATAAAACTGTAAGATAAATCACAGTAGACAGATACTCTACAGTATTTTATTTTACAGTTGTACTACTGTAAAATGAAATACTATTGTTACTGGCATCTTTTCCTGCTATTTTGAGCAAAAGCCATTTTCACCTCTGTTTATTCCGTTTATTACAATCACTCTTGAAGCTCTTTTTGGACAAAGCCATATTCACCCTGAATGAGCTCTTAAATTGATGCAGCAGTAAACAAAGACATACAATCCTTTATTTAACACTACAATATACTACTGTACTGTACTACTACACTATACTAAACAATTTCAAGTCCACTTTAATTAAACTAACAGATGCTCAGAGAGAATATACAAACTCAACACAGAAAGGTTCCCACCTGGCCTTGAACTGAGGAGCTTTTGCCACTCCTGGGTAACTTCACCTTCAAGGATGTATTTTTGAAAGCATGTTATGTCACAAATGTTTGAAAGAGTACTTTCATCAGCATCAACTTTAGGACCCTAAAACGGGTAACCTAGAGCTGTGTTTTTCAACCAGTGTGCACTGGGAGATGGTCAGGTGTGCCGTGGGAAATTGCCCTCATTAACTGATCTAAAAACATTTACCATCTCCAGGATATCAGCTCTTTGTTCATCCAAACAGGCCCTGATAAAACACTGAGTAGTTAGGAATATTAAAGATCATAAAATACTTTTTGCTTTGTGTTTATTTGACTCTATTAAAGACACTTTGATAATAATGACGGTACCGCAATTTAGCCACAGCTTCAGCTCTGTTTTCGGGAAAGGCCCGCCCCTTTAACTGTCTCCACCAATTATTCTTAGAGGCTTAAGCATACGTCATCATTCTGACCAATCAGAAGTGGTTAAAGTCTTCACTTCCTTGTTCCAATTTAGCTCGTAAAGTCTCTCAGTTCCAAAAAAATACCAGGTAAAGCTCGCCTTTAGTGTTGTAGCTTTCCACGGGATCCGGTGTCAGACCAAGGAACAAGTAAACAAAACAATGTGTCATGGTGAGGGGTGGCTCGAGAGCCGGTTGGACCCAGACGCAGAGGCGGAGGCATGAGGATCAGGGGCTAAAGGGGTTTAATGCGAAACACAAACGAAAAGCGCTGCAGAGCAGGATCTCAGAACTGAAACATAACTCACTGTGGCGTGGCAAGAAAACAAGGAACTTGGCATGACAAGACGAGAACACCAGGACAGGAACACTAATGGACCAACACAGGAGGAAGGCAGAGACAAGACTTAAATACAGACAGGACAGACAAGACACAGGTGGACACGATCAGGGCTGATGGGGACCAAAGGAAGTAAACTCAAGAAAACAGACAAGACAGGAGACTTTCAAAATAAAACAGGAAACAGAAACAAGACAGAACAAAGACAACAAATTCAAATCATGACACAATGAAGCTCAGAGAAGCGAGCCAGTCTGCCATCTGCAGCAGTTTGCGCACTACATCTCCCATGATGCATTGTGTTAAAGTGACAGCGTCTAAACAAACATCCCAGTGTTTGGTCCAAATCATCTTTCTAACTGAAACACTTTTCTAAAGAGGTCTGGATTATTTTATATGTTAAACTTAAGAAGAAGTAATAACAACATTTAAGAAACAGGATTACAGTGAAGTGGCCAACTGACACAATTAAACTAAATTGAAACAATGTTATCATCTAAAAAGAAACAAAAAAAATTTGTTAAAGTTTCCAAAGACTTCATCTTTGATTAAAACAATTAAAAAAACTAATAAAACTTTGACATGTTCACTTTTTTTTTAGCTACAGAAAACATAAAGATAATGTTATTTTTGTGTATATTTTATCAAACGTATTGTGATCATTATTCAAAAAACTACAGTTGCTTTTGCCCTAACATTGAAATAAATATAAAAAATGAATCACTATTTAGAAAGAATATGTTTGGTTTTTTGCCAAATTGCATGTTAATAAACTGAAGGGAAAACAACTACCAGAGTAAAATTAAAAAAATTATTACGGAAAACTAACTAACTGTGCCATGGCTCAAAACAGGTTGAAAAACACTGACCTAGAATATGTTTGTAACATCTGTAACTTTGTTAGCAAAAACCGCTCCAGAGAAAGTTTAGTTCCAAGTGAGTTAGTTTCAAGGAAGAAATACATTTCTTCAGTAAGCTGTCAATTTATGTTATAACTCTGTGTGAGGATTATTTGTTACAACATGTGTCAATTTACATATAAAATCTTTAAATACAATTTTTTCAGCTGTGAACATCTGGGGCCTGTTTCAGAAAGGAGGTTAAGTGTAAACTCTGAGTGCGTTAACCCTGAAATCAGGGAAACCCTGGGTTTTCCGTTTCAGATTGGGAGGTTTGTTAAACCACAGTAAACAGAGTAAGTCAAACCCGTGTCTGAAAGAGAGTCTCAGAGTCAGTGTCCCTCCCTTTTTTAAAGACGAAGCGGTATTTTTCACTTTAACCTTCATTGCCCAAATTTCCGTCACACAGAGACGGTCTAAGTCAGTGTTTTTCAACCAGTGTGCCGCGGCACACTAGTGTGCCGTGGCAGATGGTCAAGTGTGCCGTGGAAAATTGCCCTCATTCACTGATCTAAAAACATTTACCATCTCCAGGAAATCAGCTCTTTGTTCATCCAAACAGGTCCTGATAAAACACTGAGTAGTTAGGAATATAAAAGATCATAAAACACGTTTTTCTTTGTGTTTATTTGATTCTATCAAAGACATTTTGATAAGAATGACGGTAACGCGATATAGCTGCAGCTATAACTGTGTAAGGAAAAGTCCCGCAGCTTTTATTGTCTCCACGACTCTACCAATCATTCTTGAAGGCTTAATCACATGTCATCAGTCTGACCAATCAGAAGTGGGTAAAGTCTCCACTTCCTTATTCCAATTTAGCTCATAACTCACTCAGTTCCAACAAAAACACCAGCTAAAGTTCGTCTTTAGCGGTGTAGCTTTCCACAGAATCCGGTATCAGACCGTGGAACAAGTGAACAAAACCATGAAGCTCAGAGACGCGAGTCTTTCTGCCGTTTTACTGCAGTTTTCACACTACATCTCCCATGATGCATTGGCTTATAGGGACAGCACCTCAGCGTACAATGAGTCGTCCATGTTTCACGTCTGGAAAACACAACGAACATTCAGTTTGTATGTAACTTTGTAACTTAACTTTTATTACATCTTTTAGAAAAAGCATCTGCAACTTCCTGCTTTTTCTGCCACAATTATCACAAAAATGCACGTCAGATTGCCGGGGGGGGGGGGGGGTGTAGATCAATGCAGACTATGAGTTTCTGCTTTTTTTTTTTTTTTGGGATGCTGGTGTGCCGCGGGATTTTTGTCAAGGTTAAAGTCTGCCGTGGCTCAAAAAAGGTTGAAAAACACTGGTCTAAGTGACAAGAATGGCTTTTCCTTTTTGGAGGACCCAATAGACGAGGAGGCTGCATTAATTCGTAGAGAATTACATTTACGTTGTGCGAGGATTTTGAGACCTAGACTCGATTTTTTTGTCATTTCCCCATACGTTTTTGTTTGAGCGTTACCGTTTTTCGTTGCAGTCAATTACATATATACAATGAAAACAACATTAGATATGTATTGCTATGTAGATGTTTCATATGTCAAATATTGTCAACAAAGCCTAAATCCATCACATGCTCAAATTTGACCTGATTGAATTATGTTTTTACACTTCATTTTTAGCTGCTGCCATGTTCTTTTAATTCCTGCAGGATTGCATCTACATGAAAATGAAATCAGGGACATTGAATTAAATTAATGTAACAATTACTTTTTGGAAACACAATTTGCTAGTACTGCTTACTTTCTTAATCCCATATAAACCTATACCACTTGATCAATACAAGGGTAAACAAAAGTTCACTTTTAAAAACACAATTGCATGTATTAATATTAAACTGACCAACGTTTGCAAGAGGGGAAGGTTAACAAAAAAGTCCTCTAAACATTACCGACGTTAAATGCATTTTCCCCTAGATTTGTGCTGTACACTATGCAGCATTTCATGCTATTACACCAGGAATAACACTTCAAAAGTACACCTAAATATCGCCATTTTTTATTTCACTCCTTACGGTATTTAAAAAGTTATTACAGCCAATATTTTATAACAATGATTTAAATGCAAACTTAAGCATTAACTTGAGCAGCTATGTTTTCCCACGCTAACGTTCTCTGTTTTGCAGATGCAGCGGTGTTGCCTTTCTTCTGGAACATGTGCTCATATTCACTGTAACTCTGCAGCAGCACGTCAAGTTCAGCTGGCAAAAAATATGCAGACCTCTTTTTTTCACGGTTTCCATGGTGACTCGTAATATCTTCGCTCCATTGATAATGGCTTCTTATAGTCGCGGTGCACACGCTTACCTCCGAATCAGTCCACTCAGAGTTGATTGACCTAACTCTGATAAGCTTCTTTGAAACAGAAAACTCAGACTTGTTAATCTCTCGATTGACCAACTCAGAGTTCAAGTTTAACCTCAGAGTTGGTTGAACCTCCTTTCTGAAACAGGCCCCTGGGGTAACAACCTGACATTAAACTCCAAAGTTTCTTGTCACCTTGCTATATTGAAAAACTCACAGGAGGATAAAGAAAATTGGCAGGCCTCCTTTGCATATGATGCAGGAATGATCTCTTAAAAAAGCTAACAGAATATTGCTTCAATAAAAAAATAAAAATAAAAATAAAAGCATCATGAAAATGCAAACTCAAATATTTATGAAAAGCTTTATCCATTGGAAAACCCTAACCCAAAAAGAGGGATTGTAAACCCCTTAATTTAACTTTAGCCGTAGGTTATATCTAAATCTGTTAGATTTAACCAGAAGTATGGATTGAGCAGTGAAGTTTGCTTGCCTACATGGTAGGAATTATGGAGGAACGACATGGAAAAAATAAAATATATCTTGTTCCCACAAATTAATATTCCGTTTCCACGAAATACTATTTCGTTCCCTCAAAATAATTATTTTCGTGCAAATAAAGAAATTAATTTGTGCAAACGAAATAATTATTCACGTCATAAGTCGACACAACACGAATATGCTCTTTCGTCTTGCCGCAAAAGCCACCTTCAGCAATAACTTCCGTGTCTCTGTGACCCACATCCATTCAAGAAAGGAAAAAGAAAAACAAAAATGATCAATTTATTTTTGTTTCAATGAATATAAGAAAAATATCATAAGATTGAGGATGCCCAAGCTTGCTGCTTCGCCAAACCGCAGCGATTCTCTGGACATAGCTCCCAGCTCCGCCGCAGAGCTCTTCTGCTTGTCATACCGGCATATAGGGGATATTGTAATTTAGGGTCGAATAGGAATAATACCATTCAGGACTTGTCTTTTATTAACATACTCGTTAGCAGTCGCTTTACATCTGAAGGCTAGTATGACAAGCAAAAGAGCTCTGCGGTTGAGCTAGGAGCTGTGTCCGGTGAATCGCTGTGGTATGGCGAAGCACAAAGCTTGGGCATTCTACATCTTATGATTTTTTTCTTGTATTCATTCAGACAATAATAAATTGATCATTCTTGTTTTTCTTTTTCCTTTCTCGAACAAATGGGTCAGAAGAGACAGAAATTAACGCTGGCAGCGGCTTTTGTGGCAGGACGGAGAGCATATCCTTGTTTATGAATGACTAATGGTGTGAATATTTATGTTGTTCGCACGATTGAATTATTTCGTTGACATGAAGCAATTATTTCGAGGGAACGAAATATTATTTCATGGGAACAGACTATTAATTTGTGGGAACAAGATATAAATTTGTGGTAATGAGATATATTTTATTTTCCATGTCAAGACATGGGCTCTGTAACATTGGACTAAAAGAGGAAATTGTTTTTAACTTGTTTTCACAGTGCACTTGAAATTTGCTTCCAACCAGAAGTGATTGGGTCATCCCCTGTGGTTAACTTTCAGTCATACCAGTGGTGAACCTACAAAATCAATAAATAACAAATGAAAAAAACATTTTTATAAAAAACATTAAACCTAGAAAAGCTTTCTCTTCACTAGAGTTGCAACAAAAAGGCTGAAAATGTGAATCATTTAAATTTAAAACCAAAAGCACACATCTCTATTAATCCAAAGAACTTGATAAACGTAACTGCTACAACTGGAGACAACACATATAAGTTCTTAATTTGAATTTTGTACACAAAATAACCTTAAAAGGCATTCTGACATGTTAAGTATTTAATTTAAAACACAAAAAGAACAAATAAATTCATTTAAATACATATTTTTCTGACTTGTTTTGTCAACATTAAGCTGAAAAGTTACTCTAACAAATTCAAAACTCAATTCACCTAATTTTAAATTTAATTTATTTGTTCATTCAAAGTATTTTTGTTGTGCATTTTTTGTTTTTGCTTAATGTACTGCAGTTATCTCTCACTTGATCTATTAAATTCAGTCTAGAAGAACTGTATTGTTCATTTTTTCCTCTCGCACTGAATTTGAAATTGAAAGCAGACAAAGTCCTCCTGCCAACTTACAGTGTTTGCCTTCGCCTGCTCATGCATGCATTTGTGCGCGTGCTTGTGCATACACATGTATGTGAATGACTCACTTGGACGAGATTGCAAGTGACTCTGCTATACAGCTGCTGTTAGTTTCTCACAGAGAAGTCTGATCCTCATTTCCACTTTTGGTCCAGTCTGCACTTTTCCATAAATCAGTCAGCTGTGAGACAGCAGCTTCTGATCAGATTCTTCACCTGAAAATCTGCACCTCCAGAAAATGCAGGTTGGCTTCAGCCGGTGGAAAATTACAGAAAAAAATAGGTCATTTACTCTATGTGGAGCAGCCAAAGAGCTGAGAGCTCTTCATTTAACTGCTCCACTTTCTGAACACACTCTAAACCCCAGAACCATTGCTCTCCGTCACCTTGAGGAGTACTTCACATTGAAAATGCCACAGACACTGGAGATATGAAACCCTTGTGCTATCTTAGATGACCCCACCCTTATTGACGTGTTCTCCCTACCATGATAAAGGTACAAAGATTTCATGTAATCTATGGACACCAGTTAGGTTCACAAATCATTGAAGAAAAAAGGCTCAGAGCACTGTCTCTAGTGGGTCTAGATGACCCAACTCCCAATGTTAAAGTGCCTAGGATAGCACAAGGGTTAAGAATACACAAACCTCACCTGGAGTGAAAGGGAATGAGCAAAGTGGAGAAAAAGACAAAAACAAAGTTAATCACAAGGTTTAAGCTCTATTTCAATTAAATTAAACAAAATGTGATTGTTTAACACTGGAGATGTCGCTGGTCACTCCTAAATTAACACTTGCTCTCTGATGTACTGAAACTCTTGAAGAAAAGTGTTTTTATTATTGGTTTTGCACCAGTATGCAACCCATCAATAACGTAAAGTTCTGCATAAATGTCCAAAGCCGCTTTTTACCACAACAGAATAAGCTGGAATTACGTTACCTGTGGAAACATTTGAAAAAAATATTACCTGCGTAAACGGTAATTGAAGGATTGTCAACACTGGAGCTAAAGCTCTGGTTTTAAAGAGTTGAATGCAAAAAATTCAAAAAAACTTACTTCCAACCAAATACTGTTTTAAAGCTACTGATTGAACACACCTCAACCAAACTTTTATCAAATAAATTCTCTTCTTGTGTTCAAAATTTCAGGAGGACTCGCAGAAATACTACACATGGAAGAGCTTTGGTCCTACAGACAGACAGGCAGACAGTTTATGGGTGGATCTAGATAGTCTACACAGGAGTCAGGTCAAAATCCATGGCATCCTGTCCAACACACACCGACAGGCAGCGGTAAGACCAGAGCACAAGCTGGCATGCCACATTTAAACCAGATTGAAACTAAATCAATGACACTTTTTCTGCTATTTTTCCCAGAGGGTGGCTCTGTCTTTTGATTTTCCTTTTTATGGACACTACTTGAGACAGATAATTGTAGCAACTGGAGGTGATTTGATTTTGTGTTATTACTATTATTGCAGTACCCATCTGGTTGCAGATTTAAACAGATAAATCTTTATAAATTATCAAAATTAGTGTTTTGTTAACAGGGTTCATCTTCATGGGCGACATTACTCATCGAATGTTGACAGCTACACAATACGCTGCACCTCTCATGGCCAATTTCGATCCGAGCTCCTCCACTAACTCAACAGTGAGATATTCAGACAACGGTATGTTGAAACGTTGCTAGAATTGTCATTGTCTGTTTGAAAGCTTTTAATTGACTTTTAACCGTAATCATTTTTGCCTTTTTGCTCAGGAAATTTGTTTGTGGTGCAGTGGGACAAAGTGCGGCTGAAGGACAGAGAGAATGAAGGATCTTTTACGTTCCAGGCAGCCCTCCACAGTAATGGCACCATCGTTTTTAACTACAGAGATGTGAGCTCTTTATTTTAACTGGCTTTGTTGATCTGTGCAGTTTACATCAACCTAAGCATATATTTTTATGCATTTTGTTCTTTAAGATACCCATACCAGTGGAAAATATGAATTCCCTTGAGCATCCTGTCAAAGTAGGACTGTCAGACGCATTCATGGCCTTTCATCCTGCATCAATGCCAGGTCAGCAATTGTTTGGTTTTGATTTATTTGTAAATATCATAGGGTTGTTTCAAGTTTTCAGTTTTGTCTTAAAGGCATAAAGCGGCGCACCATCTACGAATATCATAGGGTTGAAATTGACGCCACCAAGATTGTCAGCAGATCTGCGTTTGAGTTCATCCCTTTGCCCAGTGAGTGTTCAACAACTAAATTCCTGTTGGCATAACTTACTCCCCTCTCATAATGATGCATCTGATCCCTACAGCTTGTCTCCAGCACACGTCCTGTGACCTCTGTCTGACATCCAACCTGACCACTGGCTGTGGCTGGTGCAACACTCTCCAGCGGTAAAACAAAAACTTGTACTATTCACTATACTTATATTGACATTAAGTCTTGATTCAATCTTCTTTCATTGGGTCTCTTACTGAATTTCAGGTGCTCAGATGGTATAGATCGCCACAGACTGGAGTGGTTGGAATACAACTGCACCAAGGAGGTGAAAGGATCTACTGTTCTAAAATAGTGTGTAGCAAACATCTTACCTTTGTTTTGTGGATGTTCACAAAGGCCACGGGAACCTGTGAGGATTTCAACCCAGTGGAATCTGAGGGATCTATGAGTCCATTCAACCACTCATCTCCAGGTCCAACACCTTCAGCAACATCTTCAGAAGATCTTGTTACCAGGAGTGAGTTACTAGAAACAAACAAAGCACTGAGGTCCAATTTGGACAAAATTATTTGGCCAAATCTGAATGCTGAAAAAAAATAATTAATACATCTGTAGATTGATTTACAATGCCACTAAACTCATACTTTGAGCAAACTCAGTTAGTTGATATTATCATGTAATTAACTAATGTTTTGCATTCAAATGACCTTTTTTATTTAGTGTTCTTGTTGTAAAAGAATGTAAGAGAAATTATTTACACAAAAATAAGAAAACCTCCCACAGCACACATAAACAGAAAAAGACAAAAAAATCCAAAAGTACTCAAAAAAACTAAATTATGCCCCCCCAAAAAATAACAAAAAAACAGCACCTTAAACCTCTTAAGTATTTGTTTTTTACTGTGTTGCTGGTTTCTGCAAGAAAGCACACATGTGTTATTGTGCATCAATTTGGGGTATGTATATTATAATTTTAGGTGAATCCAGAAGGAACAAAGAGATGAAGTGAATTTAGCAATTTTTGTCATTTTCCCAAATGAGTGATTTCAAATTGGATTGAATTGAATTTGTTTTGTGTTGTAAATAAAACTTGTGTTTTTCATCTTTTGTTTTAAAAAAAGTAATTTTTATGCAGACATTTTTCTTAGGTCATTACAAAAAAACTATTTTCTTGTTTGCAGTCCCAGATTTACCAATTGATCTTCCAAGCCACAAGGGGATAAATGAGAACACGGCCATCATAGCAGGTGTAGTGGCTGCATTAGTTCTGCTTGTGACTTTGACCTTGCTGGCTGTTTACTACATCAATACCCATCCCACAATTGCTCCACCGTTCTACCTCATGCAGGTGAGGAAAGACAAACTTCCGCACATGATCGTGCATTCCGTTTGTTATTAAACATAACAATTGTAAAAAATGTAATTGTCTGCTTCATGCAGCGACACACACCAAACTACTGGCCTTCCACAAAGTTCCGCAACCAAGGATGCCACTCCAGTTATGCTGAAGTGGAGTTTGGTGTTCATGAAAAGGAAGGCTTCATCGAAGCGGAGCAGTGCTGCTAAGAACCTTGGACTCACTCAGACTCTTGAGCAGGAAGAACGCAAATGATCTTGGGATTATAGAAGAACCAAACAAGGCTGAATATGGAAAATGAGGTGCGCCGCTGACACACGATGTCATTGCTCCAACCTTTGTGGCTGGAGAGTGTTTACTGTAATTGCTCTCAAAGCCTCTTTCCTTCTTTCTCGTGATTGTTTTCATGTTGTTTTCAGTCACTGATTTAGCCGTGTGACTCGAGGGTTGAAGGGTCATGTTGGTAAGGACTAGATTTTACCAACATGATGAGATGCAAAGGAGTACCTGGTCAAGACCCATAAATGCTGTCAGGGAATAAATGAAACAAGCCTTCATTCTGCAAACCAATATACAGCTCAGTTTAACTTTGTGTTCCTGTTATCATCCATGTCATTGAGTTAATTATGCTGTTTTCTTAACTGCACTAGCCTTTGTTTATAAATGCTGCTTATATGTGGACTTCTCTTCAACATATATCTAGCTACAAAAATGATAGTGAATAAAATGCTCATCTTGGAGAAAAGTTGTATAAATGAATTTAAGTGTAATCAAATTCCAAGAATTTTCTTTGACTCTCTTTAGTGTAATGTCTTCTAATAAAACTGATCAGTGTGGATGTTGATTTGTTTGATCAAGAACAGTCATCAATCTGTTTTTTAAACCTGCTTCATCCTCAAAGTTACTGCTATCCCAGCCCGTGTTAGGTGAAGGTAGGTTACACCATGGACAAGTCTCCCGTCTGTCATATGGATGGGGTGAAGAATCTCTCAAAAATAAACATAATCATATGTTGTCCAAAAATTAATACTTTGTGCACAACTTTGCAGAAAAAAATGAATACAAAATGTTGTTTATGTTTAAAATATCTGTTGTGAATACGATTTGTCTTTGTTTTGACTACAACTTTTCTCTGTCTTGAATACGAAATTTCTCCTGGTTACTCATCTGATCTGAAGAGATCAAATTAAGAAAATAAAAAATAACGTCAGTGGGATCAGAATGTTCATTCATTCATCTTCTAAAACCGTTTTATCCCTTTCGGGGTCATGGGCTACCGGAGCCTATCCCAGCCACTTGTGGGCGGCGGCAGGGGACATCCTGGAGAGGTTGCCAGCCTGTTGCAGGGGCTTAAAAAAGGGGCTTAAAGCGCATGCTCACAGTTAAACTCAGTATATGCCTGTGACCCTGTGACGTATTATTCAGTTTGCTAACAGGGGAAATTTTGTATTCAAGACGAGCAAGAGTAGTATTCAAAACAAAGACAAATGGTATTCCAAACAAGTTTGGTATGTCAAACAGAAAACAAAATGTTGCAATCATATTTTTTATTTTAAGTTGTGCAGAAGTATTAGTTTGTGCATTATTATTGTTGAGTAATAATATTACCAATATTACCAATTGAGGCAATATGCATAACGATTACTCTGAAATATCTAGAGAAACCCCCCCCCCCACACAGGGAAAATATACAAACTCCATGAAGTGTGGACTTCAAACCAGACCCTTCTTACTGTGGCATAATAGTGCTAAAACCTTGCTTCCTTCAACAACAGCCACAAAAAAGCAGCAATCAATTTCAAACATTAGCCCTAATGTATCAATTCAGGTGAGTAATCTAGGGGAAAAAAATCAACCTAATATTAGGTAAAAGTATTAGATATAAAATACATTAGAATGTATATATATATATCTATACTAATGAGGTTTAGGGGAAAAAAATGTCCAGTAAGAGTTTTTTAATGTAAATGTACAAGTTATTATAGTATAACACTCGTATAACTACACATTTCAATGGATGACAAAATGAGGGGGCACCCGGATTTGAACCGGGGACCTCTCGATCTGCAGTCGAATGCTCTACCACTGAGCTATACCCCCGACTGCACAGAAGCGTCACCAAGATATATTTATCATTCGTCATGGAGCAATACGTGGTGTGTTTGTATTGGGATTATTTTGTAAAGCGCTTTAGTTGGTGTCACTGAGGAGATGTCGCTGGTGGTGCCTACGTGTTCTTCTTGTTGAGCTTAGAATCATAGGCTGCTATCCATCTGAGTTGCCAGAAGATGGCGTCACTGAATGACATCATGTCACCGTAACAATAAGTCATAACATGTTTTATATATTTTATTTCTGGTCACTTTCGCATGTGCTGGCGGCTGGGGCTGGGATTAACACTTTACAAACATTTCTCAATATACACTCATGTGTGTGCAATCAGTCTTCCTATTACTTAAGAAGACGTGATAGAGAAGGCGTACACAGCACATCGAACTGTTAATGCCTCTAAGTCACGTTATGCATTTGTTTCAACTAAGGTTTTCCGTTGGCGCAGACATAGTTTTTAATACTTTATATATATCTTTATTATATATATCTTTATTGTATATATCTTTGTGAGCCTAAATTGCTTTGTTGCTCATAAAGCTTCATTTATTTTTAACATATTTATGAAATGTGCATTTTTCCACATACTCCATGTTGTCAACTAATGTGTTTTAGGGGATAAAAACACTGCTATTGAAACCTAGGTTGAATCTCACACTTACGACGGTACGTGAATGCACCGTTGAAACCCTCCTCTCACTGTGGTTCTGGACTGTACATATAAAAGCCTCTTGAAGGACAGAGGGATGATATCTGTTTGATGCAAATCACTTCAAAAATATTTTTTACTTTTTCTGAAAAACGTGAGTTCTGGTTTTGAAGGTTTGAATAATTTCTGAGCCATGATGAATCCATCTTGTGGGAGATGCAACAAACCGGTTTACCCAACAGAAAAAATAAACTGCCTTGACAAGGTAAGTTAACAAACTGTACTTTCTTTTTTTTTACTTTTCACACTTCTGCTTACATTAAACCTTTTTTTACATGTAACATGAGAGTTTGTATTTTATTAATTGTGTAAATTGTAAAATAGTCTGCAAAAACAGATACAAATAAACAATGTTTGGAGTGATTTTGTAATTAGAAAAGTAATGCACTTTTTCAGCATAGGCTACTATTTTCGCAATGTCTTTCTATTATTCATTTTTAAAATAGTACTTTACTTGAATAACAACGTATTATACCATTCAGCTACCCAAAATGTATATTATGTTCAAAGCACTGAGAGCTTGAGGTAGTAACCCTTGTGCTATCCTAGGCACTTTAACATTGGGAGTTGGGTCATCTAGACCCACTAGACAGTACGCTGAACCTTTTTCTTCAATGATTTGTGATCTTTACTGGTGTCCATGGATTACATGAAATCTTTCCACCTTTATCCACCTTTGTCATGGTAGGGAGAACACGTCAATGTTAGGGTGGGGTCATAGGATAGCACAAGGGATAAATAATAAAAAAGGCAACAATTAACATTTTTTCCTGCTTTTTTCAGCCACTTTAAGGTTTTAATACTATTTCTGTTTTTAAAAAACAAGCCAGATTTTCTATTAGGATTCTTAGACCCAAGCACTTAATTTGTGTTTCTAATAAAAGTGTTAAATTCTAATTTTCACTGAATTGCTTTTCCAAAATGGTGCTTTCACTGGAATATTCATAGCCATATTTCACTCAGATAAATTTGAAACACATTTTTACTGTACTTGATCTTCTTTAGGAGTGCTAAATTGTGATGGAATGTAAGGCATTAAAATTTTGAGATAATAATAAGTAAGGGATTCGTTTTAAATAAAGCAATTTGTCATGTTGGAAGTAACTTGTACAAAACTCCACATATCCATACACAAGAGAAAAAAAAAGCAAAAGGAAAGAAATATGAATAAACAAAAACAGATTTATTTATTTTTAACTGATTTACATGCTTTCAGAATAAAAGTCCCACAAACCAGTTAGTTAACTGACCAGCTGGAAAGCTACTGATTTAGTATGCTATGTTCACTTATAAACCTTCATCAAGATTGGAATTACCAAGATTTGGGCACAAGCTCGGCGCATGGGACTCTCTACAACTAATATTTTTTTTATTTATAACTTTTCCCTCATTTTTTTTTATCAGAGGTACAGTTTGTCTTCACTTGGTTAATCATAAATATTAAAAGTATTTGATGCCTTTGCTTCATTTCTATCAATTCCTTCCACATTTTTCCTTCCTCTGGTATTCGGATGGAAACTAAACTCTAAACTGCAGCCTTATATTATGATCTCAATGTCAAATACTTGTTTTTATTTTCTTTTAAAATGTTAAGGACCAGTAAAAGCTATGTACTCTGCAAATTATCCTAAGGTTTTTCTACATAAATAAGCTTCTAAAGATTTTTAGAGCCTCCATCTCATCAGTTGATTGCAAATTTAGAAATATTTCAACATTTTTGCTGCTTCTGGCATTTCATTTGCACAGTTTTGTACTGCTGAATGTAGCATAGCTTTGAATGTTGACAAATTACAGATACTCTCAACAAATCAAATGTATTAACTCACATACTTTACAAGTCATTTTTCTCCATTCATTTTTATTATGACATTTATCAATTCACTTTTTTCTAACATTGTATTATATTGTTTGTGGTTAACATTGCTTTCATCTTTTACCTTATATTTTCTGGATGGAGACCATTTCATTTTCATATCTTCTCTGGCTACTTCACCTCCAATTTTAATTTTTTTAAAACCAATATTAATGTTTCCATTTAATTCTGGTCCCTTTATTCTACTTAAATTAACTCTAACTGTATTATTAGAGTATTAGTTTGGATGCATGTTCCCATTTATCATCAAGAAATTTTGAGCTGATTGTGAATCCCAGAAAGATTTTCCCTGATATTAAAATGCACAGGGTTTTTAACATATATTTTATACTCTCCCTTTTTTTGATCATTCCAGTTCTGGCACAAATGTTGCTTCAGCTGTGAAGTTTGCAAAATGGCCCTGAGCATGAAGAACTACAAAGGCTTTGAGAAGAGACCCTACTGCAGTATGTGAGTCCACATTTTACACATACTCCACATTTATGTCAACTTCACCTTGATACCTGAGTGATCACTAAAATACATTAAGGTTTCTCTCACAGTACCATTTAGTTGTGTTTTTTGTCTTCCCCTACGGGGTTAATTTGATCTACAATATAATTTGGAAGGATAAAACAAATAAAATCAGCATTCGAGTTAATAGAACCAATATACATCATATAAGTTATTTTTGAGACACACAGAGTAATGGAAATTAGAAGCATCAAAGCTTGAAAAGGACGGAAAAATGACATGAATAGAGATATTTTGATCACATGATTTAAACAATGCTAGTGCATCACCTAAAATTTAAATCCTTTACTACTTCCATTAACTTTTTTTACCATCTTCCTTTGCTGTGACCCTGCAGAAGAGAAAGTAGGTGTAGAAGGTGGAAAGACCATCTTCAAAAATGGTGATCTCATCTCAAAAGCAATATTTTATTTATGGCAATCCAAATTGAGGGTAGCTGAAAAATATTTTTTTAGCTTAAACAATAAAAACTTGGCGGCCATGGTAGAGCGGTAGACTTCTGATTGGTTCCCTCTCGGTTCAGCGAGGGAACCGAACCTGTGTCGAACTCTTGACCAAAACACTGAACCCAGTGTTCCTCCTGGTGGTTATAGGTTGGCGCCAGTGTTTGACAGCTGAGCCACCATCAGTTTGTGAATGTGTGTGTATGGGTAAATTACTAAAATGCTTTGGGCCTTCAAGGAGGACGTAAAGTGCCATACAGTAAGCTTATGACATTTTCTTAAAAAAAAAAAAATAGAATATCAGTGCCATTCAATCCTGTACTGATGGCCAAATAATCATCAGAAGCTTATGGATATTTTAGACACCTTTTTGACACAAGACCGAACAGACTTGATTGAGAGTCATTTTATAAATTTCTGATCTTTTTTTTAAAACAGATCAATAAAATTGGCCTCAATAATTTATTTTCCACATGCTTCGTTTTCCACTGTTATAAAAGTATGTGATATATAGCAGTTTTTGTATTCTTTCCACCTTAGGCATTACCCGAAAACCTCGTTTACAATTGTGACCGACACACCTGAGAATCTGCGGCTCAAACAACAGAGCCAACTCAACAGTCAGGTGAGGTCAGTTTTGTTGTTTTATGTGACCAAATTTCAGAGAAGTTCAAAACATGCTAAATTTTACATAAAATTAAACGATGTGAACAATAGTTACAGATTGTAACAGTTGAAGTGGCTTCAGTTTGCAACAAAACTGCATTTTTATGCTACAGTAGAGTACAGTTAAGTATTTTAACTTCATTTAGATTTAAATTCCACCCCAATCATCTATTGATCTGATGTAAATTGATTTAAAAACGTTCCCAGATTAATCCATTTTAGCAAAAAAAAAAAAAAAATCTGTGTTATTTTCTAGGACATAGTTTCTGCAGAATGGCAGTTTGTCAATAAAAATTTGCCTCTGACTGGTGTCGCAGAGTTAGCCTGCACCCACTTCCCATTATCCCTTTGTTTAAGGTTTCTCTCGCTAGCTTACAATGCCTCACAAGCACAACCTTACACTACTGGTGCATCTACTAGTGTGAGCAATACTGGAGCTATCCAGATGTACAGTTTTGAGCCGCATGCCAGCTCAGAAGACAAAAACAAAAAAATACATGGATCTAGTCATCTACAAGTTGATGCATCAGAATGGAGCAGAGCAGGGAGCTTTTGGCATCCCGCTGTTGGTAATATGTCAAATCTATAGGCTTTTTCAAATGGCATTTTCTTGTCTGCTTCTGATTCACAATGATTAGAACTAAAAAATACTCAGAGATTTAATTTTAAGGTTAATTTTCGTTATATAAGTCCTCCATCATGAGAAAAATGTTATAAGAACATGCTTAAAAACAACCAAAAACATCATTTTCATTTGAGATGGTCTTGAAAAGCTGCTTTTTTCAGTTCCATCCCCCACTTTCCCCTCATTCGAGCTTCCCACTTCTTTGTTTATGACCATAAAAGTCTCTGCAGCCCAGCTCTCTCCCTGGCCAGCATTTTCCTCATAGCAAGGATGTGACTCACGCGCGCGTGTGTGTGTGTGTGTGTGCGGGCGGGAGGGGGTAGCAGGTTCAGATCTCAGATTTACTTTTAAATAAACATTTGTGTATTTCTGTGTCCAAACCTTCAGGGATGGTTGGAAGTGGCTGTCTAAATCCCATTTATGAGCATCTGTCTGTGAAGAACACAATCCTTTTTAGGCAAAAAGATAAACTCAAGTGTTTAAAGGTGAAATTCATTCTAAAGAAGAAGCTTGCTGAATGTTTGTGACAAAGTTGCGTACAAGAAAAAGGCCTATAAACCATAGAAAATAAAAGAAAAACGTTTCTTCTTTTCTATGTATTAAACCACGGCTCTAAAATTCCAGGAGTTTTGCCTCAGCCATTGTTTTAAAGTGTGACAAATTATCAAATGTCAAATAACAAGGAAGTAGGACAAAAAAGAAAATCAAAGTTATGTCAAAGTGAAACATAGGTGAAGCATGAAACAAGACAGATGAGTAGGGGTGCATTGGATCAGTAGGTCCGGCACACACATGTACAGCGGATACAGCGTGGGTTTTCTCCGGCTTCCTCCCACACTCAAAAAATATGCTCGGTCAGCACACACATCTTTTCTTTTTAATTTAATTTACAAAAGTTCATTAACATAGAACATGTTGTGGTACTATTTAAATTGAGTCTAACAAAAAGGTTTTTTTTCACTTAACTTTAATAAACATTTTACCAAGGAACAGTGTTAGATTTAGTCAAACAAAATAAAAATAGAACATTAGCACGACTTGACATAAAAAGTGGGGAAGGGATTTTATTGTTACAGAGACACACTGATGGAATTGAACTGTTTGTGGATGAATCAAATCAAACAATTCAAACGTGCTCTGAAATGAAATGGTTTTTTGCAGGCTCTTTACAAAGAAGACTTTGAGAAAAACAAGGGAAAGGGGTTCAGCGTTGTGGCCGACACTCCAGAAATGCAGAGACTGAAGAAGACGCAAGACCAGATTAGCAACGTAGGTCCAGTTCCCCTTCAAAACCTTCCCACTTTGAAGCCCACTTTTTAAAGCAAATATAGACCAAAAATTTGGCAGAGATTAAGTCAGTTTAGCTGTGAATAGTGAACAAAGAGAAAGATGTTGAAGTGTAGTTCTGCAGAGGCACATTTCTGACAATTCTTCCTGTCCACTCAGGAGCAGATGCCCAATATGGTCAACATTTCTCAGCTGGGTACACAAATTGAGCTGCTACACACACATGTATACTCATACCACAGAAACACAGACTTTCATGAGAGTTGCGGAAAGGAATGATGGGTAATGAGCCAACATGTCAAAAGGTTACATCTATTTTCCCACTGATTATTTTTCTTTTTTTCCTTCCACTTCTCTCTAGCACCCGTTTTTCATATATATACAGTGTTGGGTAAACTATTTTTAAAAAGTTGTTGATTACTTTAGTTACTGGATGAAATTGTAATTAAATTACTTTACTCATTTATTTTAAAAAGTAATTCCCTGATGCACAAAATGAATTACTAATCTATAAAATGTGTTTTTAATGTAAAAATATTTATAAATATTTATTACATTGATATGCTTTTCATTTTTCATTCATTCTAGATAAAATGTTTAAAAAAAAGATAAGATATAAAAAAGTATGTACAATTCAACTTTTAACTTTATACATTTTCCGCTTTTTCCTTTTAAACTATTTTAAAGTGAAACGATTTCTAGTTGCACGTCTGTCCCTCGTGCACTCGCACGGTTCCTGTGCCGCTGCGAGTGAAGGAACCTATTGCCCCTCCCTCTTCTGCTCAGTGCAAACCATTAACTCTAAATCTTTTACAGTCAATGTTGCAAATTCAAATTGACCAATCATGTACAACTTAGAGAGAAAAGTAAAGTAAGAAAGAATATATATACGGTGTATATACAGTATATAAAACAGCTCCCAGGAAGAAGCCGGCTAGTGTCGTTCACACTAGAGTGTATGGCGTTTACTAGAGCCCTTTCACTTGTGACAGGGCAGGTCTCTGCTCTGCCGTACACCTCTTGCTTCTTGAAGATGTGAGTCCAACTCTCTAAAATGAGAAGTCTTCTCCCAGGATGTCCTTCTCTAATAGTATTTTGAATTAAAGCAATGTGACTGCAGCAATGAGAGCCTGTCTGTACTTTAACCGATCCCCAACTCTGAATTAGCGTGCATTCAATGTGAATCTCCTTTTCATTTCATTAAACCAACAGAAAATGTCAGAGCCTACAAAACTAGTAATGAAGTAACGAGGGTTTCGGTAGTCTAGTAATTGTAATTTCAGAAACGAAATTTGAATTGTAGTTCCTGTAGTTCCTCCGTTACTGACAAAAGTAATTAAATGACTGTAATTCATTTGTAATCTGTTACCCCCAACACTCCTTGAATTTCAACCCTGATCTGTTTAAAGCCTTTAAAAAAAACCTTGCTGAGGACTGACCCCATTTCCTCTCAATTTACTCTCCCACCCACTGGCATGTTGTCAAGCTATTATTTAGTCCTAATAAAGCCGTCTCCAATAGCCTAAGCAGTTCTGCTCATACCTTCTCATCCACACAATCATATATTTTTAAACTCTTTAAATTACACTTTGATATCATCTTTAAAGTAATTCAAAGTTTAACAAACAAAACATAATAGATATCAGAATACATAATATGTATATGAATAGGAGTAGTAATAATGCCAAGAATCTTGTGGGATCATCTTCTTTTATTTATTTTCTTATAAATTTATTAATTCAAATCCTAAATAGGTTGGAAATATCTGTGTTTTTTGTTTTTATTGTATTTTTTCCTTTTTTTTAATTGCTGAAAATTGCTGGAAATCAATCAATCAATAAAATAATATTTCCCGATAAAAATTTCAATTCAAATCCACACCTGTGTGAACAGGATGAGCTTTTGCCTCTAAAAATCTGCAGTAAAAAGAGAAAATTATTATCGTGTAATTTATCACAAACAGTAGCATCCAGCTGAACTAAATAAATGGAAATACAAGGTAAAACTTTATAATTAATTATAGATTCACTAGAGCGCTTGCAACAAGCTGAAATTTTACTGTTCTGGTCTTGAAGAAAGCACAAAGGGAGATTCAAGCTTAATTTTGCTTTCTTTTTTGATTAGGTGTTGATTAAATTCGCACAATATTATGAGGTTCAGTCTTTTTCCATTGGCACTATTATTATCTATAAGAGTAAACAATCGCTAGCAATGATTGGATTAAATCAAACAGTTTAAGCAAACCCGGAGAGTATACAATCGGATGGACAGTGTTGAAACATCAGGCATTTCGCGAACTTCAGTTTCAACCCCATGATTAGAATAGAAGCCAGTAGCAGAGTACGATTTCTCACGAGGAGAGTCAAAGCAGACAGGCACTCAGCACATCTGCCCCAAGCAGCTCTGAGGATGTCTGGCTGATCTATCTTTATTCAGAATTGCATTACCCCGGTTACAAAGAAAATAATAATAATAGTAATAATAATCAATTTGATTCGAAAGCGCCTTTCAAAGAACTCAAGGACACTGTACAAAACAAAGGTCAAGTAAGTTCACAAAAAATATTAATTAAAAACACAATAAATAGTAGCTGACAGAAAATCAAAAGTGAATTAGTGTGAAAAAGCAGAATAAATATTAATTCATAACTATGATGAAGAAACACTTTAGTTGTTTTTGGAAAGATAAATAGCCTGTATAAGGGCCGGTTTGGCTCGTGCTGGTTTGCGGCGCCTTCTGTCCGTGAAACCTGGGTTCGACTCCGGGCTGCTCCCTAATTCCCTTCTCTGCTGCTGTGCCAGTCCCAAGCCCAGTTGGATTGAGAGCGTTGCGTCAGGAAGGGCATCTGGTGTAAAACATTGCCAAGTTAGCCATGCCACCCATCCTCGAGGGAGGGTTGTTTCGCCGTGGCGACCCCTGATGGAAGAAGCTTAAAGGGAAAGAAGATATAGCCTGTATAAGATAATGTAAACACCTGTATAATAACATTCTCTTACTCATCCTACTGAAAAGCCCTTGAAAATCTGTATTAAAGGTATTCCTCACTACATTTTAACACACTTTGGTATCCCTGAAAAAAAGCCAAGAATTTTCATTATTTCAATGAATGAGTAAAAAGTGTGGTGAAAAAAAAAATACTGCCCTTGTTTGGATTTCTCATGTGCAGATTAAATACCATGAGGAATTTGAGAAGAGCAAAAGTCGAAGTGATGCGCCTCCTCCAGAAAACAGGAAAGGTGAGGCACAATTTAAAACTATTTGAAGAGAAAAATATTTCACTGACTTTTCTTTTTGATATGTGACTGCAGACCTTGAAAAACAACAGAATCCTCAAAGATCGGATCAGCCTGCTGCTGAAATGCAACCTGGTGCTCCACCTAGTGGAGGGGTAAGGATATTACATGAGCACAAATTTTAATTATTTGTGCATTGGGGACTTAACATTACAAGTGCATTTATGAAGTCAAAAGATTGATTTATCTACAATGTTGAATGTATTATGATACGGTTTACACATGACTTGTGGAAAAAATAAAAATAAACATAACATCTGCCTTTTGTACAATTAATGTAAATGAAACTGCACGTCCTTCATTCAACTTTTTTTCTCCACTCATTAGAAACGCTATCAGGCCTTGTACAGCTACACAGCGGCAGAATCAGATGAAGTTTCCTTTCAGGAGGGGGACCTGATCTTTGATGCAGAGCCAATAGATGAGGGATGGATGTACGGAAGCAACCAGCGAACAGGCCAGCGGGGAATGCTTCCACTGAATTACGTTCGACCCATGTGAGACAAACATACTTTGTTGCCATCTTGTATGTGAATAAATGTGAGAGAAAACCATTATGAGTTGTCTTGTTACCTTTTCCCCCATCAAAAATAAATAAAAAAGGATAGAAGAATGACCAAGTTTAAGGATTAGAAGGTTGAGCCCCCCCCCCCCCCAATAAAGCCAATGCAATTTCAGTATTAAGGTTTAAAGGGAAGAGTAAATATTGATTTATCTACAATGTTGATCTGTGTTCTCTCACAACGTCCAGCTCATCCTAACCTCATTTAGACCTTAGTGAATATAGCACCCAGGTTCAACTGGGTTTTTAAAAGTGTATTATACCCTCATTATAAACATTTAACTGCAATGTTGTGGGTCTCTTGCCTCCAGAATTCTACAATGAAATGGACTTCCGGTTTGGGTGGACGCTGGCATGATTGTTGCCGCTGCTCACCGGTAACTCCTCGTCACCTAACTTTAATTCTCTGGATTTTTGGTCTGCAAGTTTTGAGGCAATATATGACGTTTGTTAAAGTAACACTTGGATTGTGTTGTCATGGCCTGACAAACAAAATAACAAACTTAATTCAAATACGACTGCCTCCTCCTAACCGCGGCCTCCCTCCCCCTCTCGGAGCCTCCCGTCTGACTTCAGCGTCTGGCCTCCTACAACCACCTACAACCACCAGATATGTGGTCATCCAACCTGCTCATCTGGTCAGCTCTCACCTGGATTCTCCTCTGGCTTTCCCATCATCCAGTGTCTGGGATTATCCGGTATTCGTCATTTGAACTCCTTCGGCTTCGCTTCCCCGCTCCTCCCGCTGAACACCTGCACGGATCCTCCGCTCCCACTGCGCCGGAGGTACATTCACCTTGGTTCACGTCGGCACTTCAACAAGGACTCATCTGAACCCATCCGCTCCTTCTGGTCATCCACCACTGGTCGTCGTCATCACAACTCTGGACGCACTGTGGACCACGGCGTTCTGGCTAACCTGGTTAGAGCCACGGATGGTCCCGCCGCTCATCTCAACACCGCTACAGTCAACTTCGGTCTCATTAACATCCGCTCACTTTCGAGAAAGAGTCAGCTGATGCAGGACTTAATTTCTGACCGTAAGTTAGACTCTCTCTGCTTAACAGAAACCTGGCAGCATCCAAATTACTTTTCACAACTCAACGACTCCACCCCTCCCGGCTTTGTTTACATCTGCAAACCACGTTGCACGGGTCGCGGGGGAGGTCTCGCGATATTACACCACGAGAAGTGGAAAGTCCTGCCTGTTGAGATTCCGTCCTTCAGCTCCATGGAATGCATTGCCTGCATTCTTCCTGGCCCCACCCCAACTCTTCTGGCTGTGGTTTATCGCCCTCCTAAGACAAACTCTGACTTTTTAAATGAACTTGGAACTCTTCTCTCCCATTTCTCATACCTCTCACCCAATGTTATAATGATTGGTGATTTTAATGTTCACTTTGATAACAGGCTTCTTCCTCTCACCAGAGACTTCAGCTCATGTTTGTCCAAAGGCTCTCCTCCCTCGGTATCACCTCCACCCCCTCCGTTGGTTTCAATCCTACCTCTCTGACCGAACCCAATTCATTCTGCTTAAATCATTTAAATCTCAGCCTTCCTCTGTCTCTTCTGGTGTCCCCCAAGTTTCTGTCCTTGGTCCTCTTCTTTTCATTACTTATCTTCTTCCCCTTAGCAATATCTTCCGTAATTTTAACGTTAATTTTCACTGTTTTGCGGATGACACCCAGCTCTATGTATCAAGTAAACCTGACTGCTCTCTTCCACCCTCCTCCCTCCACTCCTGTCTATCTGAAATCAAAAACTGCTACACCTCCAACCTTCTCATACTCAGTGATAAAACTGAGCTGCTTTTCGTCGGTTCCAAATCCACCCTCTCCAAAGCCACAAGTCTAACTCTTTCCATTGATTCATCTTCTGTCTCCCCTTCCCCTCAGGTGAAGAGTCTGGGTGTCATCCTAGATAGCTCCTTATCTTTTCAGTCCCACATCAATACCATTACTCGGTCAGCACATTTCCATCTATGCAACATTAATCCTTGAAAGGCTCTTTAAATAAAATGGATTATTATTATTAAAATTAAATAAAGCACATCAAGTCGTATTGCACATAGTATTTAAAACAAAGACTTTATTTACAACTTCTATTTCAAGTTAAAACAGCACATCTATAGCACCAACATATTTAAATTGTACGAACACAAAGATACAAAATTAAACACTTCATTAAGAAACCAAGTGGCTCAGAACATGGTAGGTGTAAAAAAAAAAACATTCCTTTATGCTGTAAGATCAGGCTTGGTGATGGAGAAAAAGGTCACTCTCTTCTTTATTTTGTTGTATAGTTTGGATGGCAGCCAGCTGAGTTTCTGACTGAAAAGCTCAGAGTTCCTTCCAATGAAGTCTTCAGTTAGTCTAAAAGCAAGCAGATGTGAGTTTTACATGCAATCCCAGCCAAATGTTATCTTTAAATGAGTTACTTCTTCAGATTTTTAAGATGATTCAACTCTGACAATAAATCATCTTGTAGTGTGGTGTATGTAATCTGTAAATATGATCAGATAAACAAGTAAGAATGAAAATAGGCATTTAAGTTTGTCTTATCAGTTTTTAATAATATTTCATTGTTAACATTTTTGCAAATAGTTGAAACAAAGAAATTTAGAGAGGTATTAAGTAGGTATTTTTAATCAAATTTTAAAATAGTTTTAAAAGCAAATATCTAGAATTGGTAAAAGGCAATGACTGCAAAATGCTTCCATCTCACAAAAGATGAGGATTGACATATTGTATTTAGATTTTACAGCAGTGTGGGTTTTCAGTCTTTAAAAACTAAAACTTTTTGTGAAAATAGCATCAGGTTTTCCAGAAAGAAAAGCATTGCTACCATAAAACTTAAACCCAATAGGTGTGATGCAGCTTTTGTATGTGTCCAATAAAACATTGTTGCCATTTGAATTATTTGCTAGTTTGAAGAAAAAAGACAAAAATGAAACAAAACTAAAAGTGTTTAATACTTTTGTTGCAAAAATCTGAATAAAATGACAAAAGAGAATTGTACAACCTTTTTTATGATGATATTTTCTGTTTTTATTTTGCAAATGCAAAATGAAAATAAATATGGTAGAAAAATTATATGATTTTGAATTAACATTTTCAAAAATAGTTTAGAAAATTTTTAAATTTCTTTAAATAAAATGTGCCAAGACATTTTTGATCAATTTAAAGGGCAGTTGATGTATTTGTTTGCTTTTTTTTTTTTAGAAAACAAGTGCTTATTTGAGATAATCTTTTAAATTAATCTAAATTTTCCTCAAAAAAATGCTCCAGGAAGAAATTTAGTTTTCAAATATTATATGTATATAACAGGAAACCGATAAAAGATTACAGGTATACTAAATGCCACTGAGTGAGCTACTGCAAACCGTTTTCATAAATCATACCTGCAGAGAGAGTACGGCTGCATCTGAAAAAAGAGAACGTCGCTGCAGTGATGCTCCGATGGAGTCCTCAGAACAGCCAACTGGTAAGAGATTAAATCATTGCATCAGGATCAGAATTGATATTTTATTCATCCTGTTTCAATTTAACAATTCAATTAGAAATTAGTGGGAAATATCTAAACAACTCTACAACTGAGTACTTGAGCCAATATTAAAAAATATATATATATACATACAAAAACAAAACCGTAAATTTATCAGAAAAAAAGTCTTCATTTTTAGGGAATAAAGTCATAAAAATAGTCATTTAACAATGAAAAATTCATGCTTTTTTGAAAATATAGTGGGTTGTGTAAGCCTCCATCCACAATTTTTGTCTAAAAAAGCTCAGTGTTCTGCATTATTTTTTTAAGTCCTCATACTTGTAAAACAATTTTGACTCACTAAAAGACAAAGCATTTCCTAACTCTGAAACCAATGCTAAAGTAACTGCTTACACTGTGCTCTATATACTTAAACACATACTGGTTCTTTTTTTTGTCATTTACATATTTCTTTGTAAACAGATTTATTTCTCACAAATATATAACTAATCTTGTAAATTCTCAACCTACAGCTAATGATGTCAAATATAGACTCTTTTACTCACAATTCTACAAGTTTATTCTTGTAAAATTGTAAATAATAGAACTGGTTTGCACACCTAAATGTGATGAGTTTGCTGTATTTTTTAATGACAAGGTTCAGGGCATTAAAAAAGCCATCAACTCTACAACACATAACTATCCAACGGCCACCTACTCACTCTAAGCTGACTCACTTTGTACCTGTCACTGACCAAACTGTCCAAGAGACCATCACCTGTCTGAGCTCGTCTACATGCTGCCTTGATGTGTTACCCACTAGATTTCTAAATTCTGTCCTGAACAGTGTGTTGCCATCAATTACTCAAATGGTTAACATGTCTCTTCAATCTGGAATATTTCCCGAGGCCTTAAAAACTGCAGTCATTAAACCTCTTCTGAAGAAGAGCGGTCTTGATCCCACTGTACTGAATAATTACAGACCTCTCTCTAATCTGCCATTTTTAGGAAAAGTCCTTGAAAAAGTTGTCTACCAACAGCTCACTGACTTTCTCTTATTAAACAATTCATTTGATGTTTTCCAGTCAGGTTTTAGACCCCATCATAGCACAGAAACTGCTCTTATCATGGTAACCAATGACATCCGCCTGAACACTGATGATGGCAAAGTCTGTCTTAATCCTGCTAGACCTGAGTGCTGCCTTTGATACTGTTGATCATGGGATCATTTTGCACAGACTCCAAGACTGGGTTTGCATCTCTGGATCTGCCCTAAGTTGGCTCACGTCTTATCTAGAAGACAGGAAACATTTTGTTGAAATTGGGAGTTGTGTCTCAGACTACATGGCCTTGACTTGTGGTGTGCCCCAGGGATCGATCCTGGGACCCCTTCTGTTCAACGTCTACATGCTGCCACTAGGGCAGTTAATAATAACATATCTTATCACAACTATGCAGATGATACTCAGATCTATGTGTCACTGACAACAGGTGAATATGGGCCGGTGGATTCACTCAGCCACTGCCTCCAACAGATCAGTGCGTGGATGCAGAACAACTTTCTCCAGCTAAACTCAAACAAGACCGAAGTTATTATTTTTGGCCCACAGAAACAAAGAGAAAGTGTCAGCAGATACCTTCATTCGCTGTCTCTTAAACCCTCAAATCAAGACAGAAATCTAGGAGTAATCATGGGCTCTGACCTAAACTTTAACAGCCATATCAAGTCAGTAACATCAGCGGCATTTTACCATCTGAAAAACATTGCCAAAATCAAAAACAATGACCTGGAGATACTTATTCATGTATTTGTCTCCAGTAGGTTAGATTACTGTAACAGCCTGCTCACCGGCCTCTCCAAACGAGCTGTAAAACAGCTTCAGTACATCCAGAATGCTGCTGCTTGAGTCCTGACCAAAACCAGGAAGTATGATCATATTAGTCCTGTGCTCAGGTCTCTGCACTGGCTCCCTGTACCACAAAGAGTAGATTTCAAAGCAGCTTTGCTTGTGTACAAGTCTCTCCATGGCCGCGCACCAAAGTACATCTCTGACATGTTAGTGCCATATGAACCATCTCGTACTCTGAGGACCTCAAGGGCCGGCCTCCTGTTGATACCCAGAGTCAGAACTAAACAAGGGGAATCAGCGTTTCAATATCCTGCAGCTATAATCTGGAACAGCCTCCCTGAAGTCGTCAGACAGGCCTCTTCTGTGTTCATGTTCAAATCTAGACTTAAAACATTTCTGTTTAGCCATGTATATGACTGAAAGGTCCTATCTACACTTTTCTTTCCTTCCTTTCTTTTTAAATCAATTTTCAAATTTTCTCTTTTCTTTTAAAGTAAATTTTACGTTGATTATTTCTATGATGTATTGTGATTTTCATGCATTTTTCTGTTTTGTGAAGCACCTTGAATTACTTTGTGTATGAATTGTGCTATACAAATAAACTTGCCTTGCCTTTTTAAAATGTTTGACCTTCTCTTTCTCATAATTACCTTGTTCTCATAAAAGTACTAATTTTTATTCTTGTATTTTAGGGTGGCCCTGATAATCTGTCGTAAAACTGAATGTTTGAAGTATTGTTCAAAGTTCTTACAGGGCAACCATTGACAGCAACAAAATCCCTTATGTTCTGTGCTAAAAGCAACAGTCTGATTTGCATCATCTCCAATGGTTTCAAACTCAAAGCCTCTGCATCAGACCTATTGACAGTTTTCTGCTCCATCACATGGCTCTGCAGAAAGCTTAGACAAGAACAAAGAAAACGTGATTTTCTATCAGAAGTATGATCTGTTGTTTATGAAAGCCCCACGGTTTTGCATTTACTGTTCTATGCTGATTTAACACTCAGGCATAAAGTACAACCTGTAGCACATTTCACAGACCAATTTTAAAACCAGGATCATACAAAGCTATTAGTTGATGAGATATTTTATTTTTATGCAAGTATGGATACGTGCTCTTCAGGAATCCATGAAATAAGTTGTGGGGTTCCCCAAGGGTCGATTTCAGGGCCAATACTTTTTAATTTATATATGTTGCCTCTTGGGGAGGTCATCAGGAGACATGGCGTTGACTTGCTATGCTGATGATACACAGCTTTACATCGCCGTGTCTCCTGATGACCTTGAACTTGTTAACACTCTTTTATACTGTATTTTAGGTATAAAGTCATGGATGGCCGAAAACATCTTACAGCTCAACCAGGACAAAACTGTTCTAAGTTCTAATCATCGGTTCTGAAAACAAGAGAGAGATGATTTTACCACATCTTCATCATTTTAAACCTTCTCAATATGTGAGAAACCTGGGCGTACTTTTTGACTGAGCTAAATTTTATCCCACACATTAAAAATGTCGTTAAGACAGGATTTTATCATCTTAAAAACATTGCCAGAGTCCGCCCGTTCCTCTCTCTTGCCAGCACAGAGGGGCTGATGCATGCTTTTATTTCAGTCGTTTAAATTATTGTAATGCCCTGCTCTCTGGTTTACCCAAAAAGTCTATTTCAAATCTACAGCTATTGCAAAACTTAGCGGCACGAGTTCTGACAAGGACCAGAGGGCGGGAACACCGGTTTTAAAATCGCTGCATTGGCTCCCTGTGTGTTTCAGGATTGATTTTAAAATTCTTTTAATGGTTTACAAATGTTTTTATGGTCTTGGGCCTTCTTATTTAAATGATATTCTTTTAAAGTATGAGCCCTCGCGGACCCTGAGGTCCTCCGGTGCTGGCCTCTTATTTGGTCCTCGCCTGTGGAACAGCCTGCCAGAGAACCTCAGGGCCGCAGAGACTGTAGAGGTTTGTAAGAAGAGGCTCAAGACCCACCTTTTTAATTTAGCTTTTAGTTGATTTTAACTGCCAATTTATTGTATTAGTTTTAGTATAGGCTATTTTATGCATTTATTTTCATTTTATGCATCTTAGTCTCAATTTTATGATTTTACATACATCTTACGTAATTAATTTTAGTATCTTATCATGATTTTAGCCCCAGTGTTTCTTGTGGGGATCTTTTCTTCCAGTGCTTGCCGGCTCGGTCGGTGGTTGTCGCCCTTGCTGAGGCAGCTGGGGTCTAACTTTGCAGCTTCACGGCTGTGAAGTGGACCCCAGTGTTGTCCCGGGAGGGGGTGGGGGGGAGGGGAGGG
>CM074508.1:9836108-9908416 GCA_037389245.1 Oryzias sinensis | reverse complement strand
TGTTAACACCAAAGAGGAATGAAATACTAACAGTTTGGAGGGAAACATGAAGAATATTGCAGATTTGTGCAGCAAAAGTCCAAAAATATGCAGCTCAGCTGGAGAATCTCCAGCAGGTGAGATGAGGAATGTAAAGGATCCTCTTGCAGCTGCTGCATTCAACTGTTCGAAGTGTGTTAAAGGTTGTCTGCCAGTTAGTGTGCTGGGTGTCTTCTATTATAAAAATGGCAAATGTCTTTTTATGTACAATCTGTACAAACTATCACTTTATTTTGCAAGTTTTATAGAGTGTGTTTGATGAAGCACTTAATTACTTATCTTTGACTTAGTGAAAGACAAACCTTTTGCAAGTGGTGTTTTAGTTACCAAACATAACAAAATACAACAATTGAAAAAAAAGCTGTTATATGTGATGAAATGATTACAAAGGTGGATAATCACTTGAAATAGTTTAAATAACAATGCACTGCATCCATAAATTAAACGTTTTCAAGCTTTTCTTACAACATTGTCTCATTTGTGCACCAAACTGTAACATTAAAGTTCCACTCCAATGATCTTTGATCTATTTTAAAAGCATTCCCAGTGGTCTTTTAATTATGATGGGGCCATTTTTTAACCATCAAAAACACTGTGTTGTTTTCTAGGACATAGTTTCTGCAGAGCAGCAGTAGTTCATTAGAAATTCTCCTCTGCGGTGTGGGTGGGCCTGTTGGACTGGAGTAAGCCTGCCTTGATTTCCCACCATCCATCTGTTTATGTGCTCTTCCTTGAGTTTACAGCCCCTCATGACCCCAACCTAACATTACCGCTGCAACAAAAATGGCAAGCAATTTTGGCGCTATCCAGCCGTGTAAGCTAAAATAAGGCGTACATGGATCTATTTTTCTGCAAGTGGATGCATCCGAATGGAGCGAAGAATGAAGCTTGTGGCTTGCCGTAGTAGGTCCTTTGTCACATCTAAAAAATGTTTTTCAATTGCATTTTTTTGTCCGCTCCAGATTCACAAACTAATTAAATAAAGAGATACTCAAAAATGGAATTTTAACCTTAATTTTCATTATATATGTCCTCCATCATAAGAAAAATGCCACAACATGTTAAAAACACTAAAAACACAATTTTTATCGGAATGGGTCTTGATTGCTTTTCTTAAGCCTTTCAGAGTAAACTACTGTATATCCATATACGTGATAATATTTTACCTTTGGCACACTAAAGAACAATTATTTTATGAAATATTAATTATTTTTGCAGCTAATTTTCTTACCTAGAAGTAAGACAACTTGATCTCTGAGCCACCGCCTTTCCTTCTTTGTGGGTGCCGTGGCAGCGTGTCTGCGTCTCACCCACAAAAACAAACAACATCCGAACTTTTGCAGAGATGGATGTGTATATTGTACATATAAAAGGAAAGGGTTTTGCCAATCCCCGCTAGCTCCACTGAGAAAGTGTGTGTAAGCCCGAGGGCGTTGCTGGCAGCGCAGACTCTTCCTGGAAGGGGCTGTTCTTCACTTTCAAACGTATAAATGTGAGAACCAACTGGTTTTTGTGGATTGGGAGGGCCAATCCAAAAAAATGCTCAGCGAGCAGGGTATTAGAGGAATACTCAGAAATGCATGCATAGATCAAAATAGCACTATGGGGTTGTTGTTTTTGTGGGGAATTACCATTACAAAACACTTAAAAGCTCAAAGAGTTAATTTAGCATAATATTAGTCCCTTTAAGAGGCATTCCTAGTGCAAGTTTGAGTTTGGGTGAAAAAAACAACACAGGAGCATCACACATCCCAGCTCAGTCCTTTAAAAATTGTGAAGATAATGGTTTAATCTACTGTATTTTGTCCTTAAAAGTATATTTTTCAGAAGTGAGGTTGCTTTCTTAAAGAGAATAGAGCAACAGAAATTGAGCTTTCATAAAATAGAAGTAAGTCACTGTGAAGAATAGTTAGAAACTGCCTTTAACTTTTATTACACTAATGGTTTAAACTTAATTCACTAAGCATGTATTGTCATCTCAAAATTATATTACATTTGAAGAAAGCACAGCCAAACTATTGTTCTAACAGTTTATTCTCATCCTCCCTCTTTTTCTGTGCATGTGTGATCTGCTGAGCAGGCCTCAGACTTATCTTCACTTTAGCCTTGGAGCTTCTCTCCAGCAGTAACCTGTGGGCGTGATTTTCACACGAGGTCCATCGGACGATCTTCTGAATATGCAAATGCAGGGTTTTTATACCAAGCCCATCCCTGAGCTCGTTGGTTCGGACTTTGAATGCACCATGTTCATCTGTCTGTCCCCTTCGTGTTTGTGCGAAGTAAAACCTCCACAAAAGATAAGTTTTGTCTCTGAGTCATTATTCGTTATTTCTGTGTGCAAGAAACTGACGGGGTTACGAACTAATACAATACAGTCCTTTCTAGAGAATCCAGTTTCTTCACAGTTCACATAAAAGTTTTTTTCACAATTTGAAAAATAATTTCTACAAAGCTCAACTTTTTCATCCTTTAGCGGTTTTGTGTGACAAGATCCATGAAAAACTCTGAAGTTAGAAGAAAAAAAGTTTGTAAGTTAAAACAATAACCTGTCCTATAACCGATCCAGTGCATAATTATAAGACATTGAACAGTTATTTGTAGAACCACCGTGAGTTATTGGTGGTTTGCTGAACTGATGAACATTTTCCCTTTTCAAGTTATCCATCCAGCAAGGAACTGTAAGTCTGGCAATCCAGTGAGACCCTGACTCATAAAACCACACATGCTGTGAGTGCTGCCTGCAAATATGACACGAACCAATTAAAAATTGTTTTACATAACCAAAAAAATTCTCTGAATTCAGCTTCCACACTAGGAAAATACTGTTTTTGCAGAGCTGGCAGAATTTGCTGATGACTAATTTATCAACTCTCTTTGGCTGCTATTTGCTGCTATACCGTATGTTCGTTTAATATACAACCGGTTTTTGGTTTTGCTTGTTTTATTCTAAATGTTGAATCCACCCATTGAAGGATGACTTTCTGGAAGATCTGAACAGAAATGAAAGGAGAGTTTGTGCAGTTTGGATAATAAGAGAGTAGAATGATACTTTCCAGAAACAGTAAAAGACCATTGCTGGAGTTTTTGGTGCAGCCATTAAAACCACACTATCAAACTTCAAACCTAGAAAAAAGGTTCAGTTTGACATTTTTCATGCTTTTTAAAGCCCCGTTGTACCTGTGGGGTATAATCAGCTCAGGTTTTTTTTTTTTTTTTAGCTTTTTTTTCTACTTTACTACTTGTTATATTGATATATCTTAAAAATAAAATCTTTTTTTGGTGGCAATTCTAGAACATCCTTGACTTCTTTTTCTTTTTTTTATAATTTTTTTTGTATTTATGTTTATTACACAATTGCTTCACAATAAACCTGTACAAAAAAACTATCTTCCAAGTGGTAAATTGTGTAATTTTTCTATCAAAAAGCAATAAAATTGAAACTAAACAGTTTTTATGTTTTATAGCAAAATATCAAACACATTCAGATAAAATAAAAATGTACAAATCCACTAGCAAAGCAAAGACAAGTTCAAAACAATGTGAAACATGTTTAGAAAACCAGGCATAGCTCCACTAAACTATATGTTCCAATTTGTTCCAAGAAGTGCCATACATTTGTGTCATAACTCTTGGTAACCTTAACGTTAAATTTCTAATAAAAGCAATGTTAATGCTGGGTTGGTTTCATTTTTGAGTCATTGTTAACAGCTGATGTGATTCTTCTGTTAAGTTTAAATTACAACTTTCACACATGTCTATACTTTTAAATGCTTTGTTTTTAAATTTAGATTTTTTAGAATAAAATACATGATTTAAATGGAAACTAGAGATCAAATGAGAAACAACCCAAATGATGTTGTGAAAAAATGTTTTATTGTTGTTAACAGAGCAGTAAAAAAACATAAATGTGCATCTATTTTTCTCATCCACACTGCTGACAACTGCAGCCTGCATGGCACGAGTGACGGATGTCCCGTCCTTGTTCCTCTAATATGTCATGAAACCTAATCCTCATCTGTGGGTCTTCGGGGGCGACTAATGTTATGAAAAAGAGTTGAGTCGCTCTAAAATGTCTTGGAACTGTTCTCAATGGTAAATTAAAATAAACCTTTGGTTTGCAGTCAGGAGTCCCGTTGGCACAGTGCACAAAAAAGGCCCATTACTTTGAAAAAAAAAAAAAATTTTTGAGGACTCAACAGTGGCACCATCCAACCAAGCTGGAGTAAAGTGCATGGTGGGAGATCTAGATTTACAGGTTAAAGATATTCAAACATTGCAGTTGCAGACATTTTATTGAAGTTAAGTACAAACATCACAGGACATTTTGAGCAAAATTGCTTACTTTGTAAATTTCTATCCAAGTGGCATCCAGATGTTGCCGCTAATTTTGCTCCCTGAATGTACTTAATGTGGTAGTGTGAGGCAAATCAGACTCTAAAGAAACTGTTTCAAAATAATTCCCCGCAACACTTTATAATGTTAAACAGTAATGACATTGGGACAATTGTATATTTACTTTCCTTTTTCTTTATTGTCTCAGATGAAGTTGTTTTTTTTTCACCGCAGTTTTCCTTCAGTTTGAGCTTCACCACTGGAGGAAACAAAGTTATGGATGCAGAAAAAGACATTTTGTTCACTTCAGTGATGCAGTTTTATCAGTTTTTTTATTTATTTTCGCAAGAAAAAGTGCCAGTTTCTTGCTCTTTCTTGCTGCTGAAAGATTAGTGGTGAAATGAGATTTGTTTGAAAAGAATTGTTTATCCTTGTGGTTTTCCACTCATGCCATTCTCTACACATGGCTAAAAAATGTGACCTTTCCAAAATCCAAAAGAAAAAAGAAAAATAAATAAAACAGACCCGTGTAAAAGATGATAAGATTTACAAAAAAGAAAATTGCACTGTTTCCACTGTTTTTAACCACTTCCTATATTACATTATCAATGCAGCTCAAATATGCTTACCAATAAAAGATGCAGAGAAACAATAAAATAATGTTAGTAAGTAAATGCTTAGGAATCCTTGCCACTTTGATGTGTAAACAGTCTGCTGCGAGTCTTAAGAGCTCATATAAACACACATTAGATGATAAAATAGGTGCTAACACAACACAGAGCATGGGGGGGAAAAGCATTGGCAGTTATACAAATTCGCCGAAACAAATTGATTTTTTTTTAAATAAAATTGTCCGTTTTTAAATCTGAAGGAAAATGTGTTTTTGGTGATTTTCTAATTCATTTTTCTAATGATGATACATAAAGAAAATTGAGCCTAAAATTGCATTTCTGACTATTTCTTTTTTCAAATCGCGTTAAAAAATGCTATTGGAAAAAGCTTGTTGTTAGAAAGCACTACGGCACGTCACAAGCTCCCTTCCCCACTCCAATCTGATGCATCCACTTGTAAACGACTACATTCATGTACACCTTGGTTTTCCTCCCCCCACATCTGACTAAGGACTATAAATGCCTGGATAGCTCCAATATTGCTCTCGATGTTTGCTGCACTGCTAATTTTAGGTTGGGGGTGTGAGGGACTGTATGCTTGCGGGAGAGCGTGTAAACAGACGGAGTGGGGCTAACTCTGCACCATCAGTCCCACCCACAACTCAGAGGCAGATTTCTAATGAACTACTGTGGCTCTGCAGAACCTTTTTTCCTGAAAACCACTCAAGTTTTTGGGTTTTGGCTAAAAGGGTCAAAATTATAATTCAAAGACCACTGGAATGCTTTTACAAAAAAAGCAAAAAATGACTCAACTTATGTGCATCCTTGCTTATGTACTTATTTTGCATATATTTATTTTGTTATGTTCTGTCTGGACTACATTTTTTAAATATAGTACGTAGAAAATAAAGACAGGTTTGTTTTCTCAAGGTAGTCAAAAGTCTCTCCTGAGCTAACCAGTTGAAGCTGAAATGGTAAACTTTCTGTGGATAGTGACTGCCTGCACTCTGAGAACCAGCATTCATGCACGCTTTGTGCAAGCACTCTGTCATGGAAAAGCAAACATTTTATCAACACAGACTTTGAAGACCATCTGCGACAAACACTGTCTTTTAGAATTCGCCTTTCATATAATCCATCACTTTGGTCTGTGTAAAAATGGTCATTTGGCCCTCAATCATGTTTGAACTCCTCCAAGCTGGTGCATTTATATATGTTGACATAGTTTAGGCTGCCTTCAAATCTGAGCCTTGTAGTTGGTATCAAATGACCTTTGATGTTATTTACTGATGTGTGTTTGGGTTCAGTTCAAACCTGCAGTGTAAATGCTGGTGTGAACCCAACATCAGGTTGGCTCTTTTCTATTTTATCAAATGATTTTTTTTTTTTTTACAAGAGAACCAAACATGTGAAATGTAGCAGGAAGACGAATAGTTCAAACAAATTGTTGCAATAAAAATATGCGTTGATTTGATTCGATTTGAAATTCATGGTTGCCGATTCGATTGACTTATGGTTTTGGTTCATTTTGAACGATCCAATTTGATCCAATTTACTGAACTAAGATTGATCCAAGACATCTTTAGTCAAAAATTCAACTACCGGTAGAGTAAATCAGAGATAAATATGTGGGTACTAAACAGTGTAGGTGAACAATATGCAGTTGTTTTTTTGTTTTATGTGGATCAAATGAAATAATTTGGTTTTAGGAATACCTTAAATAAAAGTTTGATTACATTTATACAGAATAAAATACATTATTTTTCTACTTTAGGAAAAAAAGCTATAGGCCTGCATATTACCAGTTAAAGCCTTGGTCACATGCATGTAAAGGGGGGTTAACTGGAAGGGTGCTGCAAAATTCTGGGGTGTCCTGGCCCATAGAGGGTCGTAGACAGGAGGGGCTTCACCCTAAGGGCAGCACAGTTGTATAAAGAAAATTAAGCTTGGTGCAAAAGGTGAGGCGGTTGACCTCTGATTGGAACTTTGCAGGTTTGATTTCCGCCTTGCCCGCTCGTGTGTCAAAGTGTTCTTGGGCAAGACACTAAACACAACTTTGCCTCTGATGTTTATAGGCTGGTGCCAGTGTTCAGCAGTGTAGCCGGCATCAGTACGTGAATGGGTGAATACGGCTATGACTGTAAAACGTTTTGGGCCTTCGAGGAAGGTAGAAAAGCGCTATACAAGTATATGCCATTTAACATTACATTTCTGAGTGTTTCTTTATTTAAAGCTTGGTAATCAGGAGAAGACGGAAAAATGCCATTGGAAAAAGCTTGTTGTGACGTAGAACCCACAACAGCAAGCCACAAGCTCCCTGTTCTGCCCCATTCTGAGGCATCCTCTTACACACAGATAGATCCATGTTTGTCTTTGTTTTTCTTGTTTAAGATGGCATCTGGCTCAGAACTGTACGTCTGGCCAGCTCCAATGCTGCTCGTCATATTTGTTGCATCCATTGACTTCAATGGGGCTGCTTTGAACTTTTTTTTCAGTGCTTTAAAACTAGATTGTCATTGGATAAACGCTGCAATTATGTCTTGCCCACGGACGCTCAGCATCTTTGGGGGTGAATGGGGAGTGGGCTGGCCCGGATTTCGAGCTTCTGCATGATGATTGGAGGGTCTGTTGAAAAACTGCATCTCCTTTTGACTGACAGCAATTCTGTACTATAAGGACTCACTAAAGCCAGTCAAAATAAAAACTGCTGCAACCTATTTCTTTTATATTTGCTTGGCGAAATTGCTTGATTTTGTACTTTTAAATAGACAATTTTATGATGTAGGCCGAAAATGAGCTTCCCCTCTCTGACAGACCAGTAGCAGCCACTGTTATAAAGTAAAGGTGATTTCGTATGGTTCCTTACTCTAGTCATTAGTAAGATGCATGCACTAGCTCTTTATTGACCACGGACAAATGTGCCCCTTGGGTGCCCACACAAACAACGCTTTAAATGTTTAATTTGCTCATTTCAGTCAGGCTGCACGCAAAGACCACATCGTGTGAATAGCAACATTGGGGTCCTTGCGAAGTTTGCAGGGTTTGGGGGGGGGGGGTTGAAAAAAAGAAAAAATCTAAACTACTTCATCATTACAGGTGGTGTAAGACCTAATATGCATAAGACCTGGTGGCACAAATGTAACAATAAATACATTGACCTGAAGAAGACAAAAACCATGGGAGCAACAAAAAAAGGTTTTCAAACTGAAAACCAGACGCTTAAATAGGCTGAAGGCATTTGACTAAAATGAAGACAGCTGTTGATCATGTTTGACTTAAAATTGGTATGACTGACAAAGGGCAACTCAGAACATGAACAAAAGCCAAACATAAATATAAAACACAGAACCTATACGCACTTACCATTCCGTGTTGTTTAAGTGTTCGCTATGACCACTTGCTCACAGTATGCTTGTAGAAAAATATGCGCACAAACATTTTAAGGGCTTATCAATTGATGCATGCCCCACACAGGTTTGCATATTTTTTTCTGCCTGGAGACAACCTGTACCCACATGTAGGGCAGCAGTTCCTAAGGTTTAAGCTGTTTTCAAGCATATTCCATATCTTGTATGTATTTCTCTAACTGTACTTTGCTAAGAATTGCCTGATGACCTACAGAAAACCTCCTAAAGCAGCACATTTTGTTTTCCATAAATTATGTTTTCCACTTCCGAATTCAGCTGCAATGCTAATGACTGAACTGACCATGGAAAAAAAACACATTTGCAACACATATCTTACCACAGTGCTGAACACCAGCTTATTCCAGCAGCATTATTGAGAGGATGATGTCTACATTGAGAAGAGACACTGAGGAAACTTTCAAATTTCCTTGTCACAGACAGAAAAGCAAACAGATACTTTCTTGCAGTTGAGTTTTCCCTCATGCATTCATTTCAAACATAGAGCCACAATCCTTTTTACAGTCAACAATTTTGGGTGAAGCTACAAGCAAAGACAACCGTAAAATTGATAGTATAATGTTCAGTCACAAAGTGCAGAATGGCCATGCGATAAAGCACCAAAGAGAAATGCAGATAGGAGCCATGGCAACCTGCCTTCTTGTTCAGAACAAACAAACAAATAGAGAGGGGGAGAGAGTGAAGGCCAATTATACGCCTTTCCGATTTTCCTGACGGTTAACAAAAGGTGGACCACTTCTTAAACTGCTTTTGTCAGACTTACAATGAGGTCTGGATTGAAAATGTTTGAGGTTTTACCTAAATCTCCAGTTTCTGCTGTAAATCTGATCCATCTGGGAATCTCAGAGTAATTAAGATATAAACAGAGATACGGAGATTATTATTTGCTATATTCATTTGCTTTATCCATGTTAGGATGAAATTTGAATTTACGTGAACAAAGAATTCCTACTCAGAAAGAAAAAGTTATAGTAGTATTAATCTACTTCCACATATAGACTCTTTACTAAGCCTTCTGGATGAAGATTCCATTTTAGATCCTGTGCATATCTAGAAAAATTGTCTAATATTAAATAGGATTTACAAATAGCTTAAGCAGATAGCTTAATTTTAGAACTGCTGTGTGAGTTCTGATGTTTTTTAACAAACTGGTAATGATCGATTAATTAATCGAATACTTAACTAATTATTTCTTGAAGTTGCAATAGTCAAACATTAAATGTAAAAACTCTGTCACCAAAAGATCTCTGGAATTAATTAATCTTAAATTCCAGTTTGTAGTAATCCTTTAAAAAATGTGTTCAAATAAGAAAAGATTTTATTGAGATTGACTTTTTAACATGTAGTGAGTGTGGTGGCATGCCTGACAACAACTTTTCCACCACTGTCTAAGTCTAAAGCAGATGTATTGTTTACACGATCAGGTGTTGTCATAGATCTTTTGCAGATCTTTCCTCCCGTCAGCTATTAGACTTTACTTCGCCTCATAGACACTGGACACCTCACTGTGTTATTTTATCGTATTTCATTTTTGGTATTATTGCTGTCATTTGTTGTATTTTAGTTGTATTTGTTATCTGTTATTAACTGTTGATTTTATTATAATCAGTTTTTTTTCTTGAGTTTCCAATTGTGGAATCAATTAAAGATCGTCAATCCGTCCATCTGACCCACCTACCCTACCTACCTGCCTGCTCGCATACAACTTTCCAGAGCCACCTGTGTATGTGAAGAACTGCAGATGTGATTTTATGTGAGACTTAACAGGAGAGAGAACTTTTCATTGGACTGTGTGAACCTCTCAAGTCATGAAACTGGATGCCTAGAAGTGGTTGAGGGGACGATGTCTTTGTGCTTCCCCACAATAGTCTATCCCCTACTTATCATTCCTCAGCCATCAGCAGGGCCACTGTGGTGCAACACTAGAGCCCTTTGCCTAATACAGTACACACACAGTGATAACAACAACCAGCAGATGAATAGGGTAGCAGACTGTGGAGATTAATGGAGAACCCATTAGGTTTGTAACTCATGAGAGATGTGTTTGTTTCAACCTTTTTCTGCACTGTTTGGCACTCTGGTGCATTTGCAATGAATTACACATGTTTTCAATAAAAGCAGAAACAGTCTATAATCCAAACTTCATGTACAAAAAGCTTTAAAGTGTTGAAAACATTCATAGAGCGCAATGTCAACATGCACTACTTTCATTGTATATATATCTGTTACTGCCTTACTTCAGTAAATGGGGAACTTCTGAGGATTCCTACAGCCTGAGAAAGATTGAGATGATCATAAACTGCAAAGTTTTATCAAACAGGTTTTTGTTCCTGTCTGGAGAAGTTTTATTCTGAGTTTTGCCTCAGTCATCCAGTTGACCAAAGTAATGGAAAATGCAAAAAGTAGTGTTTTGCACATCGTAGTAGCTGGAAAAAAAATAAACTGACATTGGCTTCAAAAAGGACTTCCACCTTAATTTTGTGACGCCACTGTTCTGGCTGTGACATGTGAGATGAATGGCAGTGCTGGCTGACCAATCTTTTTGTGTCAAAGACAAATGAGACCAAAACTGGCCAATTAGATGAAAGACACCTCTGCTATACATAGGAAGGTGGGTATGTGAATAAATCATTTTACATTTGACATTGACAACATGTCAAAATGTTCATGGGGCCCCAAAAGGGTTATTGTGTAAAATAATAACCAATAGTGGTGGTCTCTTCTTTTTGACAACCATTGGATAAATTGTTAGAAACCAGTAGAAAAAAAAGGCTTTTGTGTGCTTCACTTGTTAACATACATTAACACTAATGAAGATCCCTAAATGTAACACAGGGTTTACTACACCAGCAACTACAATTATTTTGGTGGAATTTTACTTTTGAGCATGGGCAAAACCACCTGGACACTCATAACATTACTTATGGCCAGGTACTACTGCTAAAAACAAACAATAACACTTGCTATTCAAGCTGCAGACCATCCATCCATCCATCCATCCATCCATCCATCCATCCATCCATCCATCCATCCATCCATCCTTGTTGAGAACTTTACCTTTTGACTTTGTTCTTTCCTTATTACAATGGATTGATACAGTGACTGCAATGCTGCAACTGCAGTAAAGTTAAATGCTGTCATCACAGGCAACTCCAGGGAGTCAAAGAGTCCAGCTTCTCTCAAAATGGTGGAATTCAGAGCCCTGCCTGCACGGACAATGTCTTAAGTGTTTTTAGCCTGTGCGGCTCAACGTTCTACACAATCTCAAACTCCTTATAACTCAGTGAGAGGAGACTAAATGTCCCAATGGTTAGAATCAGCCCACATGGACTGGGCATTTGCTCTTGACTACCATCCAAACACGGTGCTGGCCTTTTGTTGTTCTTCCGACAGGTGGGGAGCATTTGAGAAGGCATAAACTCAGTCTCTGGGCTTAGCCTGGCCAGGTCTCATGGGAAGAAGCCCAAACATGACAGGTTCTCCTGCATACCCAAACCTTAAGCCTTTCTCCATGGTCTCCAAGGCCTGTCTGGGTGAAACAGGGGGATTTTTTTTTCTCACATGGAAAATTTGGCCCAACTTTTGTCTGGCTTGTTACTTAGGATCTGTCATAGGATATCCAACAAAAAATCTTTTCTCCTGACAGCAAAGCAAATAGGATCATTCAAGCTGTCAAACCACTCATCAGGATAAGATGGTGCACAAAACAGCTTTAGTGCAAGTGCATTAGTACAGAAATGCTTTTAACCATCTTTAACTAGAGTTATCAAGTGTCAATATTCTATAGCTTTCTTTTTGTGCCGGTAATTCAAATATTTCCTTTATAAAAACAGATTGGAGAGAAACAGTTGAAGCATTAAAAATCAATTACTTCCAATGTACCAATCAGAATTTCAGAAAGAAACAAAAATTATCTTCAGATGTCAGTTTGGACTATACCAGGGGTCGGCAACCCATGGCTCCAGAGCCACATGTGGCTCTTTCATCCTTCTGTTGTGGCTCCCTGTGACTTTGGAAAATAATGAGTATTTTATAAAAATTCAAATTTATTTTAGTTTGTTCATTTTTCATGGCATTTCAAAGGCGCTGCTGGCTCCGTACGAGGCACGTGCCACGTAAAAAAAAGCTTCCTTGGTGGGCTCGTGTTTGTCGGCGAGGGCTGCGGAGCTGATAGCAGGAGGAGACACGCGGAGTTTGCGCCGGTGTTTTGGACTTCCGTGTGCGGTGATGTGTGTTTCAGAGCAGGGGAGCTTGTTGCGTCGGTTGCGATCGACCGGTCATCTTCGGGGACGTGGGGGAGATTGAAGGGGAAGAGAGTGCTTCTTGAAAATCCACCAGCCAATCAAAATCCTCACCGAAAAGTACGGGACTTGATTGACATGCAGAATGGCCAATCGGACATCCTCTGACACATACGTCACTGCAGACGCGAGTTTAAATGCACTCAGCGCAAACTCTGCCTTCAGAACGTCTTTTTCTCCCCGCGGCACATCATGTCCCCGGTAGAAGTCCAGCAACCGGAGTTAATTAAAGCCGCCCCGCGTTTCTCCTCCTGCTATAAGCTCTGCAGTTCTCGCCCGATAAATACGAGCTCATCAAGGAAGCTGTGAGGCACGCGCTTTATACTGTTGGAGAGTGTGTGTTTGTGCTGAGCGGCGCGCGTGCCACGAGGGAGGGGCGCGTGCAGGTGGAGATGGGGGTGTGAGCACGGAGCTCACACCCCCATCTCTTCTGAAAAGAAGAAGGAAGAAGTACTTTTTTTTATCTTTTCTGGCCCGCAATCTACACTTATGTCCTTGAAAATCGATCGCGATCGACGTAATGAGCACCCTTGATATAATATATACATGCATAATATATATAATGATCTCAAAACGGGTTGTGGCTCCGGGTGCTTTTTTTTTTCATTAGGGGCGGTCCCAAATGGCTCTTTGAGTAAAAAAGGTTGCCGACCCCTGGACTATACTGATAAGTTATGTCATTGTCTTGGTATTTGGTTAGTTTTTAGTGCATCTCAGAAGCTTTCTTGCTTTCTTTATGTGAAAAACGTTCAGTCACTCCGTTTAAATGTTTTCTTTTTGTGTTCATTGACGGCTACGCTTTTTGGGATCTAATTTGCACATTATTCCAGATTTTTGTGAATTATCCTCAAGACAAATTTTCCGTCTCCTTGGTTTTCCATCCAGACACTCACAGTAGCCTTGGTTTTACCTTCACTTGGCATGTACAAAGTCATCATAAAAGCTCTGCTTATGAGGACATAAATGTGGATGAGCCTTTGCAAGAGTACGATCATATCCCATTCTGCAATGATGTGTACATTCCTGAGGACATTTATGACTTACCATAATGGATTGTGGCCCAGTAAAGATTCCCTAACTGTTCCTCTTTACTGCCAAGCAGATTTGGCACTGATAGTTTCTCTGGAGAAAAGTACTATTTTAAGTAAGTGCTTCCTTACATTTAGTATTATTCATTTGCAACTTGATTTTAATCACATTTGGACAATACAAAGAATCTGTTTACTTTTAACAGTAATTCAAAATCCTTTTTTCATTTTTTAACAATGCCACTGCTTTAACAGTGACTATCTATTTTGTCTAATTGGTATTCTTACCAAAAGCTAACTGTAATATAAATTATGTTAAAATCCTTTTATCTACACTCAAAACTAGGAAAACAACAAGCACCTCAAGCTATAAAAAGCCACCCATCAGTCTGCTTATCAACACATAATTAACACTGTTTTGTCAGGGTCCATACATTTGCAGAATAAATGCGTACTCTTGGCTCAGAGTTTTACTTCTCATTGGACAAAAGGAAGTGAGTAACAGTGTTTTCATAAACAACGCCTATTGCCTGTGCCTGTGGGAATGGTTACAACGCCACAACTTACTTAAGTATTGTTGGTGACCATGTCCATCTCTTTATGACCACAGTGTGCCATCTTTAATCTTTAATCTGTAATCAAAAGTCTATGAGAACAACTTAGTTTCATGTATAATCCCAGCAGGTCCACATTAGTGCTAAATTACTTGTAACTACTAAAACGTTTTTTTATTTTTTACAAGTACATTTCAACACAGATTTTGAGGATTATATCACCTCTTTGGAGAAGCCCGTGTGCTTACTCATGAATGAGCTGTTTTAATGGTGCCATATTGCCATCATGCACATCTGTTTCACATGATTTAACGGGTCATCAATTCTACAGTTTCTCCCGCCATATTTTCTAAACTGAGACAACTTACAGTCTAAGAGGTTCAATCTGTGATCTGAATGTAAACATATCTGTTAAACACTGATAAATGCATGACATGACTGTGCTTTATTAGCTTCCACCACGTTGAGTTTAGCTGATGAACAGGTAAAAATAAATAAATAATATACAAACGGTATTTTCTGCACTATAGGTGCACACAAAAGTCTTAGTTTTTAGGGTTTGTGGCTGTGGAGCAGAGGTAGAGAGGTGGACCTCTGATTGGAGTACTGCAGGTCAGATTCCTGGCTTGCCCATCAAAATCAAATCCTTGAGCAAGACTCTGAACCCCACGTTGCTTATGGTGGTAACATGTTGGCGCCAGTGTAAGGCAGCGCATCAGTTTGTGAACATGTAGCATGCTAAACGGGCCAACATGCTGAATCAGCGAAGATATCAAACTGGAAAAGAAAACAATTGCAGACAACAGAAATTTTCTTTATTACAACGCAAAAAAAATTGTCATTTCTTTGGACAAACTTAGTACAATATTTTATTTGTTTTAGGAAACTAAGCATGTATACTAACTGAAAAAATAAAAAAAGGAAGTCTTTTGGCTGTCTTCTTCAGACATATTTAAATTACGTCCCAGCATGAGCTGTGGTCAAAGCTGAAAGAATATGAGAATCCTAATAAGGCTACATTTTTTTTGTACATACAAATCCATATCAAAAGTAACACAACAAAACAAAACCCAGAGTTATCTGCTGAAATTGTTGTGTAATAAAAGCAACTGTGAAGATTCTGCACTTTGATTTTTGTGATATTTCTTTGGTTTTTTCATGTTCTGTTTTCCTTGTCAGTCTCACCAGGTTAAAGTTGATCATCCACATGTCATGGTGCCTCTGGGAGTCTCTCCTCCCCCCTCCCCTCTCTGCTCTGCCTTCCTGATTGGACCCAGCTGTGGACACTCACCTCATCACCTACCTGCCTTCTTAAGGAGATCCAGCTCCAGAATTCATCGCCAGTTTGTTGCCCCATATGGGGCTTAGTCTGGTCTCAAGTTTTGTATTTTGCTCGCTCTGTCTATAGGACTTATTACCAAGAGTGTCTACTTGGGTCTCACCATCTCACGAGCAGACAAATCCTCATCAAGGAACCTGAGCCTCCAGCCACGTTCGTCTCCAGCCACGTCACAATTCCAGCCAAGTCACTGCTCCAAGCCAGGTCAAGACTTCAAGCCAAGTCACAGCTACTACTCCCGGCTGCCACGCCAGTACCAGCACGCTGTAGGAGAATTCGCAGAATACTCACCCACTAACTCTCATCCAGGAAAATAAATTCCTTACTCCCCATCTTTCTCTCTTCTGTGTTCCTTCCGGGTTCCAGCGTCTGGGTCTGCTTCGCCTAGTGTATCATGACACCACAGTTGTCTTCATTTAGTTTAGCAAGTGTATTTAAGGGGATTATTTTTCAGTTCTAAATTGTCAAGTCATCTATTTGGTGAAGTTCTTATTTCTCCATGTGATTCATGGTCAAGTTTATTTGTTTCCGCCACCAAGTTCAGTCTCCTGCACATCGGGTCCTACACCACTAGTTCCTGACCGTAATATCCTTCAGGATTGTAAAAAGAAATTAATGGGCCATTCTCTTCTATGTCAAGTTCAGAGTTTAGATTGGGGCTTTTGCATTCTAGACGAAATAGCTATGATAGTTCGTCCTCAAAGACTTATTCTGTGACACGTCCCCCTGCTGAATGAAAGCCCATCTTCAGGAAGTAGACACCTCATTACACTATAATGGGGGTGGCAAAAGTCATTGCATTGGATGAAAAAAATGTCAAGACATGATGGACCACACATGATGTTCCTGACCTGCGGTGCACAGCATGTAAAACAGCAGCAACTCTTTTGTCTGCACATTTTTACCTCCCTCTCTAAATACCCTTCCTCATTGCCCTTTAAAGCAGACACAAACTAATGGGATGCAACTTCTGCTGCAATGATAGACAAGAGATTTATAGTAAGGGATGAAGGAAGAGAGTGATGAAGCTGTCTGCTGCAGATCCAGTCCCCACATCTGTCCGGTTCTACTTGGCAGGATCTCTAAGCAATTCAGCCGGGAGAGATATATGCAGCGACCACATATATACAGATCCTGCTCAGATCCACCTGTCGATGTTTCGTGAACAAGACCCCAATATATTTAAACTCCTCCACCTGCGGTAGGGACACTCCACCCACAGAGAGATGGTAAACTACCTTTTTCCGGTCGAGAACCATGGTCTCAGATTTAGCGGTGCTGACCCTCATCCCAGCCGCTTCACACTCAAAAAGCCAACAGGAAAAGGTCAAAAAGCCAACAGGAAAACATCATCTGCAACGAGCAGAGGGGAAATCCTGTGGTCCCCAAACCAGACCCCTCCGGCCCCTGGTTGAGCCTAGAAATTCTGTCTATAAAAACTATGAACAGAACCAGTGATAAAGGGCAGCCCTGCCGGAGTCTACCATGCACCGGGAACAAGTCTGACTTACTACCGGCTATGCGAACCAACCTCTTGCTCGGGTCATACAGAGACTCGCTTGAGTCCCCGGACCCCATACTTCCAGAGCACCCTCCACAGGATACCACGGGGAAGACGGTCAAATGCCTTCTCCAAATCCACAAAACACATATGGACTGGATGAGCGAACTCCCACAAACCCTCCAGCACCCTAAAGAGGGTGTAGAGCTGGTCCACTGTTCCATGACCAGGAAAGAAACCACATTGTTGTTCATGGATCTGAGGTTCGACTATCTGACAGACTCTTCTCTCCAGTGCCCTGGCATAGACTTTCCCAGGGAGGCTGAGGTGTGTGATTCCCCGGCTAGTTGGAACACACCCTCCGGTCCCCCCTTCTTAAAAAGGGAAACCACCACCCCTGTCTGCCAATCCATTGGTACAGTTCACGACTGCCATGCCATGCTGTAGACAAGTGTCAGCCAAGGCACTCCCACACTATCCAGAGACTTGAGGTACTAAGGGCGGACTTTGTCTACTCCCGGAGCCTTGCCACAGAGGAGCTCATTGACTACCCTTAGTGACTTCAGCTTGGTCGATAGACAGCCTAACCCCAAAGTCCACATTCTCTGCTTCCTCAAAAGAAGGCGTGTCAGTGGGATTGAGGAGATCCTCGAAGTATTCCTTCCAATGCCCGACATTAACTCTAGTTGAACTCAACAGCTCCCCACCTGCACTGAAAACGGTGCCACACCCACACTGAAATTCTACTACTTTTAAATTTGCTTAGTAGTTATGGAAAAGCAATGTTTTTGTATGTGGAGCTTATTTCAATTAAATGTAATTTCAAGCTGCAACTTGTGTGTTTTGCTTAGTATGAATCAGGTTGTTGTTTAATGCATTTATTATGGATAGCATGTTTTCAAGATTTTTTTTGGGTTCCAAGTGCAAAACGTGCAGCCATTGAATACACTTCAAAAGTTAAACCAGTTGAACTTTGACCAATCAGGTACTCGGAATGACATTTGAATGACTTTTATTTAAAAACACGGAATTGCCAATCCTTTTAAAGTTGATTATGAAGGAAAAATTAATAATTACAGTTTTTATCCGAGTTACATGACACCAAATCTTTGATACAGCATATGTGAATAGCGCTGTGCAAAAAAAGGTCTGGGGCAAGATTTGAAAGATTTGCACAAATTTGACATTTTGCACCATGCCTCTTCTTATTTTGAGTACATACACTAGTATCGGAGAGCGGCAGTGTGCACACTGTATACAAAAAGTGCATTCAAGGAAGCCCGTCTAGAGTGTTCTTGAACATGCATCATGTGGTCTGTAAGTACATAGTACAAGCTGCATCATGTAGGGATCTTCATAAATGTCTGGTTTATTTTAATCTGTTTCCTGAGGCATCATCCAATCAGGGAACAACGTTTTTACGTAGCCTAATACTTTTAGGATGAATTGAAAATGTTGCAAAATTGAGGTGAAGGTGAATCACACACAACCCATTTGAGGCCAATATCATGTCTTTTTGATAAATAAGTTCTGTAAATCATCAACTCACTACATAAAAACACTTTAAGATTAAGCTTTAACTGGCCTTAGTGGTTTTTGGGCCGCTATAAGTATGTAATGCTCTTTGTCATGAAAAATCAGAAAGATCAACCAAAATTCTCTTTGTAGTATTTGTTGTACTAGATATGCCAGTGTCATCGCAGAAACAATTACTCCAAAAGATCTTAAATAGTGTCCTACAGTGTAGCCTAAAGAGTACTTTTAGAGCTGGAATTCAAGTGTTTTAAACCATTTTGGCATGTGTTTTTGAGTAGCTTTGTTCTTTAACAATGCTTCCTGCCAACTAATTCTGGAGGCTATAACCCAATGAGACGTTCTTCTCGGTGATGTGCTGTCCAGCTGAGTTATAGTAGGAAGTGGAATAACTGCCTCTATGTGTACCTGGCTGTGCAGCAGGAGAGGAAACAGGAAATGCTCACTATAGCAGGGTGCTTTGTACCTCATAGGAGATAATGGGCTCCGTGCGGTGAGAATGAGATGTGCCTCAGGGGCATGTTCCACACCAACATGTCCAGTGTGTCAACATCAGGCAGCCTTTCTTGTCAAATCATCATAACTTTAAATACAATCTTTATATATTTATTCAAAACCGTTCCCTCTAGTCACTTACCTGACTATTGAGTAAATCTGGTGTGTGAGGTGAAAAAGAATGAAACAATACTGTTCTAATCAGTAATAAATGGTCTGGAACAGAACAAAGCTGAAACAATGGGTCAAGGTTCCATTAGCTTCCATAAATGTTAAGTAATACAATAGGCATATGACTAAGTGCAGGTTTTTGAATGCGATTATAGTCCCTGGTGTTCTTACTAGACAAGCAGCAATGCGATTCTTCTTTTTCTCCTGTTACTAGCACGTGTCCACCACCAACAGTAAGAAGAGGCTTGATGTAAAATATCGAATTGGTGAAAATATTGTGAATCTTGTTCCAGGCTGTTTATTTTACAGCTTTATTCCAATATATAAAAGACATGGCGTCGTACAACTCCGGCCTGGCACAAAGTGCAATTATTAATTTCTCCACCATGATCAACGGTTCAAAAGATTGATACTTCTGTGAATTTTAAGGAACGCCATCCATAGGTCACTCCCAAATCTGAGTCCCTTATTGGTCAAAATTTGATCTGGTTTAACTTTCAATGCAGGTTCGATGGTAAAATTAACTGTACATAGAGCCAAAAAACAGTGGAAAAACTTGCATAGCCATGAGTCACTGTACCTTTTGTGTTGAGGTCGTCAGGCACAAATAACAAAGCTTGTGAAGACGCAGCAGCATCCAGATGCCTTGTGCATGTTACTGCAGACAAACTCCACTTTTTATAGAGAGATTACAGTCAAACATAGGTGATGCTTACATTTTTTATTAGACCACAAGAGCTGGCTGCATGATTGATGAATAATGACGGATGCCTCACTGTTTGGTCTCTGCAACTGATGTTTGGCATACACATAATTATTCTTTTACTGGGTATGGGCTTTTATTTATTTATTTTTTTTATTATAGAATAGAATAGAATAGAATGGCTTTATTGTCATTGTGCATAGTACAATGAGATATAAGCATCACCATCAGTGCAAGAACAGTAAGGGAGGGAAAGGTAGTAAATAAAACATCGTAATATAATAAAATCAGAAAAGCAAACATAGTCAAAGTATTGTAGATACTTTGACTTTTTAACTGTTGACAGTTTCATTCTGAGATGGCTTCATACATTTGTGTTAGCCAAATGCAGGTCTTGTCTGAACAAAACTGTTAGCTAATTGCTCATTTACAACCTGGATGCTGCAATAGGTTTTTATTTTTTTAGAGTGGAGAAATTAAAGATAGAGTAAGTTAATGGACACCCTTTTAATTTCATACTGCTGTAAAAAGATTAGCCTAGAGGCTTTAAGCAGCCTTTAAATTATATATATATATATACTATATATATATATATATATATATATATATATATATATATATATATATATACATATCCCAGAAAACTAATAGCAGACAGTAGGGACAGTTACAAGTACAGCGGAAATCTCTGCAGAGCAAATGGCAACCTGGAGCAAACTTGAAGCTGCAACAGCTAAATACTCCATGGTAAGGCAAGGTCTGAGAAGCCAGCTCAATGGCAAAAATAGACCGAGGAAATAAACAAACAGCTACGCTGCCAGTTATCAGATACCCTGCGAGGAATGAAGATGGCAATGAACCGGATGGGACCTGATCAGGAAAGAGCCGAGGACTAGTGGCGTAAAGCTCCAGATCTACCACACCAGACAAGACCCAAGGTGTAGAAGCTGTGCAAGAAAGCGCCTGAAAACAATCAGCACATAACTGCAGGATGTAAGATGCTGGCAGAGTAAAAAAACATACATGGGCGCCACAATCAAGTGGCTGGAATAATATACAGGAACATGTGTGCAGAATATGAATTGAAACCCCAAGGTCAAAATGGGAAACACCTCCGAAGATGGTAGAGAATGAGAGAGGGCAAAAGATCCTGGGACTTCCAGATCGGACTGATGGATACGGTAATGGCAAGACCAACCAGACATTTTAGTGGTGGATAAGAGCAGGGTATTGAAATCCGTTTGTGGTGGATGTGGCAGTGCTGAAGTGATGGGAACATCAGGAAGAAGGAACATGAAGCGGAGAAATACCAGGGACTCAGAGAAGAACTGGAAAGCATGGAGAAGTGAAGGTGACAATGGTCGCACTGTGTGGTAATTGGAGCATACTGGGTGATAACCCCCAAAGCTGGAGGTGGCTTACAACAGATACCTGGAAAGACCTCAGACCTCTCACCAGTCAGAAAAGTGCATTGCTAGGGAACAGCTAAGATGCGTGCAGGACCCTCAAGCTCCCAGGCCTCTGGTAGAGGACTGAGCTTGGAGGAGAAACCATCGCCCGGAGGTGAGGGGCCAAATGTGACCCATCATCAGGGCGACCCCTGGTCTTCCGGGGAGCCCCTAAGCGAAATTTAATTTGTATGGGCCCTCTAACTTCAGTCAACAACACCAACAAAAGCATAACTGTTTTTGTAATATAAATGAGATATATCTAGTGCAGAATGTTGGAAAGAAGTGCCTTCCACTGTTGTTGTGCGTGTGTGCACAAATGTATGACTGTCTTTTAGTAATAATGAAACAATAAGTTTGATTTAGGTTCCATATTGGGTAGATTTGAACTTACCAGCAGCAGCATCAACGTTTTCCCTTTCAACAGAAGATGTGGTGACAGGAGTTTCTTCTGCAGCTAAAAAACAAGAATTATTATACAATAATTAATGATGAAGTTAATAAATATCTATAGCAGAATACTACTAATAGTTTAGTGGTTCAGTTAAAATGATCATGATCTTTTTATATATTTATGAGAATAGATTGTTTTGATTATATATTTGCACAGATCATATTTATTTATTTAATTATGAACAGTTTGGGGCTCCATACTCTTCAGCCGCTGTTTATGGAAAAAAAGGGGTTATGCAGACACTGTTTTTAAATTACTTTACATATATGGAGGATGTGGGCTACCTCCTCAATACTTTTTGATGCTTTTTGAGAGCAGAAGAAAATGTTGGCTGACAGGAACTGTGCAAAAACTATCAGCCATTATGTAGAACCAAAATATATATATATATATATATATATATATATACACACATATCCCAGAAGAAACAATAGCAGACATTGAGGACAGTTACAAGTACCTTGGAAATCTGCAGGCAAATGGCAACCTGGAGCAGGCACCAAGGAAAGCTGCAACAGCTAAATACCTCCAACGAGTAAGGCAAGTCCTGAGAAGCCAGCTCAATGGCAAAAATAAGACCCGGGAAATAAACAAACAGCTACGCACTGCCAGTTATCAGATACCCTGCAGGAATAAGAAGATGGCCAAATGAAGAGATACAGACCACGGATATTAAAACACGAAAGCTCCTCACCATGCATGAAGGGTTCCATACCAAATCCAGCACCCTGAGACTATATGCTAGCCGCAAGGAAGGAGGCCGAGGACTAGTGAGCGTAGAAGCTCAGATCTACCACACCAGACAAGACCCAAGGTGTAGGCTGTGCAAAGAGGCGCCTGAAACAATCCAGCACATAACTGCAGGATGTAAGATGCTGGCAGGTAAAGCATACATGGAGCGCCACAATCAAGTGGCTGGAATAATATACAGGAACATGTGTGCAGAATATGAACAGGAAACCCCAAGGTCAAAATGGGAAACACCTCCGAAGATGGTAGAGAATGAGAGGGCAAAGATCCTGTGGGACTTCCAGATCCAGACTGATAGGATGGTAATGGCGAACCAACCAGACATTGTAGTGGTGGATAAAGAACAGAGGTAAGTCGTTGTGGTGGATGTGGCAGTGCCAAGTGATGGGAACATCAGGAAGAAGGAACATGAGAAACTGGAGAAATACCAGGGACTCAGAGAAGAACTGGAGAAAGCATGGAAAGTGAAGGTGACAATGGTGCCTGTGGTAATTGGAGCACTCGGGGCAGTAACCCCCAAGCTGGAGGAGTGGCTACAACAGATACCTGGAAAGACCTCAGACCTCTCAGTCCAGAAAAGTGCATTGCTAGGAACAGCTAAGATACTGCGCAGAACCCTCAAGCTCCCAGGCCTCTGGTAGAGGACCCGAGCTTGGAGGAGAAACCATCCGCGGAGGGTGAGGGCCAAATGTGGCCCGCCATGGTATTTTATGTGGCCTACGAGAGCATGAAAGTTTTTTAATTTCTTAAAATACTTTTTTTTTTTTTTTTAGTTGATTACATATTATTTATGTGTAGCTGCTGCTATAATTATTTAGTGTTTGCAGGTCTTATGTGTGTGTGCAGACAAATTGTTGTCATCAAACAGTGAGTTGGATGCAAGGCTGTGTGCAGCCTTTTTTTTGTAAAATGTTACACGTGTAATACATGTTCTTTCTAGCTCAGTTTTATGTTATTTTTCTTTATTCACTTGGACAGCTTGATCCTTCATTAATGGAGTTATGTTGATTTTATTAAGCGGACAAAATGTAAAAGGATTTATGCTAGAGTAACAAGCAAACATGTTTTCTACGCAACTGTAACTGTCACTTTAAAAAGTTATAATAAATAAATAATTAGTTATTTAACATTAAGGAGTAGTTACATTTATTTTTATTCCAAAACATTTAGTTACATGTATAAGTTATATCTGGCCCTTTGAGGACAGCCACTATGCTGATGTGGCCCAAGGTGAAAATGAGTTTGACACCCCTGATCTAAGTAATTTACAGTCAAAAGATCCAGTTAAAAAACTTAGCACCATGCCTCCATGATCCAAGCCATGCTGGCTTGAGCATGGTTATTTGACCAACAGTCTTCCTGCAGTCCAATGCTACAATTTCACCCTGTTGTCTTTATTCTTGATAAACCTAACAGCAAATATTGTAATTAAATTGTTTTAATCAGAAACACATTAACCATGTTGGTATTTACTATTTTAGTTTCCTGTAATAGTGAACACATTAAACAATCAATGCACATCCTCAGATTGTCCTCTGTCTAATAGGGATGACAGACATGCATGTATAAGTATTAATGTTTATTTTAAATTTTTATCTTTTTTACTGTTTGTGTTTAAAAGAGAATGGAAAAAGAAAGTGTTCCAATAGGAAAAACAATACAACATTTTATAAAAAAAAAGGAAAATTCATCATCAAAAGAAAAACAAAAAGAAAAACAAAACACATCAAAAAATCCATCAGTACAGAGAACTAATGTCATCACAAAATTTGAACAATTTGAAGAAAAACATTTGTGTCGCAAATGAAAAAATGTATTTTGAAAGCAAATAAAACTTTTTGAAAACAAGAATTTATCATCATTTTTTGCTAATTGAAAGGTATTGTTTTTAAAACTCAACATTTTGTTTGCAATTTAGGATGTTTTTTAATTAAAACTGTTACATTTGTTCTTAATGTGGCAGTATAAATATCACATCATAACGTATTACTGTAAAGCACTTTGGTACATATGACATTGCAATGTGCTACTTTAATCATTCATCTCATCCCATCTTTGAAACCTTATTTGTGCTCCAATAGCTTGATGGAAAACAACCACAGGTTATATATTACTGGTTGCTAGCAAGATGAAGAAAGGTATGGACAGGTTTATGTGGACTAATGCATAAGACACTGTGCCCCAACAAAAATACAAAGAGCAGACAGTTGTGGTTTGTAGTTAAAACAAGCAGCCGGAAGTCCATTTAATTAGCACCCCAAAGTCTCTGAGCTGCTATAAAAACTCCCTGGCTGGTGGAGAACGATGTTGTTCCATTGATATAGTTGACTACTTTTTCAATTTCCAACATCGAAGTAAGAGGTCCTGTGTTGGACCATAGCGGTTTACCTGACCCACCATCACTGAAGTTTGTGTTGTCTGGATCAGTGTTGGGTATCTCGTGGGGCACAAGTAATTTGTTTTATCTATTCATCATCTTAAAAGTTGGGTTTTTGTTTTAGTTAGCAAGAGTAGCAGTTATTCCAGTACAGGACTTCAGTAAAAGAATGGAAAAGACTGGAAAATAAGGTTGCCAGATCTTGTAACAATAATAAGTAAGCAGGCATGTGAATACAAGCCCAAACCAAGCGTAGTTCCAACAGGAATTAAAAAAACCCAAATAAGTTACTACTGTTAAGGAAAAGAAGTCCAAAACACCACAACCTGCAACTAATAATAATCATAAACTACTTGACCAAAAACAAGTCAAAGCCAATTCAAACTATGGTACATGTTTCAAGAGACTGCTGGGGAACAGTTTGTCAAAAGTTTACAAAAAGACAAAAGCATAAAACAGACTATTCACGCAACAGCTAGTACCTCCATTGACTGTATATGAGAACCGAGTGAGTGTGACAAAACCCATAATAAATAACTTACTTGCGTCTCCAACCAAGTCAATTTGTTCACCACTTTTTGGCAATAGGACACCGTCATGTTGGAGCTAGACGACATTAGTTAGTTAGCAGTGATTGGTCCAAGTTGGTCTGACTCAACGTTTCAACAACTTTTGAGAAAGAATTTTGTGAAAAAAAGGATTCATAAGAAGTCTTCATGAATTTTTTTCATTTATTAGGTGTTTACTTCGTGAAATCAGTGACGTCATATTTTCTGTTTAAAAAAAAAGAAGTAGTGAGCTTGGTGTACGAATTAGTACAGCACTAAAGAGTCTTTTAGTAGTTAGGAAAGGAATTTGGACATAACCTATGAGATTTCGGCTACTTGGAATTTGGAACGCCAGGGGGGGGGGGGGGTCACTTGGTCCAGTTCTCATATACAGTCAGTGGTCTGAGCCATTTTTTGAGGAATCGTTCAAACATGAGTGAATGGGTTGCTTTGTCAACATATAAGGTCAATTGAACACACAAGCAAAAAAAAAGGTTGTGGACTGTTAAGACAAAGACCTTGCTGGTAGTCTGATTTTTCTTAAGTGAAGAACTCCAACCCTTGAATTTCAGATTACAGATTTCAAATAACCTTTACTAAAATCTTAAGGCACTGTGGATACTGGGGTGGGTGCGCTTTGATACGAACCCCAAGATGCCGCCAAACGTTTAAGGCGGCTATGTTGAAAGCGTCTCGGCGTGCCACAGAGACACATCTATGATATACTGTTACAAGTGTTGCATTGAAATTCCTCTGCTGCCACAGAATGAGGAAGAACGTGATGAATGCCCCGTCATGTTGCGGATATAAGTGCTCCCATAGATTACCGCAACACATACTACACTGCCTGACACAAATGTGTTCCAATGACGGCTCATCTTTCTTCTCGGACATCTCTCTTTTTTTATTTCCTCAATGTGCCAAGGAGCTTTGGACAAACAGGTTAAAAATACTATCCGATCACAGTCTTGTTGGAGGAGAGATGAGATTGAGCAGGTGAAGGAATAATGACTGCTTCATCTGTAGCAAGGACAGCCAGAATGTGAAGATCTGCATGTGACTTGTCCACCTTATCCTGACAAAAATGTCCTTTTAGAAATATCTGACAGCCCCCTACCTTGTAGCAAGCTACTGCGCTCCTCCACCACTTCAAAACAAATGTTACACATTGAGAACACCTGATGCTTAAATTTATGTCTTGACTTGTCAGCACCTAACTACTCAGACACATTTGTGCACGCACATCAGCTGAAATGAACACAGACACCGTTTGAGATCCTCTGGAGAGGAATCTGCACCACTGCTATCATTACACGCATCTTGTGCATGTCTGGGGCATGTCACAACCTTTCCTGAGTGCCACTGAGCCTCACTGCTGTCTACTCTTCACCACCTCATGTTTCAATGTTGCATCTGTGCAGCTAGAAGCTATTTTACCTGTTGTCAGACATTTGATGAACTAACAAGGGTAGGCAGATTGGTGACATAAGCCCACCATCCCGCAATAAAATCTATTATTAAAAAAAAGTACTTATAAAGCACATAACTAAAATCTAGTTAAACAAATATGTGCAACATTGTATTTAGGGAAAGCATACTGAGATGTATAAACATATTAAATATTATTTACGATTGCAGGTGTTGTATAATAAAAGTAAAAATATTAATATTTAAAAAAAGCCGGTCAATTTAAATGATAAGGAAGCCCCTCAAGTTTTGAAATAAACATGTGCTGATACTAACATTAATAACTGATTAAAAATACATTTTAAAATCTTCTAGTTTTCACATTTTTAAAAAGGGTGTTCACATATTTAAACATGCTAAAGAAGCAAACTGGTATTTGAAAGTCATGTTTTCGCTAAAAAGAAGGTTTAAAAAAACATGTTCAAAGATGCTGTTGCTGCAAACAGTGTTTTTTAATAGAAAGTTTCTATTTCATACAAAAGAAATAAAGTGATTATCTATCAAAACAGCAACAACAACAAAAAAAGAAAAGATAGAAAAGAGGATTTAGAATGTTATCTTTTATGGTTTTGATAACAGAAAACTGAAGCCTGAAGAAAGGCAGTATGGTTTATGCTATAATAACCACTCAGTTATCATGGACTCTTGTAAAATAGTCCAGCAGGATTACTGGTCTGCATCCTGTATGCCTTTAAGCTACTTTTCCCAACAAACTGTAACAGTGCTTGCAGTGTCACTTTCCTGTTACTGATGATTATAACTACAATGGGTATTACTCAGTACAAAAACAAAGTTGTGTAGAAACAGCATATTTCTTACAATGCGAGAGATGTGGGCTGCACAGTGTGACCCCTGCTCCTGAATCTAACATGGGGAAGAATAACAGCATCCCGTTGATGCTAATTACAAAGGAAGGAGGAGGTCTGTGCTAATTAGGTAAAAAAAGGGCTGACTAAGCCAAAGCAGCTCAGAGAAGAAGAAGGAGAGCAAGGCCTCCCATGTCCTTGTGGTGCGGTTTGGCTTTAATAAAGACGACATGACTTCTTCATAGTCTGCCAGCGTGTGTGGTGGCTGATGAGGCTACTGTTTTCCCATAATCCAGGACCACAACAGGGAATTTCCAAGTCGTGAACTAAGCTTTACCCTATATCACTGTTTTAAAAAATTTGGGGAGATGTTTTTTTTCTACGTTTATTCAAAAATGTTTTTGTGGGGGTTCATTCTTTGTACATTCATTGACAATTTTGTTGTATAATTCCTCCATCCTCTACATTTACCTTTTTTTTTTTACTGTGAACGAACACAAGTTCCGTTTTTAACACTGTCCCTGTTTCTTCGTTTTTCAATAGTGCTCTCTTTTGCATTCTCTCTTTTCCTCCACCGGACTATCTTTTTCACCCCCCCCCCATCACTTATTTTGCTTTTCTTTCCTGTCTATCAGTGGGACATCAGTGTATTCCATCACCAGAGTGGGAGCTTTCTGATAGAGGTTAATGGATTGGGCAGGATGAAGCATAGTGTCCCGCTGTCAGAAACTGCCATTTGTTTTGTGCGGGGATCAATGTGAAGATCTGGGTTGGTGCCTGCTGGAGATGATGGAGTAATGTCTAACCACAAAACAATAAGAAACTGACAGTGGGAAATCACATCACAACACAGCAGCACCTCCGCTTTGATTTTAAATTTTCCAGGAGAAAACGTTTGTAATTTATACGCTTAAAGTGATAACTTTATTTTATGACTTTTAATATCATCATCAAACTGAAATGTAACATCAACATATGCTAATTTGATTTTTGAATATACTTGAATGGTTAAAGAATAATACTCCTAATTTTGTATTTCTGTTTCCTTGGAAATAAATAAATAAAATCTCCAGGTCTTAAAAACGTATAATAAACTCTTTAGGAAAAGACTAAAGGGAACAATTTTTTTCTTTATTTGAGTCACAGTTCAAAGTAATATGCAATTCTCAATTGAAAATTTAATATGCAATTCAGGTTTGGAATATGAAGATACATTTTGAAATTTAGAATTCAATTTAAAATGTACCATTTGATATGAAAAAATTAAAAAATCAAATATTAAATAAAAAAGATCAATTGTATTTGGAATTGTCATGCGATGTTGACATCATAATTCAAATAGCAATGCAATTTGTAATTATTTAATATACAATTTGACCTTTCATTTTGAAAATGCATTTTGCAATTTACTATACAATAAAAAAAGACATTTCAATACATTTTTTGCTTTGAATTAATATTAAAGTAACTTAAAATCTATTGCATTGTAAAATTCCATGCTGTTTTTGTGACAAAATTCAAATTCAATTGTAAAAAACAAAACAAAAAAATTAAACAGTGCCCCGCTGGTGTAATGTTTTTCTTTTGAATAGCATCAAGCTTGATGTGTGTCAATTATTTTGATGTGTTAACTGAAAAAGAAATTGAAAAAAAGAGTTTCCTTTGCAGTTTTTACCCTCAAAAACTTCTTCCAAGCAGAGAAACATTTTTTTCCTGATAAATCCAAGTTTTTTTTTCTTTTACTTGTCCTGTCTAACAGCTAAGCAGGCAGATCAGAGCTGAAGGCCTCTTGTGTTGGACGTATTTTACTGTTACAATAGGGGTTTTATGGATCTTCAGACAAACAGAGTGTGTATTTGTATAAACCCCTTTTGTATTTGAGGCTAAGCTTTATTTATGATAATAATATTTATGCATTCCTTGTTGGATCGGACAGAAGAAAAGAAGAGAGAAAGAAATAGAATGGGATGTTAGAGATCGGGGATAAGGGGTCAGAATGGGGGAGATGGGGAGTTGTCGATAATAAAAGTCAAAACATAAGTGTCATAAGTAAACTGCATGACTTAGTTTACACATCAACAAATAGTCTGCAAACAGCTATGTACAGGTTGGAAGTATATTCATACATTAATAAATAAAATAAATCACACATTATTGTATCATTAATGATGGAAGATTTATCTCACAAGACTTATGCACACAGACTGATATACACAAGATTTTGCATTACCAATATTCTTGAAGAGGGGTGAAAAACAGTACCCATGCCCATAGTTGTGCAAAAGTGAATAAGCAGGTGGTTTGAACGAATGTATGCTTCTTACGGTGTACCATGATCATTTTGAATGCTCCAGCAAAGGCAGGAAGCCCGGCACATCACACCCCAGAGCTACGGGTTGACAGCGCAGAAGCCCGGCTGATCCAGACATCCAAGAGCCCCCCATCAGACAAAGACCTGGGAGCTACCACCCTCTTGCGCACCGGACCCCCACCACGGAGACAGAGGCCAAGACCCGACAGCCCTCCGGCCGAGGAGTAGGAGGAACCCAGAACATGCAGAGCCGGAGCCTCCACTCAGGCAGGGACCCAACCTACCCCATAAATTCAAGCTTTTCTTCGAAATTGATGTGTTTCCATTTGGCAATTTTAGTATCGCAAATCCAATTTGCACATTTTTATAGTCATTGGAAAGGCAGCGTTCAAGAGTTAAAGGCATGGAAAGAGGTGGGGACTCACAATAAGCTCACTTCTGTTTGGCGACAGCGGTTTCCATAGATACGATGAATCAGAGTCCAGTAGAGAGCAAGGCAGGGGTCAATCCCCCCTGCCTAAGAGGAGGACGTCCAGGAGAAGTGGGGGTCCCCAGCGAGTGTGGTTAAACTTGTGCCAACCAGGCTCCTCTGTTGGAATTTGGAAAAGATGAGAATCCAAGGCCAAGGACCGGAACCAGCAGCACAGGGACATGGACACTCCCAAGCTGAAATGTGATCCTGGCTCATGGCTTAGCCAAATAACTCAGGGATCCCTATTCCCACATAGAGAGAAGGCCACCGGGCCCAGAAAGCCAGCGCCCAATGTACACGGCCACCATTGCTGAGGGCTTGATTCCCCTACGAAAATTCACTTTATGGTAAAATTTGTGATTTTAGAAATGTGTTGGGTGTGTCACAAGCTTCCAGCTCCTTGCTCCACTTGATTCCGATGCATCCACTTGTTGACGACTAAATTCATTTATGTTTTTGTTTTCCTTGTCTGAGCTGGCATCTAGCTCAAATCTGTCTTATAGGGTGTGCTTTGTGAACTTTTCTCCTGTTACTCTTGTGTAGCTGATTACACGATGACACCATTTTTCATTTTTGACAGTTCCAAACATGTCCTGCGAGTTATGAAACTGGGCAACCTGCCATCACCTTGTACAGCTCTGGTTCAGCTTAACTGTTTTTCACCTCAGCCTGCCCCTTGTTAGGTAAAGTGAATTTTACTAATGCCTGGTGTGGGCTAATGCCTTCTTTTACAAGCCTAATAAGAATAATGGCTTGTCATAAATTTTCAGCCTTCCTGATCTTATGAGACAGGTTGTAAATGAGTTATGAATTATAACGCCCCTACTTGGCACTTAGAGTTTAACGGCAAAAGCACATTTGGAAAGAAGGCTGTTGGCTTTACAGGAGTGTGCATGGAATAATCCACCGAGACATCATACGTGTGCACAAATGACGTTGGGCTTTGAGACCTGTACATGCATATATTTCCAAAGGCCAAGGCTTTTTTAATCCAAAAATGTTTAATGTGCAGATTTTAACAAAAAACAGAGAGTTGTTCAACTTTTTTCTTAGTTATGTTGATTCATTTAAAGTACTGTCAAACAGTATCAATTTCAAATAAAAAAGAAACATGCTGATATCACATGTGCTGCTAAAATGAACTTTTCATTAACCATTTATGCTTCCCTAAAATTAAGACATGGAAAACACCTATATGCAAGGTTCACAGCAAACATTTAAGTATTTTTATTTCACACATCGGCACAATTATTGAAAGGTTTTTTTCTCATAATTTTCACGAAACCCTTGTGTAATTAAAAGACTTCCAAACTTTATTTACCAACCTACATTTAAAAAAAAAATGAACTGTTGAACAGAAAAAAAACCTGTCAAAGTATGGTGGTGCGATAACTTGAGTGCAAGAGCTCAGAGGAGAGCATGTCAGAAACAGACATTACTTAAACAAATTAAATAAAAAAAGAAACAACATTTATTTGAAAATAAGGGGAGAATAAAATTTGGGCTGGCAACAACACGAACTATACTTAAAAACTATAATTTTAAGTCTATATAAAAATACTTAAAAAGTAATTACCTGGGGAAACAGCTGTGAGGATTGGAAATTCAAACCTGGTGTGAGGAGCAGAATCAGAAAGTCAGACATCTTAGCTGGAACAAAAAAATGGAAAATGGTGTATACTTATATAGTGCTTTACTATTCTTATAGCACTTTAGAGTCGCTATACCATTCACCCCAGACACATTTACACTAATAGCAGCTCTGCTGCCGAACACTGTCGCCAACCATTGTGGGATTCAGCGCCTTGCCCTAGGACACTTTGACACATGGGCGGACAGGACAGAGGTTGATCACCCTTATTCTGCAACATGACCACCTGATTTAGCAGTACTGCTAATTTAAACATGAGGCAAATCAAAACCAGGAAAACAAATTTGCAGGATCCTTACAAATCTCGCTTTAAAAACTGCAGCAACACAACCCTTTGGTCTGTATTGACAACTGAAGCAGCAGCATTAAACCTAAATCTACCTGAACGATTTATCATTTTAGCCAGTAAAATATTGAATGCATATATGAAATCTTGTGGTTTGTGAAATATTAATAAAAACCATTGGAATCCAAAACTAACTGGTAAATAGTAGTGTGTCAGTTACATTTACAATTTATACCTTGTTTTTTTTTTAAGTTTCTTTTAGACAGAAGTTGCCCCCCTTGTTTTTCCTTTTGCCCTCAGTTTAAGAGGATAAAGGATAAGGTACCAAAGAGTCACCAGGTAAATTACCTGATTAAAGCACTTAACTTATTAACACCGGAAATGTTGCTGGCGAGACCTAAATAACACACAGTCTTTGACTTACCATTACCCTTTACCATTTATGCAACCAAAGTGACGCGGAAAAGTGGCTTTTTCTATCGGCTTTGCGTCATTATATAAGACTTTTTGCACCAATATGCAACTCATTAATAACATGAAGTGTTACAACTTAACCCTTGTGCTATCTTAGATGACCCCACCCTTACATTGACGTGTTCTCCCTACCATGACAAAGGCGGATAAAGGTGGAAAGATTTCATGTAATCCATGGACACCAGTGAAGATCACAAATCATTGAAGAAAAAAGGTTCAGCGCACTGTCTAGTGGGTCTAGATGACCAAGCTCCCAATGTTAAAGTGCCTAGGATAGCACAAGGGTTAAAGCCACTTTTCTCTGCGACAGAATCCGCTGATCCGTGAAAGAGCTTTACAGTTGTAAATTGTTGAATATCAATGCAAATCAACTTTTCTCCGCTTTACAATCCATTAGAATTAAGTTAATTGCGTAATTGGTTGAATAGTTATCATAGTCAAAAGAATTACAGCTCTGCAGCACCTGCATGTAGCCCAGTACTCCTGCAAGTACTATGGGAAGAAGCCCATAGTACTTGGTGGGGCTCAACCCAAAAAGACTACGTCTGGTTGCTTGCTTGTAAGCCTACTACCATGAAGACAGGACAACAAAAGATTTTAGTAGTAATCAAGTGCTTGTGCCGATCCACAGAATTGGTCCCATTCTCTTTTCACAGACTGAAAAGAGCAGGAGTTCGTGTTGAAGGCTAAGCGGTACTGGCCAAACCCAGCTATCTCAAGCCAGATAGTTGGGGTTGCCTCCACTCAGTCTGGTCTGAAACCATTATTCAACTTGAAAAAAAGGTGTAATAGAAAAGGCCCCAACTAAGGGACCCATTGGGCAATGAAAGTGATGCTTTGAAAAGTATGATCAGGGGGAAGACAACAGAAACAGCTGAGTAAATGAATCAAGTTCGGGAAAATATTTTAATTTTAAAACATTTTAATTTGAGGGCTCAAAGCCTTACAAAGTATGACAGTTGACAGCAAAAAGAGAGAGTTGTTTCAATTTCAAGTAGCAAATGAAATTCCTTCAAACACATAATATTACCTTGGAAACATTTTTGAATGTGTTTTTGGCAATTTCGTATCACAAGTTAGAAATTTGGAGATACTGTAATTCTTGACAGAAAGTCTTAACATCACCCGATGGATATTGCACAATGAAAATGAAACCTGAAGAGGATGTTAATCAGAATTTGACTTTTCAAAAAATGTTATTGTCAGATTTTCTTTTAAACCCCAAATCAACATCTCCAAAGTTGGTGAATAGGAAACAAAGCACAATTCACTAAAAAAGGTTCTTAATAACCAGACTTTAAAATTGTTTTGGCCTAAAAGTAGTTGCAAAATCAGAATTTGTAACATGGTTCCCAATGGAGAATTTCTCCGTTTGGCAACCTTCCTCTAATGGTCTAAGATGAAGCTGCAACACTTGGTCCTTCTTGGTTTGGGCCAATTTCAGGGACTTGGTCCAATCCTCTTGAGTGACAATGTATGTTTGTTCTAAGAAAAAATTCCAAGACAGGAAAATAACAGTGTACGAGACAACACAGGCCATCTCCAACATGCATGTAATTAAATCAACAATCTCTTGGGCCTAGCTAACTGCAGCACCACCCCTCTGCGGACCTCTCATTCAGGGGTTGAGCTGTCCTCCCATCTGTCCTCAGAGTTCAGAGGGTAAACTAGCAGAGAAATCAGACACTGGTTTGGTGTGAGCTGCGAGAGGGTTAAAGTCAGGACAATCTGAAGAATGGCCTTTGATTGCCCTCATCCATGTGTAGTAAGAGGAACCTGACACTGAGGTTGCTATTGAAGTGCCGCAGGAGGGGCTGATAACTGGTCTCACTGGATCAGACCCAGTGTGCATGCAGCCTCTTGGCCCCCTGAAAAGACAGTGGCAGGTGTGTGACAGATCTGTGTGTTAAAAGACCCCCCACCCCACAAAGATGACAGCCTCTTGGCCTGTCTGTAGGACCGATAAGAGGTTTAGCTATTACTTTGCCAAACCATGTTTTGAAAAAGGTTGTTCCATAATGTAAGGTGTTCGTTATAAATTTCTTTTATAATCTGGAGAGCAAGAAAAGTCACAAGCAAAAAAAAAAACTGTTGATCACATTGATCAGTTAGTAAATGAAATGAGGAGAAAGAAACATTCGCTGGAAGTAGATTGAAATCCAGGTTCAGACACAAGAGCAAACACAAGAGGTAACATGCATCTCAATTATATTGTTTTATACATCAATTTGTTTTCATATACCAGCTAATGGGTTAAGCTAAAAGGAAGAATGCAATCACCTTACACTGAAGAGTAAATTAAATTCTTTTTAGTAAATCGATTTCAATCCTGGGCTGCAGGAGCAAAAACAGCTGACTGGTAAAACAACCTAGTTAAGTCTTAACTTAGTCAAATGATGCCTGAGCTAGTGATGTCTGACATAAGTTGTAGTTCTCTGCAGGAGAAACTAATTAGGTTTGCACTTTCCCTGCCAGGTAGATCACAAAGATGTAATCAGGAAATAAAATACCACCATTTAATTATGCTTTTGTTGAGTAAAAATGTTTAAATCCTTGCCAGGATGGATTTAAAAAATGGGGTGATTTTGTGCTTTTTTTCTTCAACTAACCTTATGGCACAATGCCTTTTTTTTTGGCAAACAGTAAACATCCTGTAAACCAACATTCTCCAACTTATGAATTGGTACAGAGAAGTGAGATGTAACAGACAAAACAATCAGTACAGTATAGTTTCAGTACTAAAAACACACAATGCAATACTTTTAGGTGAAAGTATTAAGCTTTTGTCAGCATCACATGAAGAAGTCTCCCTGATTATTATTTGCATCTTCCTAGAGTTTCAGTTATGCAACTTTTTTTATGGTCACTGAAAAGGTATCCTTTACCATAGCAAGTGGGGTTTGCTATAGGGCAAAAAACAAAAGTCCCTATTTTTTTAGTACTACTTTTTGAATTTCTAATTTTTTTTATTTTTTATTCTTCAATACAATTTTACAATAGTTTTGCTTACTGCATAGTGGTAACTCTTTAATATGTAACATTGCTGTGCAACAAAAATGCTGAACAATTTTGGAGCTATCCAGCCATACAGCTTTGAGCTAAATGCCAGCTCAGAATGGAGCAGAGCAAGGAGCTTTTCGCCCAGCGTATTTTCTACATCACAAATACAATCTTCTCCAAACAGCATTTTTCTTAACCGTCTGCTCCTGATTCACAAGTTAAATAAAGAAATACTCAGATATGCTATTTTAATCTTAATTTTCTACGTCCTCCATCATCAAGAAAACACAACAAGAACGTGTTACTCCAAAAAACACAGGTTTTCAGCGGATTGGGTCTTTCAGTCAAGAATGCCCATGTTTCAATATAAAAAATGGCCTGAGAATTTATTGGTCAGTCTTAGCTAAACTGTGCTCAAACTCTAATTTGCTCATTTTATTCATTATCCAGTCTCCCAAATTCACTTGAAGAGCTGTTGCAGGTGTTTATACAATAACCTATTTGATCAAAAATTTTTGATTAAATAAAAATTTGCTCCTATATTAAATACTTTGAGTCTGCAATTTGTTGGATAAATTGCAACACTGGTTTGAATATTAAATTTTGCAGAATGCCCAAAAATCTGGTCCTTTTTGTTTACATTGAAGTAAATAAATTCATTCTACCTGCAAAAACAAAAAGACAAATTATTTTAACTAGTTACCGCATAAGGGGAACTTTTAATAAAAACTTGGGCATTTCCTTTTTGCTTTACTTTGGTTTTAAGTAGGTAATTTTGTATTTGCAATCATGAAACACAGGTGGCATTTTGTATTTGCAATTATGAAACACAGGTGGCATCTCATTCTTTACCTAAAAAATAAACATCTGTTGTTTTTGTCCTAATGATTATTTGTGGTCTTTTTTTGGGATAAATTATTACAAGCGATGGAAGGTGAGAAGGGGGTTTACACACAGAGGGGGAAGGAACTCTCAAGTCTCCAACTCGACCCCAAGTGGCATCATTGTCATCACCTTGTTCTGATTTCATTTCATCTCTCGGCGCCACCAGCCCAGCCAATATCTGCGTATCCAGTTACAGGAGGCCCAACTCTTTTTATTTTCATGGGAACTCAAGGACAGAGAGTCTTGTGCAAAGATGAGAGGATATTTATATGAATGCACATTATGTTGTGTTCTCAGTACTCATGGACATTTAGCGCCTATCTCTGAATAGCATCAGAGGCTTTCAGCTCGACAGAGTCATTAATATCAGGAGGGTTTATGTGTTTCATATTGCCTCCACGCCAGCTGGGACCGCATGCCTGATGAGATGGTTAGTGTGGAAGAGGATGTAACATTCATTTTCATAGCCTCATTCACAGTTTGAGCTCAGACCACAGTGGTGTCCAGATTTAATCACTTTCTCTCCATAAAGGTCAGGCCAGTGGCCAAAAGCCAGCATAGCTCCATCGTTTGATTAAATGTATTTTTAGAAGATTTGTTTATTTTTTAGGACTTTTCATCTCTGATGTTGCAGGTTTTTGTTACAAGGTTAAAAACTGTTTTTGGCAGTTTGTTATGAACTCTACAAAAAAAGGATATTAGTTCTGGAAAGGCCATCTTACTTAAACGTGGAGAAACTTAATGCAAATTTTCAAATGCTTCACATTCAAACAGGTGCATCCCAAATCGTGATTGTGCAATGCTCACTTTGCAAAAACTGAATCTTATGAAAGTAAAAAGCCCCCTGTTTTGTCTTATTTTGTGTCATGCAAGAAAAATAACCTAATCAAAAAATGTTTCAATAGCAAAATAAGCTTAGTTTGAGAAAACATATCTTAGTGACAAGAATGTTTTAACTAAAAAGACAATTCTTGCATGTTTCTGATCTCATTGACAGATTTTTTTCTTGCTTATTTAAAGAAAATCAGCATATACCAATGCAGCATATTTTTTTAATCTTATTTCCAAAGGACTTATTTTTGCAGTAAAGAAGGACTTGTAAAATCTTTTGTTTTTTTGGCTTGGTTTTTTAAATGTATTTACTATTTTTTACTCATGTGGATCTTTCCATGTTTGCCTAAAGTTGAAACAAAATTCTGTTTGAAGTTGAAACTGAATTCTAAATTCTGAAATCTGGCAAGTTGTAAATTTGCCAGATTTCAGCATCAAGAAACCTAGACAGTGTTTGTTAGTTGTCCTACAGAGCCCGTAAACCCATTGGTTTTGAACTGCAGTTTCCTGTATTTGTCTCCCACAACCATTTCTTATCACAAACCCTAATTTCAGGCTTTGCTCAGCATGTCTTAAGATCTTTTGTAGTAACATCATTTTGAAAAGGTATTTAGGAAAGAGTAAAGTGCCTCTTTATGTGGATGCAACATGGAAGCATAAATAAATCTGCCAATTTATATGTGACTAAGAAACTAAAACAATGCAATGTAATATATTTAAGACTATTTATGATGGAGGACATGCTATTGTAAGCAGTGGAAAACGTTTTTGTTAGATTTACTAATGAAATATGGATAAGTAGATTAGTATGAATACATTTAGTTTTTGGAGATTTAGATTTTGAAAAATGTAGCTGCACGTTTTTTTTTTTTTTTTTTTTACTTTCCGGTTGAATTCATACAACAAAGTGATTCGCAAGGACCAGAGTTGGCCAACCTTGCCTTACACAAAGTGCTTCAGGGTTCATGCCATGGTGCTGTGTGGATTTGGAGAACATATCTGGGAATTCGGGGTCTGTGGCCCACTAAGGGGCCATCTGATCTCTAAAGCAGGAGCTTGGTTCTTATAGCCAGCAGTAAGTGAAACCTGTTCCCAGTGGATGTTGGATATCTGTCAGGGGTGTCTTGTTTAATTCAACCAGGACCTTGAATGTAGACTGGGGCAGTTTGTATTTGAGTAAAGGGTGACTGAAATGAGAATTATGACCTCAAAGTCAGAAGCCATGGTTTTCTACCAGTAAAAAGGTAGTCTGTCCTCTCCAGCCAGGTCGAGAGCTACAGTGGAGGAGTGTTACCCTTGTGCTATCCTAAGCACTTTAACGTTGGGAGTTGGGTCATCTAGACCCACTAGACAGTGCGCTGAACCTTTTTTCTTCAATGATTTGTGAACCTCACTGGTGTCCATGGATTACATGAAATCTTTCCACCTTTATCCACCTTTGTCATGGTAGGGAGAACAGGTCAATGTAAGGGTGGGTTCATCTAAGATAGCACAAGGGTTAAATATCTTGGAATTTTGTTTACAAGTGAGGGAAGGATGGAGTGTAAAATAATCAGGTGAGAAAATACTTAAGAAGGAAACAGGGGAAGACGAAGAGGAGAAAGATGAAGCTTTGTCCTGAAATAGACAAAAATAAAAAGGAACTCAATCACCAATAGTAAAGGTTGGCTTCTCAAATATGTAATAATTACAGTAGTAATAATTTAACACAATTGCTTGAATGTGAACACCAGACTAATGTCTTTTTGTGTTTTTCTCATCAGCAAAGGAGACAGATTTCCAGAAAAAAGGAAGAATCCAGCAAAAAGATCCAGAACAAAGAAGATGCGGGTCACAACTTTTTTCAAGCACAAAAAGGTCAAATGATTTGACACAATTTTTATCATAACTCGGTTTATAAGTAAAAATAGACATTTCCATAACAGAATAACTAAGGCAGAATTTTGTTTCGGTTTTTTCAGCTGAATTTCACACTTCAAATTACACTATGACCAACACCAAAGAGCTGTCTAAGAAACGAAGTTGGGAGGACTAAATGTGCAATAGGTAAGCAGTTTGGTGTGAAGAAATCATCTGTTGGAGCAATTATTAGGAAATGGAAGAGATACAAGACCACTGATAATCTCCCTCCATCTGGGGCTCCCCTCAAGATCTCACCCCGTGGGGTCAAAATGATCACAAGAACATTGAGCAAAAATCCCAGAACCCCACGGGGGACCTAGTGAATGACCTGAAAAGAGCTGGGACCAAAGAAAAAAGGTTACCATCAGTAACACACTACGCTGCCAGTAGATTTAAAGTTTTCCAGAGAGCATTTTGGGGATCCAGAAAAGGATTGGGAGAATTTCCTATGGTCAGATGAAACCAAAATACAACTTTTGTTAAGAACTCACCATGTCTGGAGGAGATAAGATGCTGAGTTGCATCCAAAGGACACCATACCTTCTGTAAAGCATGGGGGGGGAAACATCATGTATTAAATCATAGTTCAAATGAATTGTTCCACCCCAATACACATGTTAAACAAGGAAGGTGGAGCCACTGTTCTCAGACCCCTCTTTTTAAATTTTGGAAATAATTACTGTATTATTAAAAGACCAGTGGGAACTTTTTTTAAAAAGATCAAAATATGGTCAGAGTAGGACTTTAAGCAAAAATAAAAGCCATGAGTGAATTCTGCCTTATTCATTAGAAATCATGGTGACAGGACTGGGGCTGGTTCAAGTTTAAGTAGCACGTTTGTTATGTCAGCTCTTTAAATTTAAGGGGAAAACAAACAAACCAAAAAAAAATTAATAATTTTCTTCCTGTAGAGGTTTGACCAGAACTAATCCCTCATAGGTTGGTAACAATGCAGAGTTGGAGCAGCTGCCAGCGTACCCTGGCAACTTCCAAAATCAACACCTCAAGGGCTGCAAGAGTCATAGCAAAAGTGACTCATAGTCCATGTTTCCCAGCATGCTTTGCCACAGTGGTGCCCTTCACCCTGCGACCTGCCATAATGGCAGCATGGGGAGATGAAAAGAACCATTTGACATGGGCAGACACAGTCGCTGCAGCCTCACGCTGCTTGCTGGCTTTTCAAAAACAGCCCACATGGAGGGAGCGGAGACACAGGGCAGCTTGAGCAACAAGAGTCAACACAATCACCCACCAAAGAAATCATGTTCTTTTCCCAGCAACCACAAAAGGATTGTGCATGCTACTGACATACCTGCATCTTTTTATGGTGTTCACCTGATTATTAATTCAAATAGCTGTGTTCATTTTCCTCTCCAGTGGTGCAGAATATTGCTACTTTAGTCCTGCTTCCATTAATGACTCAGATTCCTGCAGATGTTTACTGACCAGAAGGAGCAAAATGACATAAGTAAAGACTCCAATCTGTTGCACAACTTTTATCGTCCAAACACTTTAGTCAGTTAGCCTGAATGTGTGGAAAAGCACCATCTGCGCCTGGAGCCAGCAAACACCTCAGTCATCATTCCTGCAGTCTCTGGCATTGTGACGATAATGGGACTTTAAATCAGTGCTTTGCACCCTCAGGGTTCATTATAGGAGGACGACCCATTGTGGTTGCTCAGTGACAACATCAAATGGCAGCTGAAGGAGGAGGGGGGGGTTCGGGAGAAAGTGAGGCAGATGGTACTGAGGGATGACAATGATGCCATTTCACAGCGTATGCTCCACCTGTGGCGTGACGGAGGCTGTTGTTAGGGGCTGTTGATGCCTGCGGAGATGAATGCAACAGATAAACATGTTTCTCCAATCATTGCTGATTGAGATGTCTGGACAAGCACAAGCGGGAACTAAAAAAAAAATCATTTTGGATTTTTGTCCAATCCGGACATCAGTAGATTTCTTGCAACAGAGAAAAAAAAACGTTTTTAATTATTTGTTTATAGTTCAGAATTTTTGCCCTTAAAGTGTTATCACTTATTTTTGGATTGTAATTGGGGAATAAGCAGCTTAATTGTTGAATGTCTGTAAGTTTTGAAGTGAACTGGAGGTATAAACAAAGAACACACAACTTCCTGCAAGGAAAAATCTTTAAAAAATCCTCTGAGCAACACATTAAGCACTTCTCCATGCCAGCATATGTTAAACCAGAAAAAAAGATTTTTAAAGAAAGCCAAACAAGATGTTTTAAGACAGAGCAGGTGGTTCCCAGTTCAAAGAGTGCAGGGATGAGGTTGTGTTTTCCTTTTTCCAGCAGCTATATATATATATAATATATTTTCCTTCTGCTTTTACTCGCCAAGGGGTTCACATTCTGAGAGTCTTCCTCCCCAGTCTGCCAGCTTAAGAGCAGCATTATTATCGGCAAAGTGCTTTTCAAATCCGCTCCTGCTCAACACCAGGATGTCTTCTGCATGCTAATCCGCAGGGATACGGATCCATCACTCCTCTGTCGTTCTCTCATGCCTGGCATGCCTGAGACAGCTGGGAAAACAGCTTAGGCCCGACAGTCTGCTCATGAACTGGGAATTTTAGGCCACCACTGCCCCGCTTCACTGCAGACCACTTTACAGTAGTGCAAAAACACAACGCTGGCTTGTCTCTGCACTTCGAGGTTGCACGCTTGAGCAAACGTGGGGAGAAAGAATAAAATTGCCTCCTTGACCACCGGAAAATGTCATGTCTAACTGCTTTTATGAAACTGACAAAGCTTGTAGATGCTCTGGAAACTGAGGAAAAGAGAACTACTTTGACTGCAGGCAGTTGGATTTATAATGTGTTCCTTGTGGCATGGAAATTCTCATTTTGTGGGTTTTTCTTTGTGTCAAACAGATGCATACCTACGGTCTGAATGCCGTTCATGCATTGCATTAGCTCCAGAATCTTCCTCTGCTGTCATCCTCCTCATTGCAAAATGTTTCCTTAGTTTTATCGTTGCAGCTCTCTGCTGGCAACTGCTTAATCTTTTAACTTAATATTTTGAGACAAAATCACTTTCTTTTTTTCTTGGGAGCTACTGCTGAGGCTGATAAAGTACATTCTCACAACCACCCGGTAATACATCAACGCAGGAACATTAACATCCGATTTCAGCTTGAAGGGTACACCTCTTTGCATCATTTTTTAACATGCAGCCTCCTCAGCATTTTACTCCCCCATGGTCTGTAAAAGCTGCACCGTTGAAGTCAAGAATTCCACACAAAGGTTTTATACAGTCAGAGCAGCAAACGCATTGTTTGTGTTTAAGCAAGGTGGCAAAAAAGGGTAATTTGATAATCACAGAGTGTAAGCCCCCTTTTATGATTTTTGACATTATATAGGAATTGTTTTTTGTTAATTTCTATTAAGTTGTATTGACTAATTTTTGTTCTGGTAACCCCTATCGAATTTGTGTATTTAATGTTTAAACACTTGTTTAGATCAGAAACCTACGTGTAATATAAACACTAGAGGGCGCAGACCCGTTGTTTCTTGATGCAATTCAAAGAAGGATTACATTAAGTTTTGTTGTTACCGATTTTGTTAGTAAAAATTAAAGATGGACAGAGGAATTGCTTCCCCATCCCTCTGGTTACTCCCTATTGATCCAATTGTAGGGGCATTTGAAGCTACGATAATGTCCAAAAGTGTTTTTTTAAGGAGCAGCTGTAGTGACTTAGGGCTGGCTATCCCTTCATCGGTACGGTGATCCGTGTCGTGCTTGTTCCACGGAGGAGTGTGGGTGTGTTCTGGAGCACAGAAGCTTACATCTGAATATAAGTAATACGTTTTTGTTTTTGTATGACTTATAAAGTTATAAAACCAATCTTATGTATTTTTCATACAGTGGCAGCTACAGGCTAACGTAGATGACCTGCAATGACATCATTAAGCGGTATTAATGTCCCCATTTAACAACAGCATTTTTTTCATATCTCTCCGCTTGGAGAGATAAATGTAGGAATATAAGAAAAAGCTGTAGGGGTAGAGAAGCAATTTGGATTTAGCCTTGTTGTCATCCATACGTCACTCATACATCCAAGTCCCTGATCGGTCAAAGTTCAACTTGGTTTAACTTGTAACGAGCTTTCAATGGCCTTGTGTTTTGTACGTAGAGCCCCAAACAAGGGGTAGAAACTTGCATAACTAAGTGTGACCGTGAGAGTTTTAAACACGGAAACCTGAAATACGAGGTTACATGAGTTTACATAGACTTTTCAAAAGAAGTGGCTGCTTAGTAATGCGAGTTGCTGATGTCAGTGTGAAAACAATCCAGGCCTCAAACTCCAACTTCCAGCTGGTTTTCCAGCTGTTCGTTACTTGAAAAGTAAGTTATTCATTCATCTTCTAAACCCATTTTTGTCCCGTTCAGTGTGATGGGGCTGCCAGAGCCTATCCTGGACAGGTTGCCACTCTGACGCAGGGCCACAACCACACACACTCGCATTCACACCTAGGAACAATTTAGAATTACCAATTAACCTATGACACATATTTTTGGATGGCAGGAGGAAACTGGAGTCCTTGGAGAAAACACACGCATGCACAGGGAGAACTCCACTCAGAGATATCCCCTATCAGTGATTCTGTCACTGGTCCCCCAGCCAGGACTTGAGCTGGGGCCTTCTTTCTGTGAGGCTAGGGCGCTAACCACTGCGCCACCATGCACCGCACCTTGAAAGTCTTTGATTAAAAACTTTTGGACACTTGGAAAATAGTTTTGATTTGCCTCCTCTTTCTTGGTTGTCATAGTAGCTGCGTTTAGATGGGCTAAATAATTGGAAAGAATGCCTGATCGGAAAGAAAATGCGTCATGTAAACGCGTCGTTCGGAATACTCTGCCCCGATCAGACTCATTCGGATCAGAATTTCTTTCCGATCGAGATAGGTGGGTTATACCGATCGTTTACCTGATCGTGGAGCATGTAAACGGTCATTCCAATCGTGTGTCACTGCTGCTCTGGGTTACGTCATGCATAGACGATGTTTTGCTGAGAGAAAGCTTTGGAGCGCATACGGGACAGACCAGCTGCTCTCCCCTTTCTTTCACCCCGCATGAGGGAGATGCGGAGGAGGAGCGCTTCGTGCCCCCTGACGCTCACTCGCTCCACCGGCACCCGAGTGGGCAGAGGAGCCGGATTAATAACTTTGTGACTGAGCGGAGGGAGGATGCTTTTTTACGTGTGCGTTTTGTTGTTTTCTTATGTGTGGGAGAATTTAGACTGCGGGGCGTCCCGCTGCTTTGGGTTAGCGGCTGCAGGACCCGGGAGGAACCGCCAGCATACTGCGGCTATTTTGCCCATGTAACCGGGACTAGTGATGGTTCCGTAACCATCTTAAAACTATCAATTAACAAAGTAAGGGACTTCTACTAAAGTCTGTTTGACACCTCTAGCTTGCAGGCTAATGAGATAAAGGGGAAACTCTTACACTGCAAATAACATGCCCCTTATAAAAATGAGTCAAATATTTTACCCCATTGGCAGATTTTCTTTAAATAAGCAAAAAAAAAACTTTTAAACTGCCAATGAGTTAAGAAAAATGATCTTACCAAGAATTCTTCTTTAAAGAAAATAATTAAAGTCACTAAGACATGTTTTCTCAAAATAAGATTACTTTGCTATAGTAAAAATTGATAAAATTACTTTTCTTGCAAAGAACAAAATGATAATTTTTTTTGGAAACAAGGCTCTGATTGGAGTTGGTCATCGCTTAAAAATATAAGAAATCCATTTTGTGGCAACAATGGAGCAAACTGCAAACCTTTTGCATCAACTTTTTTATATTTCAGCTTAAATTGATGAATCTTTGGGATTTAGTATCAGATTAAATCTGTTGAGTTGCTACAAAGTCCTCTTTTGACCTGAGATTTTACTCTTTGAATGACACGTTTGTGTTACCTCATGCACCTTTAAGATTGAAGAGATTGTTAAAGTGAAGCCAAAGTGCTAATCTTCAGAGGACATTTAAGAAGTGAGCAATATCACCAAGACTATTGGGAGTGCAGAGAAAGAGAGGTTCTTCAGAGAGGAAGAGAGTGGAGGGGATAAATACAGTGAACAGCGATAAAGAGGTAATCATCTCCTCTCAAAGCATATTTTATCCAGTGGGGTTATTAGGAGGATGGAGATGAGTCAAATCCACACAGACGCCTCTCCCCATCTCCCTGTATTTACCCATTCCTGATCCGCTCTCCATGTCCGACCTGCTTTGGCTCAGCGCCCAGCTCACTCAGTCTCAGCCGTTCACAGTACTTTAAATGTTTCAAAGATTCACGCTAATAGCTGATGAAAAGCCAATGCAATATGCAACACAGAAATTGAAGCAACGAGTTTTAATTAAAAGTTTCACTTAAGCTTTTTCTATTTGCTGCTATCATTTTACTGGAAAGGGAAGGAGCTTTTCAAAGATAGGGGGCAGTGCTCTCAAAGGAAGAAAACTGCCAGAAAACAGCTGACAGCACTCAAAAGCACTTTAAAGTGTGAATATTATTTGGTGTCAAATATTAAACTGGATAAAAAATGTCCTTGAAATAACCTAAAGATCATAATTTTTTTAATTGGCTTTAAATTAAACTTGCTAAGAAAAACATCAATCCAAGATGACAAAGATTCAAAGCGCATTTAGAAAAAAATGATTTCAAATAAAAATCCTCCTTTAGGATACATATTTACATTCATTTCAGCAGGTGACAGTAATTCACTTAACCCTTTCTGCTGATTGGATTTGCAGACCTGTGTCTGGAACTCGGCTCCGTGCTGAGGATGAATCTGTTTGCCTTCTGCTTCATGACAGAATTAGCTCTTAATAATAAAAGATTGATGTGAAGTAATCTTGTCATTACATGCTGCACTAGACAATTAGGTGCCTCTCTGTATGTTGTTCTCCCTTTGTAATTTTCTCTGCCTTTTATTTTTTCAGTGATTTTACTCCCCCCCTTTTTTAGTACCATTTTTTTTTCTACATTGACAAAGTCACCTCCTTCTATTAGTTTGGCTTAAAATCTACAGAAATTTTAACAAGCTTGAAATGATTTGGAAATAGGTTGCAAACATTAAGGAGGTTGGTAAATTTAAATTTTATATAATTTAACAAAACACAAACAGTTGCTGGATAAGCTTGTGCTTAAGCCTTATAGTCACAACTGCCCTTACAGGTGGACACGAGTTGTCTGTGGGTAAAAAAGGTGGTCTGCATGAAATATCAAGTTCATAGACTGCTTGGTAAACCCTTAGGGCGAAAATGTTCATGCACATATTGTTTACAGGCATGCTGCAGGCGACAGGTTGTAGCGAACGCTTAAACAACACGTAAGTGGTGAAGTAGGTGAGACGCAGGTGTTTTGTACAGATTTTTCTTTATTGACAAAATCTTTCTTTTTAATCCCTCCCAAATCCTGCACACTGCGCAAGCGGCCCGTTACTGCTGTTCTGTTTGAGTAAAAAGTGTGTACTCCTTGCATACAGCCTGTTGCTGTTAGAAATTCAGAAATTAGACAATCATCGTCTAGTTTGTGTAGCCATCCTTTAGGCTTTTACGTATTATCTACACACCCCATGTGTACGGCAATTGCATGGGGTCAGTAAGGGGCCAGTCCGAGCACTTAATGACCAGAGCAAAAGGGCACCAGTCAACAGCATCAGCCCGTCATATATGTGTGCAGGTTCCATTAGCCTTACAAATGTTTCCCAATACACTTACCAAACACACAACAATCTAAGTTCCATTTCAATTATGGCCCTAAATGTGGCTGTATGAGCCTCAAAGTAACTACAGGATACAACTGTGCTCCCCTTAAGATGCGCCTCTCTACGATGCTCAAAGGGGCGGACAACCCAAAAATCCTCAGCACCCTTACAGGTCAACCCCGTACAGGGGCATGTGACTATGACTTTACGTCAGGGGTGTCCAAACCTTTTACAAAGAAGGGTAGATTTGGTCAGGTGACAACAACCAGCCTGACATTCTATAAGCCTCTATTAAATATCATGAAAAACAAATGAAATATTTTATGAAATTTCAATTGCTTTTTATTTCCTCATATAGAACAGAAATACATCTGAGTACATTTCCCCCCCAAAAACTTTGAATTTTGTATTTGAAGACAAAAAATATGAAGAAAAAGTCTGTCTGGAAAAAAAAAAAAACGTCATCAACATTAAACCCGGGCTCATATAAAGTAACTTATTTTTCATTATTAAATGTTCACTGTAAACTTCTAAATTTAAATCATGTGAACAAGAAAAGAATAGTAATCTTATTCAAAAGCAGTAATCACAGACACAGTTATTTTGTATTTCATAAAAAAAAAAATCTAAATTTAAACTTTTCCTGGTAGCTCTTGCTGCCAACTTTACAGCGGACATTTTGGAAATGAGCTAGAAAGTGTAACAAAAGGGTTTAGGGGCAGTGTTTTCACAGGTTTACAACCACTAATAATATAATTTAGCCAATGACAATCAAGAACTCGCACATGGTTTTTAGGAAGTGCGGCAGCTTCTCCTGTAAAAACAGTTAAAAGTGGTGTTTTTGTGTCCTTTTCTTAAACTATTTTCCACTCTACATTTTCTATTACTGAGGAGGTAAATTCTACAGAAGGTCTTGCTTTGGAGAATTTGTTTGTTTGGTTCACTGAAATATTAAAGTCATGACTAAAATATGAATTCTTTGTTTCTTAATGAGAAATGAAATATTAATGTTGTTGTAGTAACCTAGTTTTAACCTATAGACAGACTAAATACCGTAAAGCTCAGTCGTATTGTATAATCCACGTTTGACCTTTAAGTTTGCTTCACTTGACTCCATTCCATGCACCTAGGTCTGTTCAGAGTCCCACGTTTTTGCCAGCTCGAATGGGGAGGGTGGGGGGTATTCAGTATTTGAATTAACACATTGAGACATAGCACATTCAAGGCAAAGAGGCAGGTGTAAGTACTCCCTTACACACTACATTTTACATGCTGGATGCTGAATTTCATACACTAGCACAATGACCATATTTTGTATTTCGTTGCAACATCAGATACAGGTTTGTTTGCATTTTCTTGCAAAGGAAAGCGATCTTCATGCTGATCGTCACGATAGGTTAAATAAGCATCAGTTCAGAGAGAAGTTCACCTCTTATTGCTTGTTTTGGTCCAGATGATGAAACAAAGGTTTGTTACAAAGGAGTCATCGCAGTGATATAGAACAATTGAGCTATTTGACTGGAACTTCTATTTTAGGTGTGGTATATCACTGTGGAATCATTTTTTAATCCAGACCCAGCAGCCAATCAGAATCAAGCATTCACCCGAGCCATTGTATGTTAAAAATCTGTGGATCAAATTTGATTAAATCCCCCATGGTTTCATAATTAATGCCCATATCTTGTAAAAAATATGTTGTAAAAATGATTTTGTGGATTTTATCAAAGGGTTTAAAAAAACATCTCAATTCCAATTAAATTGAATTTTCTGTCAATACTTTTTATGTGGGCTTTAGAGAGTTAATCATGAGTCAAAAATTAAAACAGTATCTTGAATGATTTGATTATCTTTTAATTTTCATATTTGTTGTGTTATTTTTTTATCTGTTTAAATCATGTTAGATTATCCTTTTTTCTCTGAAACAGCTCTGAATCTCTCTATGCACAAATATATATTTAGGATTAAAACATTCTAAATTCTTTTTTTGGTAACCTAACACATTTGAAAAAACTATCAGAACACAGTTTATAAAAGATAGCAGCTGCAACATCATCCCCAACCAACACACAAACATCTCTCTGTTCAACCTGGTCCACCTCCAGGTGTTCCCATTAATGTCCCAGTTGCCTTCCTCCTCTCCATCAACCACCCTGCTGCCTAGGCTGTACCCATGACAGTGCCTGAATGCATTCATAAACACTGGCAGGACTGACGTCTCAATAGGCTCCTTCTTCCCGCACTATCAGCTTACAGTCTATAATTACGGACAATCATCTCGGATCAAGAGCATCTGCATGAACAGGCCAACATAACATCTGCTGCTTTGGCTGCCAGACCAAGGAGGACATTTATACTGAAAGGTAAGCTAATAGTGGCTGAGCGAGAGAAAAAGGGGAGGGAAGGGAGGGTTAACATTAACAGGTAAGAGAAGCTATTCAGAGAGCCACACACAGTAGAGAGGCTTTACCTTTCAGAGCAGGTGCCCCAAGATATTTCTTATCTCCCTCATGCCAGTGAGGAGTTCTTATCTGCAAAAGAAAATACTCCAGGGTGTTGTGATGGACCTCTGTGGAATCACATTTATGTGCAATAGGAAAAATATTGGGTCTCAAAGTTTCACAACACATAGTAAAGGTGGCAAAAAACTACATTTTGTCTGCTGCTTAACTCCTGAAAGATTCACTGCTTTGTTCGTCACATATTGTTCAGTTTTCACTTAACTAAAACTAGTTTTTTGGGTCTTGGCTTACGGAAGTTTTGCCTCATCCTAAACCACATTTTTTTTTTTTTTTTTGCTTTTTTTTTGGGCGGGGCGTGACTTAAACTCCCTCAGGTGTGACTTGTGTGTTTTTTTTTTTTAATAAATAAATAGGTTCATATATTTGTTATTTTACCACTAACAATCGCTAGAGGGCACTGTAGGTTTGTCTATCAGTATTTGCAGCAATGCAGAAGAAGAAGCTCCATCCAAAACAAACCGACAAAGGACAAACCAAATGTTCTACTCCTGAACTTGATATTTTTTCTTATTATTACATTATTATTCTTATTTTTTCCTTCCTTGGACTAATGCGCGATAGCAAGCCATCAAACAGGCCACGGAGAGATGGAAGTACCGCTTAAATAAAAAAAAACATCATCCAAGTCTTCCATGCATTGTAAATAAGATACACAGTCAATGCTTCCATGAAGCAATGAGGCTAAAAACCTATACGGTAACTCCTATCTACACACAAGGAGTGCGTAGTTTATGAACAAATTTTGGTAATACTGTTGAGCATTCAATTTGATGCACGTAAAAAGAGAGACGCAGACACAAATTTGACGCACACATTTCAGTTAGTGTAAATGCAGAATTACCTTGGGCTTTGCAGTGTTTCTCAGAAGTGTTGGACTTTTCTCCCAAAAGTGTGAGTTATACTTCAGTGTGACTTTATGGTTTTACCTTCTTTATTATAGATTTTTTTGGCTGCTGCAACTTATACTCTTGAGCAACTTTTAGTCTATAAAATACAGACTTACAGCTTCTTTCGTTTTTAAAAGTCCCTCTCAAATCTGGATATGCCTTAGCTAACATGTTGCCAGGAAGAGCTTACCTACCTGTGCAGGGGGAGGTTGCCTAAATACCCCTTACCCGGAATGGCTGCAATCCTCTGAGCTTGTTTTTCTTTAGTTTCAATCTCAGTTTTGCTTCAAGCATCCCTTACTCTCATTATTTAGGGTGGGCTGGGGTTGTTTTGGGCATCTGGGATTAGTTTTTTGAAGGGGAGAGTTTTTTTTGTCTTTTTTTAAATCGGTGCCTTTTCACTTTAGGTACTATTAATTTTTTTAAAGTAATAATAATAATACATTTTATTTATAATGCACTTTTCATTAAATGAAACCTCAAAGTTTTTCTTTTTTTTAAATGTAGTTTCTACCTTAGTTTTGTTTTCAGGCCATTGTCTGTCTTCTGGTTTTTCTGTTTTGCCAACTAGCTTCTATCTTGATCCATACAATTGGTTTATCACTTTTTTTGGCCATGTTTGAGTTCAGTCAAACATGCGTTTGCTACATACGATCCTCAAGCAACAGGTAAAGAGATAAAACATTTGTAGAGTGTAAAACTCTCTAAACAGTAATTGAATAAAAAGACAACTATAAATTTAGAGTTTGCCTTTTTAATTGTTAGAATGAGTATCTTTAGTTTTACAGACACTTTGTGTCCAACTGTTCGTCCACCCAAACTGTCACCTCATCTGCCTTCCTCATCTCGACTTCCATTACAATTCAGTCTGCATAAAAAAAGTTAATCAGACTCAGATGGCTGTAGGCTGTGAAACAAACCACGGCCCTGTGTTGGACCTACGAAGACATGCATTACTTCATTTGGACTTTGGAGGTAACCCAAGTCCAAATGTAAAAAAAACAACAACACACCAAGTTGTTGGCTTTGTGCACTATACAGACAAGACATCATCAATACTCACAGTAGAACAGACCCATGAAATGAAGACACACCTCTGTGAGACGGGGTTCAAAGCAACCAACGCACACCACTGGGAAAAAGGTCAAGTAATGCCTCATGATTCTGTGTACATATTTAATCACAACCTTCTTTATTTGTAATAATCAATAAGGCAGTAATACATTTCATCTAAGGCTGTTCCTATAAACAATGAAATGTTAATGAAAGTTGAGGTATAACTGCAAGTCTACCTCCCTCAGCTACATGCGGATCTTTTTTGGATTTCTTTTGATGCTCTCACCTTGTAATCAATGGGGACACTTGCGAAAAATATAAAAATTTATCCGTACAATAATTTGAGCTAAGAAATCCAAGACCAGTGTTGTTTTTGAGAAAACAATTATATTTGCAAAGGTTTTGCATTCCATTGTATTTTTTACTTGGAATGCAAAGGATTGTGTCATTTGGTTTACTTCCACTACTTAATTCACAGACCTGTGTATGAATTCAGAACTGCTATTAAGTTAACCTGTAACTGAATCAAGAAACAGACAGACCTTAATTCATTGAGCTTTTAAGCCTGTTGTTGCAGTTGTAAGACATAGCTCACATTCCTCAAAGAAGGTATGTGAAGGCATTTGGTTTTGCTTTTTAAGTCGACACGTTTTTTATTATGTAAACCACTTTGTGTTACAAATGTATAAAAAGTACTTCATGAATAAAGTTTTATTTGATTTGATTTGAAAGAAGGGATTCCACTCTTTGTGGAAGAGCTATAAAGCTAAGAAAGTGTCATATATTGATGTATGAGTATTCAAAAAATCAAAATACATCTTTTTTCCACTTTGTAAATCATTTACAATATGATCTAAAGCTCAAAAACTTAAGAATTTTAGATAACTTAATAAAAAGTCATTAAAGGTCTGGTGTGTCTGACTTTGAAGCCTCTGTCATGCTTCTTGCTCGAGCAACACCCTGTTTGACCTCGTGTTTAGTCTCGGAAAGGGGTCATTAAAGGCTTAAGCTGCAAGGTAATGATAATGTTGTGACAACAGAACAGGGGTGAGGTAAAAACTGACTTCAGGAGACAGCTGAGACTTCACTCAGGGGACCTACAGGGCGGTTAGAAGGAGGGAAATGATGGTTATTTGCACACCCTTGAGACATGGATATTAGGCTTGAGACTGGTGGAGGGACTTGATGACAGCCTGTTCCAAATTAGAGCTTGAGATGTGCTAAAATGAGGAAGTTGCATTCATTTTTTAAGTGTTCTGCTTCTAAAAAGGAAGTAAAATAGACAAAAATAAAAATGTACAAAATGCAGTAAATTTGCCAACAATTTTAATTTACTCTTAAAGGAAAAGTTTAGCTTGAATGGCTGCAATTCAGTATGACGTTTATCCATTTGTTCCATCCGCCTCCCCCTCCTGACAGCATTCATTTTCATTCTGTGGCTTGTTGATTTTCCACTGTATAGCTCCTGGCAAGTTGAATGTGACAAAAATGAAGAGTAATGGGCTTTGTCTCAGTTCTTTTATCTTTGTGCAAAGGCTGCTTTTGTCACTGCTCTGATATTTTTTTTTTCCACCCCAGAAAAAAAAAATCTTCTTCGAGCCAAAAGCACTTCCACATGCTGTACAAGAGCTCCAGAGCTTCGAGCCAAAAGGAGAGACAGCCTCAGCTTTGGACTCCAGCCTGCCTTAACCTCTTTGTGTTTTCATGCAGCTGCACCACCCTGTATTTTATAGTGAGAAAAAACACCGCAGGTATGCCGTTCTGTGCCCACTCCGCAACACTACACACCCAACACAAGCCTCCAAAAAGATTAAGTCATTGAAGAGATGCTTTAATTCAAGGCTATTTTCAAAATGAAGGTTGTAAAGTCTGCTAAAAAGTTTGTTTTCTCGAAAAATCAGCTACATTTGGAAAATGTAAAACCTTACTTGAACCCTGTACACCAAACAAGCAAATCCTAACAAGGAATACATCTTTGCAAGTGAATTTTGATTACATTAATACACACAACTGTTCAGTGGACTAAAGATAAAAAGAGCAAAAGCAAACAAAAAGATTCTAGATGCCAAGTGTTTTGGGGGAAAAGACCTTTAGCTCCAATTAAAATAATTGAGAAAAAGTTGGGAAGAGTAAAACATGGCACAGGAGTTTGCAGATGATTAATAAAATACTATGATTAGAAAACTGGATTGATCATTGAAGACCCACGCCACTCTTCTTTTGATCTATCTATTTTTCCGTTTTACCCCAAATCAAAAACCTGTGTTGTTTTGTAGGACAGAGTTTCTGCAGAGCGGCAGCAGTTCATTCACACCTGAGTCGTGGGTGGGAACGTTGGCACGGACCAACCCTGCCCCCGCTTCCACTCCCCATTAATGAGACGTCTTTGTTTATATTATCTCCCACTAGCTTACAGCCCCTCACACCCCCAACCTGACATTGTCAGTGCAAAGAAAATGGCGACTGTTACACGATGTTTCCAGGTGGTTAGATCTGCCTCCTTCCAATGGAAGGTCAGGGGATTCATCTGGAGGTTAGGGTGCCCAAAACGAGCACTAAAAGAGAAGAAACGACAAGCATGAAGAAGAAAAGCTGACTAGCTAGTCTTAAATTAAAGCTAGTAGTTGTCCTAAAGTTGACTTCAGGGCATTTGAAATACTAAATAGTAAATGAACCCATTATGCCCATTATCGTTTTTCGTTCACTGAGCTCGTGCTCCTTTACCTGCTAAAGACTTTTTGTGATGAATGGTGATTTAAAATTAAATATGAGTTTACTTAAAAATCTATCTACTTCTTCCAAAAATCATTTATGCATCTAAAGAGATCATACGATTCTTTGAAACTATCCTTTTGTTGTTTTTTGTTGAGTCCTCACTCATTTTTTTTAAAGCAGATGCAAAAGCATGTCAACTAAAGACTGTCATGGCAAAACGTTTATAGTGAGACCTCTCTATGCAACAATTTTGGAAATTCATTGGATCCATTCACATAAACAACACACAGGTTTAAACAGAAAGCGGTTTGACTACAGTTGCCACAAACAGGTCATGAAAAACTTCCTCCAAATTGTCAGCACATGAATCAAGACAGTATGACAGTATGACTGTGCCCAAGGCGAGTATTTCAGCACTCCCGATCTCTTTATCCATCCCTCCACCCTGTCAGCCACCCTTCTGTCTCATAAATGGGACAGTACTGCTTGAGGAGCCACGGCGCCTGGAGGAGGGACAAAACTATTATCTTTCTTGCAGCAGAAGCAGCAGCTCGTACAGTATCACTAAACAGGAGATAGCAAGTCGCAGACAAGCTGCTGCCCTCTGTCAGGGTGTCACCAAGTCTGTTTTTCCACTGTCAAGTATGTCCCGTTGTTGTGGTTTTTCCTGCTGGACACGCATAAGCTGAAAACAATTTTCTGGGCCAATGCCTAAGTGTGTCTGAGAAATTCAGAAAGTCTAGCCAGGAGAAGACATTTGGAGGAAATGGGGAAGCAACCTGGCTGCTGTAGCAGCATGTGGATGACTTTTGAGGAATTTTACTTTACAACCCCAACCCTCTAAGCTAATCTGAAAGCTGTATGTGAGCAAAGGCACCCATTAAAAAGCTTCAACAGGAGCACTAATGCAAATCCCTGCATTAGGGTGTGTGTGTTAAAGCTAAAAATATCGAAATACAGATCAGATTCACATTGAACTCAAGGTGGCAGATGAAGAAGAAAACAGGATTCTGTATCTTACTTCAATGTTGTATGTTAAGACATACTGTATTGTTTGAACTAAATTGCACTGTATGTAGAAATGTATTTAACGAAGTACGGGAACAAGAATGGACCTTTTATATTGAAAGGCAAATCTTAATAACAGAATAAATAATAATAGACTAAATATTTGCATGCATGAATTTTCTTGTCACAGTGCAACCATACTTGAAAGATGAAGTGCAGCAGCACTGCATGTACTAAAAGTCTTTTCACTCATTTCTCTTCAGCAGTGAGCCAAATGTAGCCTCATCTTCTTCTTCTGAGCTCCCAGATGGCATAGTTTCCTGCTGCGGCCATTGTTTCTCCGTGCTTCTCAAAGTCCTTCTTGCTTTAGTTGAGATATTTTGATGAGCTTTGACTTACATCTTGTCCTTTTTCGCTATTTTTACTGAGTGTAAAACATAAAAATGCAGCATGACTTCTCTAATTGTCTTGCTTTAAATGTTCAAACATTCTGCAGATTTTTATTATATTATATTATATTATATTATTTTATGTAGACAGATATTATATTATATTATATTATATTATATTATATTATATTATATTATATTATATTATATTATATTATATTATATTATATTATATTATATTATATGTTTCTTTGTTAAAGACACCCTTAAGGACAGTCTCTGGTGTCACTTTTAGGATTCTAGCTGCACAATGAAGCCTAAAGTGGATATGGTATATTGACTGGAGTTCACTCTGATGACATCAGCAACCTTCAAAAAGTGGGTGACTGGGAGGGACGAAGTGAAGTGAAAGTTTTCTTGGGTCCACCAACCTACCAATTTTAGAATGGAAACAGTAAAAATAAAAGCGTGACGCAAAAAATAAAAGCACAACTCAAAAAGACAATTTCAGAACAAAAGCGCAACTCATAACAAGGATTTCAGAATGGTGAGAAAACAAATCGGCAGTTGAGAAATATGATTGTGCTTTGGGTTGTATCTTTTGGTCGCAAATTGTTGATCTGATTATGGTTTATCTAAACAAATTATTACAATTGTGGATTACTACTGCGTTGGCTTGTACGTCATGTGTAGGCGGGTGGCGCTCCCGAGGAGGCCTTGGAGCGGCAATAGGACCGTCCGACCGACCATAGCTCTGAGCAGAGCAGCCGGACTCATAGCTTCATGTGTGCTAGCACTGGAGAGTGCTTTTTTTACGGTGTGGGCTCCGGAAGAGGCTTCAGACAGTAGTAGTGGCGTTTCAAAGAATGCAGACGCTGGTTTCACCATAAACTCCTCATTTATTTCGAACACTCGGTTAGTGTCGGCCGTAACCACGCAGTACAAAACAGGGTCAGCCTTCCCAACTAAAAAAACGAGCTTCCCTCCTAGTCTCGCGGCTTTTCCTCCCGTCTCCCGCCACGCCCACTGTTCTCCGTAATCAACAGGGCAATTTAGCATCTAATAGAACATTAACAAAGGAACAGAACACGGGGATGCAACAATATAAATGTGCAGCCAAGATGCATTGCGGCACTGACCGCAAGGATTTTAAGTGGATCCAAGGCTAAATGTTGTTGGCACTTATTAACCTAATCCTAACACTTCTTCCGGGTTCATGCGGCCAGGAATGGCACTTAATAATAATAATAAAAGCATGTTTAGAAGATCATCTCGCTCTATGCCAAAGCTTTGTTTGTTTTATATATTCTTCTTTATTCTACGGCCACTTGCAGTATTTTAGACAGTTCTGCTCATGTCAAAATGATTTATTCAGATTGAAAGTGGGGTGTATGTAAATGTTTGATATAATCATATAAGGATTTTTGAGCCCATGTACACAGTTCAATTCTAATCCGATCAAACATATTTTGCACATGTAACTGCAGCTAGTGAGCAAGTGTGCTGCTTTAACATACAAAGTAATGTTTAGGCTTTTGATGATCTCAGTTCTCACTTGGAAGGCAGATGGGTTCCAAGCAGCACTATAGTGACAAAAGCAATTTTTACTATTAGTTTTTCAGCAGTTTATTCATCCAAATTCTGTACTTCAGGACTTTTTTAAACAATTATGCTGAGATAAATTAGCACGATAATCATGATTTCATCGGAAATGTTACATTAGAGCAGTTTTTAAAAAGGTTTAAAAGTCTAAAAAAACCTAGTTTTTAACTGCACTAAAGTTAACGCGGAAACTACACAAAAGTTTTTACTGTATTCTGAGATGTAAAAGCCACTCAGTTCAGGTATTATTTACAGACCAGTTATTACATATTTTTATTAACTCATAAATTCTTCTTAATATGGATAAATGGGTCTGAGCACATTATGTTGCTCCTGTGCTAAATAAAGTTGAAGGAAATTATCGCCTACTTTCTCTTTTCCTTTTATCAGTTTACACGCAGGATGCCTGCATGTATAATTCAGTTTTTTCCCTTGTACTGCTGCACTGTGTAAAGAGCATTGTATTGGAAAAGAGTCAAACTTGTTTCCACCTCTTTAATACAGTAAAGTCTTGCAAAGTGGTAACAGGGCAGCGGAGGTGTGTGAATGTGTCAACTGGAATAATTTACCTCCAGCTCTGCCCCCTCTGTTGCTCTCATCATAGTCTTACAGATTTCCTTTCATTCTTGATTCTTGTCACACATCACACCTGAAACCTTCCTTCACTATTTTAACCTGCCGCACACATTTCTTCACCTCTTTCCCACACTCTGTTGTTTTGGACTGTTTACCCCAAGGACTCAAAGTCCTCCACCTTCTTTACCTCTTCTCCTTGTAACCTCACCTTTTTAAGAGTTCCTCTTATTTACACACAGATACTCTGTCTTGCTTTCTGCCCTTTATTCCTCTCTTTTCTAAAGCAAGCCTCCACCTCTCTAAATGTTCCTCCACTACCTTTGCACGTAAATTCATTGTGTGACTCAGTTTGATTACCTTTTTTGATATTTAAACTGTGGTTTCTCTTCTTCTTAAAAAGACGGAACCAGGACACTTCTACTCCATCCTTTCACTCTTGTTAAACAGTCCAATCAGGAACTCTACTGTTACTTCTCCTAAAAACCCTAATATACAGATTTGCTATAAGGACCAACTGCCTTCCTTACTTCATCTTTTTTGCTATTTCCTGCTCCACTACAGCTTCCTCTTTTACTCTGTGCTCTAAACCTATGTCTTTATTCATAAGCTCTTCTAAATACTATCATCAGATGTTTTTAGCCTGATTGCTACATTTTTGTTTATATCTAATTTACAATGCATGGAAGACATGTTGAAGAGCTTTACAAAAGAATCAGTAACAGATCTCCCTGTCTGGGTCCTTGCAATCATTCAGAGACTCTCCCGGCACAGTGAGCTTCACTTCTGCTGAGGGAGCTGCATCTGAATGACGGCCGGCTTCCACTGTGTTCCATGTCTCTGTGACCCAGTTTGAAAATTTACTCTCACAGTCACCCAAGAGGGGAAAATAAAAACAAGAGTAAAATGAGAGGACCTTTTTTTAATTATTGTCTTTATGAAAATAAGAAAAAAAATCATAAAGTTCAGGGGACTCGAGCAGGATGCCTCACCGTGCCACAGCCACTGTCCAGTTTGCTCTGCGGTTCGCCCCTCGGTGGCCAGCATGGCAAGGTCGCTCGCTCCAGTTCGATGGGCCTTGCAACAGACTGTCCAGACTGTACCCTGCCTTCACCCAACAGTAGCCAGGACAGGCTCCCGGCTACTGCTGCGAGGGATGCTGATGGCACCAGGAGTCCAAGGCAAGACAAACTTAAAGACTGCGTGAGGCCAGACCACAGACTAAGAATGATTATGTTGTTTAGCTTGACAACAGCAATTCTCTCCTCTTGAAAACCAAAACAGATTCACATCTCCAAACACTCCTGAGAGAGGCAACAGGTCTCTCTTTGGGGGAAAGCAAACTTGGAAGAGAAATGCAGTTCAGAAGCAAGAGATTTTCAGGGCTTGGCAACAGGACAGAGGCGAAGACGAGGCGAAGACACTGACTAAACTACTGCAGCTCCTTTTGAAGGCAGGCACACAGGTGAAGTAAATCAGCTGGTTGCACTGCTGAGATGAGCTGCCAAGGTGGAGTGGCCTAGGATCATGACACATACCCCTTCGAGCTGGCCACGCCCTGCTCAGCTATGACGTGCTGACAACATTTCTAACAGAATTTAGAGTCATTCCAAACAGCTATCCTCTGATCAGGCTCATTAAACCCACAGCATCCTATTAGTCTAGTAAGTTGCTCAGATGCTGTTTCTCCAATCTGTGAAGACATAAGCCACAAGGAGATGTTAAAGAGCCAGTGGAAGTAGGTTGATATCCTCGCCAACAACTTCTGGTGCAGGCGTCTTCTGTCCACCATGTCTAAAAAGTCTCTACCACTTCCATTCTAAGTTAATCCATTCAACATACCTACTATATGTCCTCCACTCCTTCCTTTCCTGTCTCTTGCTACAACATGGCTTCCACCTCTCCTTTCTAGATTAGTTGTTGTTACCTCGGGCTACGATGGATCACGTAAGAAAGTTCTGTTTATTAATTATTTTGGCTTTATTTTATATTGAATGATCTTTTTAACACTACCCAGACTTGGGACCGTTACAACGATGCACTGGATTGTGCCCCATTGTGGTTGCATTACTATTTGTGGCTCCATCAAATTTTTTAGCAGTCAGCAGATTAACAACTTATAATATATGTCCAAAACAAAGTCTAATAAAAATCTATTTTCTAAAACAATTTTAAATTTTAGATTTAAAGTAAAGTGTCTTTAACATATTATGAACAACTGTAGATTTTTTTGGTACCCAACTCTTTCCTGTTTGATTGTAGGGAAACTGGAGCTCCCAGAGAAAACCCAAACATGTGTCCATTTCCATTTATTTAATCAAATCTAACTTCATTTATGAAGCACTTTTCATTCTTCTGTAACTCATGGTGCTTCACGGTTAAGAAAGAGTTCGAAACACATTTAATAACGCAAGAAAAACAACATAAAATGTACATCAAAATCAAACTAATTAAAGGAAACAAATAACCAAAAATAATGCAACCCAAAAATTTAGTTCTAAGACACCACATTCTTAACTTAAGAGATTCCTACATTGTAGCTAAGCCATTGGTATCTCCCTCCTCCCTCCCTTCAGAACATTTAACCCCCCAACAATCACCTCCAATCGAAAGATTGCAGGTTCGATTCCTGCCTTGCCCGCCCATGTGTCAAAGTGTCTTTGGGCAAGACTTAACCCCACCTTGCCTCTGGTGGAAGGTTGGTGCCAGAGTTCAGCAGTGGAGCCGCCTCCAAGGTGCTCTGAATGGTGTTACTTGGATATTGGTTCCTTTTAGTAATGTCTTTGCCTTTCTTGCAAAACCAAAATCTATTAGTTTTACCCTCAAAGATTCTTCTTCAGCAAACATAATGTTGTCCAATTTGATATCCCAGACGCCGGGTACACCATAGAACAGGGGTTGGCAACCTGCGTGCGGCGCATGCGACTCTCTTTGCTGCAGCTCTCTGTGGTTTTGTAAAATAACTATTATGTTCTAAGATTGTCTTGGTGCCTTTAACACCGTCAAAATGTGCAAGCGGGCAAAATAAACTCGCAGAGGGGTGTATCTGCCCCCTCCACGTGTTTTCTTTTTTTCCTCGTAGTTTCCGCGTAAAATCAATGAAATTTGGCGCCCCGACTATCGTGTCAACCTGCTGCTACGATGACTGTATTTTGCACCTTCTGTGTAGAGCAGTGTTTTTCAACCTTTTCTAAGCCACGGCACACTTTAACCTTAAAAAAAATCCCGCGGCACACCGGCATCCAAAAAAAAAAAAAAAAAAAAGGAGAAACTCATAGTCTGTATTGATCTACAGTCCCTCCACAATCTCACATGCATTTTTGAGATAATTGTTGCAGAAAAAGCTGGAAACTGCAGCTGTTTTTTTTCTAAAGGATGCAATAAAAGTTAAGTTAGAAGATTTAAAAACCGTTTGAAGTGTGTTCGTTGGTTTCATGACGTTTAACCACAGATCTCCTTGTGCGCTGTCACTCTCACAACCCAATGCATCATGGGAGATGTAGTGCATAAAACGGCCGGCGAAGATCGCTTTTCGGAGCTTCATTGTTTTGTTCACTTGTTCCACGGTCTGATACCGGATTCTGTGGAAAGCTACACCGCTAAAGACGAGCTTTAGCTGGTATTTTTGTTAGAACTGAGCGACTTTACGAGCTAAATCGGGACAAGGAAGTGAAGACTTTAACCCCTTCTGATTGGTCAGACTGATGACATGTGATTAAGCTCCCCAAGAATGATTGGTGGAGACAGTTATAGGGGCGGGACTTTTTCAAAATACAACTGAAGCTGCGGCTAAATCCGTCATTCTTATCAAAATGTCTTTAATAAAATAAAATAAATGCAAAGAAAAAGTATTTTACGATCTTTTATATTCCTAACTCCTCAGTGTTTTATCAGGGCCTGATTGGATGAACAGAGAGCTGAAATCCTGGAGATGGGAAATGTTTTTAGATCAGTTAATGAGGGCAATTTCCCACGGCACACTTGACCATCTCCCACGGCACACTAGTGTGCCGCGGCACACTGGTTGAAAAACACTGGTGTAGAGTACACTGGAGGATGTGAACAGGTGAACAGGTAGAGAGGAAAAGCAGGTGGTCAGGGTGGGGAGGGGCTTTGACTCACCGCTTATGATTGCAGAGGATGTTGCGGCTCCCTGTGTTTTCATTTCTGTGGGAAACTGATCCAAATGGCTCTTTGAGTGATAACGGTTACAGACCCCTGCCCCAGATGGTCTGTCGCAAAGCTCATGGAGGGGGAGCAATTGCGATAAATACGCAGACTCCCTCCCGGGATGCGAGCTGGCGGCCAGACAGAGACCCGCTGCAGGATGGGGTGCCACCTTGCTAGGGCCTCCTGAACCTTATAATATTTTTTTATTTTCATCGAGACAATAATTTTGAATCAGGTCCCCTGGTTTTATTTTTCACTCGCGGGTTAACGAGGGACATAAAGCTTCAAACTCTGTCAAAAGACACAGCTTTCACTGCGGGAGCTGAAGCTGAGACTCTCTCTGGGATGATTACCATGTAGAACTCTCCAAAACAATAAACCTGATCTCAAAACATTCTCCGTTTCTCCCATGCATTGTATGTGTGATATACACAGACAGCGCTCCATGTAGTGTTCAGAAGATAACATTAGCTTGTAGCTCCTCCCACACGCGGCCACGGTGTCGAGCTTTAAAGAACACAATTTCTAGGAGGTAGGCCGGGGCGGTAAACCCCCAACAACAGGTTATATGACAGATGGGACCATTAAAGGGGTATGCCATTAAATGTCTCTGCCTGGTGCGTTCACGGAGCTCCAGCACATAGAACTCTAACAGCCACAGAACCTAACTAAGTCCGCTATTATATTTTCATGTGAAAAAAACAAAAAAAAACGCCCAAATTATGCCTAGAGCCATTTTTACCCGCAAATGTAGAACCAAATCCGCCAAATTGGGCGGAAAAACCGCCAATCTGGCAACACTGCCTTGGGCAATGGGGTCACCAATTTCCTACCCAGCAAAAACTGTCAAACAGTTGGCACTTGGATTAAAAATGATGCCATCCAGATGTCACTACCAAATTTGAGTCCTCGATTGGCAAAAGTTCAACCTCATTTGCTTTTTAACGCCCATTCAGTGGCCACACGTTGTGTATATAGACCAAAAAATGGACTTAAGAACTTGCATACCAACACATGAATGCAAAAGTTTTGTATCCTGAAGCCCGAAACTCTCATTTATGCTCGTTTACATAGACTTTTTTACTGGAAATGGTCGTGTGGTCGTGCGCATTGCTGAGTCCAGTGTGAAGTCAGCATTACACCTCAAGATTAACCACAATACAAAATCTTCTTAAAGACTATTAACCAAATAAACAATCTCTCTTCAAACTTCTCAGTGAGTAACCTTGTAAGAAAACCTACTGACAACCAAAAACCCTCTTCTCTCTGAGTGCACCTCCGATTATACCCCTGCTAGATAAGCTGTTGAGCTGCGTTTGTGGCCGGAACGTATCAGGGTATAAAACTTTCTACTCTCAAAGCTCTAGCACTCACAAAGTTTTTATTTTTATTTTATTATTCCAAGTTCTCTACAAAACACTGTTACACATACAAAATGTATTTTTCTGGCAGCCCCTTAAGAATTGTAGATGTTTGGTTTGTAATTTTCTTTTCACTCTAAAATCAATATCTTCTTCTGCAGTCTTGACTGAACCCGCTGAAGCGTGTTTCTTAACCTAATGGACCCACAAGTCTCCATCTGTTAGTGAAAGAGATCTCAACTGGGACTTTTTCTGTCTGTCCAAACATGGTGTAGTAAACAGGAAAAAATCTTGGGTGTTTTTCCGATTGGATTTCCATGAAACAAGCAAACAGCTATAAGACAAATATGTGGCCATTAAAGTGTACATATAAAGACCAAAAACAAAACAAAAGAAAGCTACAGCATCTCAGTAAAAGATGCATCGAAACATAAAAAGAAAATGACCCGATCCCTACATAGACGTGTTCTCCCTACCATCACAAAGGTGGATAAAGGTGAAGAGGATTTCATGTAATCCATAGACACCAGTGAAGATCACAAATCATTGAAGAAAAAAGGTTTAGTGCACTGTCTAGTGGGTCTAGATGACCCCACTCCCAATGTTAAAAAGCCTAGGATAGTACAAGGATTACAAACACAATTTTGTTTGTCATTTTTACTCTACATAAAGTCAAATAAGGCTGCATGGTGGCGCAGTGGTTAGCGCTCTTGCCTCACAGCAAGGAGGTCCCTGGTTTAAGTCCCAGCTGGGGGACCTGAACCAGAACATCAATGGGGGACCTTTCTGTGTGGAGTCTGCATGTTCTTACCGTGCATGTGTGGGTTTTCTCCAGGAACTCCAGCTTCCTCCCACCGTCGGAAAACATGCTTCATAGGTTCATTAGGTAATCTAAATTGTCCCTAGGTGTGAATGTGTGTTACTGTAGACACTCTACCCTTCGACAGACTGGCGACCTGTCTAGGGTGCTGCCTGCCCTTGCCCACAGGTGGCCTGGATGGGCTCTGGCAGCCCCATGACCCCGAAAGAGAATAAACAGAAGAAGATGAATGAATTAATAAAGTCAAATAAATAATTGTACGTATTTTACTGAGATTGATGATTGGGTATAGTCACTGTACATTTGTGATCGATTTGTTTTCAGGAAGGATAAAATAAAAATCTTGAAGAACATCAGATCCACTAATCCACCAACAGCGGGAAGGGTCTCAGACTCCCACACCTGGGGGAGCTTGTCATGTCTGACATGACGCTGCTTTGATATGAATTGCGAGTGAAGGTGTTCTAACTTTTCCTCAGTTAGAATATGCTTTTTTTGTTGATTTACATTAACAAAATTTTAAAGTACCACAATTGCTCTGATTGTTTTGATTTATAACTTTAATCTCTCAAAGTCGTCAACATTATGATACAATGTCCATAAATCCAAAAATGAAAAAAGCTTTATGGATGATCTCATTTTAGAGTCTGTGTTTTATTGCTTTTGCTGCTGCTTTACTTTTTTTGGTTTATTCACTAACTTTGCTTTGGGTCAAATGATGCATACCTTCTTGAATAGAACAACTTTTGAACTATTACATAAAACCTTTGCAACATTTGCCAGACACATCGACCTTGGACCATCACTGACAGAGAAGGCTAGATTGAAGAGAAACAGGAAAGAGGAGGCAGGGTGGATAGAACAGGGAAATATGTTGTGGTTAGTCAGAAAATGGTGAAAGCTGAAAAGAAAACACGTTTTTGACCACACAAAACTGCAATGGGACTTGTTGAACTTTGGTGTGTGGGGTTGGGATAGACAGAGACAACAAGAGAAAGATCTAACAAGGTTTTTAAACAAATTTGGCATGAACGCGACGCGCAATGGCTTTAGGTTGAATTCATTTGCTACTGTGCCTGTGGGTTTGCTCGGACAAATAGTCGAAGGGCCAAGTGATGCAATAATTTAGGCTATGTCCGAATTAATTCCCTACTCTATAACTGCTAAAAAACTATATAGTGGAGGACTGTCTACTGCCCTGGATTTAAAAAGCAATTTGTACACCATTCTCACTTCTTTTTTAAGCAGTAAATATGACATCACAGAGTTCCTTAAATAAAAACCTAATTTCCATGCAACCAATGCACATTGGTTTTTTCGCAGAGACTTCTGGGAAATTTCTAGGGCACTTGATTTTGAAATTTTAGATTCAGATAGTTCTACTAAATGGTGAACAGAATTCTAACACAACCAATCAAGTGAATAGAAATTTAAAAAAATCACGTCCTGTTGCTGTTATCTCTTATTGTTTTACTTTAGTAACACATGTGGAACCAGAACAAGACAATAATTTGCTTTTTTTCTGACATCCCTTGAAATTTTTAAACACAACTTCTTTACTTCTAGTTTTTTGAAAAAGAGTTTATATGTTTATCCAACTTCTAAAATAAGCCATAAAGAGCTCTCATAACTTGAAATGTTGTCTTATTGTCCAGTAGCTGCAATAAGATATTCTATTGTCCCACTCTCTGACCTTTTCATTCGTAAACACTCATAAAAAATATGAAGTTATTAGGTTTTCTTGAGCTTCAGGTGGGCCTCACTGAAGATAACCTGGAACTCAATTGTGTTAGAGTGATGTACTTATTCTCTGAGCTAATTAAAATTGGAAATAACCTCTAAAGTTTTGCAAGGCATTATTTAGCTAAAAACAAATAAATGCAAGAACTAACACGCACACAGCAACAAATTTGTCAGTCTGTGAGAAGGATTTCCAGATGTTTAACCCCTGACAGGATAAGCAACACTGGAAATTGTATTCACAGCCCTAATCCTACCTTGGTGTTCACTCCACTGGGTGCCTGCATTTTTTATTTTCACATATTTTTCTGCTTTTTATCACATCAACCTCAAATGGACCTGAATCCTTTTTATACCCCCTCAAACAGCATCAGGATAACATTGGCCTCAGCAATCTGATTTATGCAAGCTTTGGTTGAAACAATGCCCTTCATTTTTAAACCAGATCTGTCATAATAAATGGATTGTGTGTCACCACCAATGTTCATTCTCGCAGTCTGATCTGACGCCAATGTGTGCATGGTTGGGGAGGGGCTTTAAAACAATGCTTCTAAATGTTATTAATCTCTTAAAACCTCTGCTTAGTTAAGGTATTTTCAAAATTTATTGGAGTTTAACACAAACATAAAAAAACATTAAGAAATGTGCTAAAAAGATCCAAAATATTGTACAAAGTACTTGAATTCTTCCTTTTTGTAGACAATGATTGCTAGTTTGAATAGGAAAAAGCTAAAGATATGAATATAGCCCACCAGATATAAATCACAGATTTATGTCTACTCCTTATAGTTTTTTGTGTTTCATGGTTCATTTCCTGATTTAATTTGGAAATTTCCCAATTTTGGTAAGTGATTCGTTATTTTTTGTCATCTTTTTCCACAATGATGATATTCAGTTTTTTTTGGTCTTTGTCTTAAATTGACTTGAATAGATTGTCTGCCCACTATATTTGTTGTATTTACATTCTTTTGATGCATGCTTGGTGTCAGCTTTCTGATGAGATATTTGAAGCCAGCCTTTTTTTTTAACCTTGGTCTTTTGAGGTGCTTAGCTGATTAGTCTTTCGTCTTGAAAGTCAATCTGTACTTAGTTTGAGAACCTAAAAAAGTAAAAATTATAAAAAAATAAATGAAAATTATTGCTTTTACCTAAAATGAATATATAATATAAAATATTTATCGTACTTTTTAAGCCAATTTAAAGAAAGCATTATTTCAAATTTAGCTACATTTTATACATATTGACACAGTAAAAGAAAAAAATATTATTTTATTTGCTATTGCTCTTATGAATTCCAGTTTAATGTCTAACTTTCATCATGAGGAGTCAGTCATGAGATAAACACAGAATTGTCTGCCAGTTTACCTCCCAAAATCTCCCCTGCACCCTGATGCAGTAGTTCTTTGCTTATCTCAGTGTCACACAATCTCCCCTGCACCTCTCACAATGTGAAACTGCTGCTTTTTCACAGTGCTTGAAGAGCGAGTACGAGTGGAACGAGCCCTCCGAGATTCCAAGCACCATCAGCATTAATGCAGCCGTTCTCCATCTGCAGTTACATTGTGACTCACGCCAAGGGTGTGCTGGGAAGGTAACCTGCAGCATGGTGAATTACACATTTGGTACTGGTTTTCCTCTTGATCCAGTTTTCAGCATATTTTTTCTTGTTTTCAGCCGTACACATTCTCTTTATGTGAAGAATAGATGAGCTCAGATGTGTACCTTTAGAGCAAAAATACTTCAAACTAGGCCTGTACAATATACCACAAATTTATCGTTATCGCGATATCAAGCTGTGCAATATGCATATCGCAAAAGACATCACAAATCGCAATAAATGGTTACCTTAAATATGCTAAAACCATCTTATGGCAGCTTGAAGCATTTGACGAATCAAATAAATCCATTTATGCATTTGACCAATCGGATGGACCCTTTTATGTTAGATGTTTGCATCCTACCTCGCCAAGGTTCATTTGGAGTATACATTTTAAACTGCTGCAGTAAAATGGGAATGAGGCTTTTGGTTGTTTTGCTATTTGTTTATTTACCGCAAATTATATCGTTATCGCAATATTGATCACCCATATCACATATCGCAAGTTTTCCTCATATCGTGCAGCCTTACTTCAAACCTTTATCCAGGGTTCAAAATCAAACAGGTAATGATGCATAAGTGATAGGACATAGAAGACAAGAACTTAGCTGGGTAAAACAAGAAAACCTGCACCAGTGTCCATGTTTACTCATTAAGCTGTAATCCCATCTTCTGTTTTACTCTTTCTCTCAAGTTTTGTGGAACTAAAGTTTTGTATCTTGTTTAACTTACTATAACTTTTTTTTTCTTTCACACTTGAATTTTTCAGAACAGTCAGTGGAATTATCTGTCTCTAAAGGTGTTTTTTTGGGCTTCTGGTTTCCTTTAACTTTTGAGGGTAAAGTTTATCTTCATTCTCTGATACAATTTGATATAAATTTTCCCTTAGCCAATAACTGTCAAGTGGATAAGTGGATGCTAAAACATTTGTGTCAACTTCAGTCTCATCCAATTTATCCAAAGCATTCAGGTCCATATGAGTTGGATGTGGTGGGAAAGTTCCAGAAATCTTAAAAAAACAAAACCCCTCCTTCGCAATCAGATTGCGAATAAAACAGAATCCCCCCCACCCCTAACTAACTGTCCAGCCACACAAAAAACCCCAGAAAGAAACATCAGTGTCATAATGAATCAGAACCCAGCTTTCAGATAAAAACCAGACCTTTTTGCAAGACTCATAGTGTCATGTTCTGACAAGATGCAGAAAAGTTAGTTCAGATTGGACAACTGTACCGGTCTTATGCCTTGTCTTTCAGAGTAACAGATTCAATGGCCTCTGTTCTCAAGTGCTTGCCTTGGAACTAGTATGAAGCAAACCGCTTCAAGCAGCGTTTACCTACAACAGCACACACAGATGATACCAGATTAACTCAAATTTCAATTGAAATTTAAAATGTGACCTTTTTTTGGTGACTTTAAATAGAACTATGTGGAATATAAATGCTGCATTTTTTGTAATTCCTCTATTCTAAAACTTCCTTTGTATTCTGTTTTAGTTTTAGTTTTTTAGCTATTTTACAAAATAAAATTGCTGGCAAAAATGTCATAAAGATATATATTTTTATAATAAGGCTTCTAAATGGATTTTTGGGGCTTAAACATTTTGATTTGATAGTGAGCCATTACTCAGGATGCGGCAGTAAATGTTAAAATGAAGTAAAAGTCTAAACCATTGGAAGTGCTGAGAGCAGCAGTGCATGCTGAAACACCACAAAATTTGTTTAAAACAAAGGGGGCCCTTTCGTTAATATTTATGAGCCAGCGCTACAGACTTCTGATGTGTCCACTGGTCTCTGGTATTGATCACGAGGAAAGTTCTATTTGCAGAGGCCAGAGAAGTCAGATATGTGTAGCCCAGACCCGCAAGGTCAGTGTTGACAAATTAGTTTGTTGATGGGTCAGTGAGAGGGGTTACATGCCCCCCCAGAGAGGAGGTCTGGGGTCAAGTTTGAGCTAATCCAAGCACTCTGTGTTGCAGCACATACATTGGTGGAATGCTCCTTTGCAGTGTTGCATCACATTTTCGTTAAACAAAATATGAGAAAAAAAGGTTTTAATAAAACTGTATCTACAATTTGAGTTAAGGTATTTATTTTTAATTTTTTTCTTAATGTGCTGCTTTGTCCTGAAAATTATTTTGTAACAATGCAAAGCATGTGTGCTATACATGAAAATGTGCTATACAGGATGCTGTGTGGGTGTGTGGGTGTGTGTGTGTGTTTCCTTATTTCAATCCATTACCTCCCAATTGATTGAAGGGTGGGATTTGATGTGTTAATCCGTTCTCCCGGCAGAAAGAGTCCTGTCTTTGGAGAGGCAGAAGTTTTACACTCTCTAGCGCTAACTGGAAAATGAAGTAATCAAGCTGAGAGCTTGACGAGACTCGTCGTACGCCTTGTAGTTTTCTCAAAGCCTTTGATCAAGAACTGCTTAGGTTTCGAATTAACGGCTGGTTACCTTTCAGAGACCACACTAAGCACACGGCTACTTTGGGGATTTAGGCCGCTTTAATGCCTGTTTTCCAAGCTTCTCTGTGGTATTTGAACCAATACGTTAGCAGAGGTCCATGGTGTGTCGCCAACCACCACACAAGTAGACATTGCAAAGCTCAGTAATGGTGATTGTCATGAAGTTTTGATTTTTTGCTAGCAGGAAGGTTTGGGTGAGTTCTGACACTTTCTTCAGACTGTTTTAAAGGCCCAGTCCAATCATCTTTTGATTTATTTTAAAAGCGCTCACAGTTGTCTTTTAATTGTGGTAATGCCATTTTTATTCACACAAAAAAAAAAACCTGTGTTGTTTTCTAGGACATAGTTTCTGCAGACCTACAGTAGTTCATGAGAAATTCCCCTCTAAGTTGTGGGCGGAACCATTGACATGGACCATGTTGCTCTCCCTGTTGCTAAGAGCTCCCTGTTTACAGTCTCTCCAGCTAGTTTACAGCCCCTTACACCCTTAATCTAATATTACCGGTGTAGGTACCATAACCATTCGGCCTGCAACAACCGTTCGGGGTCCTTCGACTAGCGCTGACGTTGCATTATGTGATTGGCTGTCCATTGGTCTGATAACGTGTCAGATAGTGATTGGTCTGGACAAATGACTATACTACCATAGAGGAAGATATTATGGGGTCCGTTGTAAACAAACAGCTCAGACACAGAGCAAGATTATCTTCTAAACTATAAACTATAAAAAAAGCACCTTCCCTGCCTGCGAACACGAAGCTACGAGACTCCAGCTGCTCTGATCAGAGACACTGTTCGCTTGTGTGGAGCAGAAGGTTCATTCTGACAGTCATAGATCTTTTTACAAAGTGGGTTGTGGCAAAATCTCTTTAAACGTTACAAAGAATAATCTCAGACACAACTTATGAAGGAAAAGGAAACGTGAAATGAAAATATGAAGAGCCCGAGCCGATCTCCAAGCTACGTAGTTTGTCCAAGTCGGGTTACCGTAGTGTGACGTTATCCTCAGTCGAAAGGACCATTCAGTTTTAAACCAGGAGTGGATGTATCAGAATGGAGCGGAGAAGATGTCACAACTAAGCTCTTTTTCAAACAGCATTTTTGTAAAATAGAATAAACTATTACATTATTTTAGGGAATACCTTTGTCTGCTGGAGAGCAGGGGTTAAGCTTACCTTGTAGCTCAAAAAAAGAAAAAACCTGGCTTCACATTTTCCAGTGACCAATGCAATACTTACAGAATCTCAACGGTCACACGAAAGTGCGGCTGCTCCCACGATTCAAAGAAAAGAGCAGAGAAAGGTTAAAAGCTCCTGGGGCCTGCAGACACATTTTTCAGGGAGGTGGGTAATAGGATCAGGGCTTCCATAACTCCCCGGAGCAGCCAATCCTCCCTCGTTTCTGCCCGTTTAGCCTTCAAAGAGAAAGTTTGTGTGTCTGTGACGGCTGGTCAGGGGGTTAAGAGGGAAAAGTGCATTTTTTTGGTCACAAACTCAATTTCCTTGGTGAGCTGAAAAGGCCATGCTTTAAAACCCGAAGCATAAAGCCTGTTTAATTTGCCTCACATACTGTATCCTCCTGACCTGGTCCCTCTGGTGAGGATGAAGCGGCTCAGGGTTGCATGGATTTAGGATCCAGTTCTCCTTGAAGTCATGAACTTATGTGAAGCCCAATATTGGGGTTTTACACGGTTTGTTTTATACAAATGAGAGCAAATTATGATCTAATCTCAAATCCAAAACACATTGTATCTATTTGTTCTATCTGAAAGTATGCTTTTTGGGATTTTGCAAAAACAAAATAAAAAGATGGATATTTCCAATTTACCCTCAAAGGGTCAATGAATAACATTTTATTATGTCTTTAAAGATACTATATCCCTGCGATGTCCCCAGCCGTCACCCGCAAGTGGTGGGGATAGGCTCCGGCAGGCCCGTGACCCCGAAAGGTAATAAACGGATTAGAAAATAAATGAATGAATGAAT